>JANBPO010000272.1:0-306166 GCA_024336825.1 Amorphophallus titanum
AACAAGTTCAATAAACTCAACCAATCCAAACTAATAAACCAATAAAAGACCTCTTCGCTTTGTCTTAGACCTTCTGTTTGGGCAAGGTTTGGTGATCTCATCATCTCCACAGGTCAACGTCCATATTCTATCCTAGCTTAGACCTCACATCTCTGCTAGGTTGGTCAACTTTGACATGACGTCGGGCTGACATCCTCATCTACATAGTCTGCCCTTATCTTGGACATACCGTTTAAGCAAGGTTTGTTGGCTTCGACATCCCGTTGGGTCAACATCCATATTTCACCTTTGGTTTGGACCTTTCGTCCGGTCAGTCAACAAAAAGACCCTTTCACCTTTCATTCGGACCTTTTGTCCAGCCAATCAACAAAAAGACTCCTTCACCTTTGGCTTGAGCCTCTCACCCGGTCGGGAGAAAAAAGACCCCTTTTTACCTGTGGCTCTCCCCCTTCATCTAGTTTAAAAAAAAAGAGAAGAACAAAAAGGCCCCTTCTATCGCCAGTATCATGACCTTTAGTCTAGGCTGGCATGTAAACCAACAAAAACACCCTTGTCCTGCGTCATGGCTCCTTCCGCCTAAGTAAGTAAATATTTTTTCTTGGTGTCATGGCCTTCCGCCTAAGTCAAGCTGTACGGCGTCATGACTGTACATCTAAGTCGTTAAACATCCTTGTCTGGTGTCATGACCTTCCGCCTAAGCTAGTAAATATTTTATCTTGGCGTCATGGCCCTCCGCCTAAGTCAAGCTGTATGGCGTCATGACTTTATGTCTAACCCGTTAAATATCTTTGTCCGGCGTCATGGCTCCTTCTGCCTAAGTCGATAAATATTTTATCTTGGCGTCATGGCCCTCCGCCTAAGTCAAGTTGTACGGCATCATGACTTTACGTCTAAGCCGTTAAATATCTTTGTCCGACGTCATGACTCCTTCTGCCTAAGCCAGTAAATATTTTATCTCGGCGTCATGACCCTCTGCCTAAGCCAAGCTGTACGGCGTTATGACTTTATGTCTAAGCCGTTAAACATCTTTGTCTGGCATCATGGCTCCTTCTGTCTAAGCCAGTAAATATTTTATCTTGGCGTCATGGCCTTCTGCCTAAGTTAAGCTGCACGACATCATGACTTTACGTCTAAGCCGTTAAATATCTTTGTCTGACGTCATGGCTCCTTCTGCCTAAACTGGTAAATAATTTATCTTGACGTCATGGCCCTCTATCTAAGTCAAGTTGTACAGCATCATGACTTTACGTCTAAGCCGTTAAATATCTTTTTCTGACGTCATGGCTCCTTCTGCCTAAGTTGATAAATATTTTACCTTGGCGTCATGGCTTTTCGCCTAAGTCAAGCTACACGGCATCATGACTTTACTTCTAAGCCATTAAATATCTTTGTCTGGCATCATGGCTCCTTCTGCTTAAGCCGGTAAATATTTTATCTTGACATCATGGCCTTCTGCCTAAGCCAAGCTGTATGGCATCATGACTTTATGTCTAAGCCGTTAAACATCTTTGTCCGGCATCATGGCTCCTTCCTCCTAAGCCGCTAAATATTCTATCTTGGCGTCATGACCTTTCACATAAGCTAAGCTATACGGCGTCATGACTTTATGTCTAAGCTGTCAAATATCTTTGTCTGGCGTCATGGCTACTTTTGTCAAAGTCGGTAAATATTCTATCTTGGCGTCATGACCTTCTGCCTAAGTCAACCTGTACGACATCATGACTTTATGTCTAAGCCGTTAAATATCTTTGTCCGGCGTCATTGCTCCTTCCACCTAAGCCAGTAAATATTCTATATTGACGTCATGGCCTTCTACCTAAGCTAAGCTGTATGGCGTCATGACTTTACGTCTAAGCTGTTAAACATCTTCGTCCGACGTCATGACTTTCTGCCTAAGTCGGTAAATATTTTATCTTGATGTCATGGCCTTTCACCTAAGACAAGTTGTGCGGCGTCATGACTTCGGTCTAAGCCGTTAAATATCCTTGTCCAGCGCCATGGCTTTCTACCTAAGCTGGTGAATATTCTACCTTGGCATCATGGCTCCTTCTGCCTAAGCCAAGTTGTGTGGCATCATGACTTCGGTCTAAGCCATTAAACATCCTTGTCCGGTGCCATGGCTCCTTCTGCCTAAGCAGGTAAATAATTTACCTTGGCGTCATGGCCCTCCGCCTAAGCCATGTTGTACAGTGTCATGACTTTATGTCTAAGTCGTTAAATATCTTTGTTTAACATCATGACTCTTTTTACCTAAACTGGTGAATATTTTATCTTGGCATCATGGCCCTCCGCCTAAGCCAAGTTATATGGCGTCATGACTTTATGTCTAAGCCATTGAATATCTTTATCTGGCATCATGGATCCTTGTGCCTAAGCCGGTGAATATTTTACGGGAGATACCCCGAAGCCCTATACAATGATACAGGAAGAGCCGAAAGTTGATTCCCCCTGCAGATGCTGGGAATCTATTACTGACGAGGTCGCCATGACCTCCAAAGATGTTCCACAGGAATGAAAAGCAGAAGAGCTCCCTACTACTCCTGAGGGTGGTTCTCCCACAGACCAATCTTCAAGTCACCCGAAAGCCATAATGCTGGCATCGACACCAGTCCCTGAGCCAGGCAAAGAAGCTGACGAAGCCTTGCCATTGAGCGGGGTGCTACAAGAAGACATCTATGATGCCCTTGAGGCTGAAGAAGACGATGAAGGCTTCGTCGATTTGCAATCGGCTCCCCTGGAGATAGAAGATGGTGGCCAAGCCACTATTGATGAGCTGATAGAAGTGGATCTAGGTACAAAAGATGACCCCAGGCCAACCTTCCTCAGTGCCCACCTTCTCCTAGAAGAAAGAGAGCGATACATCAAGCTCCTCCAAGAGTTTCGAGACTGTTTTGCTTGGAACTACAAAGAAATGCCAAGGCTCAACCCGGCGATTACTCAGCATTTGTTAGCCATTGACCCCAAGGTCGAACCAGTGAAGCAGTCACCCTGGTGAATGAGGCTGGAGCTGATAAGCCAAGTTTGCAAGGAAGTCGACAAGCTCATAGACATCGACTTCATAGCAAAAAACTAATATACCATTGGGCTGGCCAATATTGTGTTCGTCAAGAAGAAGAACGGCCGGATCCGGATATGTGTGGACTTTTGAGACCTGACCAAGGCTTGCCGGAAGGATGATTTTTCAGTGCCCATCACTGAAGTCATGATCGATGCCACCAGTGGCCATGAAGCCTTATCTTTCATGGACGGGTTGTCCAGATACAACCAAATATGGATAGCTGAGCAAGATAGAATTCATACGGCTTTCCAATCACCCAAGGGGACATTCCACCATAAAAGGATACCTTTTGGCCTCAAGAATATTGGCGCCACTTATCAAAGGGCGATGACCGAGATATTTGATGAACTACTCTATGACAAGGTCAGATGCTACATCGACGACTTGGTTGTCAAGACCAAAAAGAAATAAGATCACCTAAACGACCTCAGGGTTATATTCCAAAGGCTCCAACAATACGAGCTGAAGATGAACCCATTAAAGTGCGCCTTCAGCATCTCAAGTGGAAAATTTTTGGGCTTTGTCGTCCGATATCGGGGCATTGAAATAGACCCCTCCAAGATAAAGGCCATTCAAGAGCTGTCGCCTCCGAAGAACCTAATGGAACTATGATCATTACAGGGCTGATTAGCCTACATCCGCAGGTTCATCTCCAACCTGTCCGGGCGATGTCAGCCATTTCATAAGCTGATGATGAAAAATGTGCCATTCGATTGGAATCAAGAATGCCAGAAGACTTTTGATCAGCTAAAGGAATACTTGAAGACCCCACTATTGTTGGGGGCACATGTCACATAGCCGCCACTGAATGTTAACTGGGGGCAATGCTGGACCAAAACAACGACGAGGGAAAGGAGCAGGCGCTTTATTACCTCAGTCGAAGGCTGGTCGGTGCGGAGGCAAAATATACCCAGATCGAGAAAGTTTGGCTTGCCTTAGTCTTCGCAGCCAAGAAAATGAGGCATTACATGCTCTCGCATGAAATACAGCTGATATCAAGAGCTGATCTAGTTAAATATCTCTTATCCCAACCGGCACTAAAAGGGCGATTGGGAAAGTGGGCCATCATTTTGATAGAATTTGATATCACATACGTGTCGTAAAAGGCTATCAAAGGCCAGGCGTTAGCGGATTTCATTACGACACACCCTGTGCCTGAGGATTCCATGCTTGTCACGGAGCTTCTGGAAGATGAAGCACTGGAGGTGGACCAAGTCCGCCAAGCCCTATGGCAGTTATACTTTGACAGAGCATCTGAAACTAAAACATCCCAATCAGGGCACACGAGGATAAGAGACGGAGCAGGCATCGTCATCAATTCCCCAGAAGGAGAAGTGTTGCATACATCATGCTCCATCAACAAACCGTACACGAACAATGAAGTAGAATATGAAGTCTTGATCATCGATCTTCAGATAGCTCTCCACATGGAGATCCAAATGCTGCAGGTGTTCGACGATTCGATGCTGATTGTCAAGCAGATACAAAGAGAGTTCGATGTCCAGAAGCCCGAGCTACTCCCGTATTGTGCCAAGGTGAAGAAGATCATGGGGCAGTTCTACTTCATTGAAGTAGGCCATGTTGTCCGAAGCCAGAATGCCCAGGCAGATGCACTGGCAAAATTAGCAAGCTCACAGGCGGCCAAGCCAGGTGAATCCCTTAACATAACAGTCATAAATAGGTGCCAGGTCCCTAGCATGATAGAGGAACCAGGTGACGAAGGGAAGCCTGGCTAGACTCCAGCTTCCGAGCAAGGCCCCGAAAATAGTGCCTCCACAGCCCAAGGGTACTCGCAACTAGGTAGACGCTCCTGGCAGCTTTCGCTATCAACTCACCCTCGACCTCGGGGCCGAACTCGCTCGAGGGCTTGTGCCAACCGACGCTCCTTCCCATAAGGTCGACAGCCATAGCAAACTCAACCAACTTGGACGACTGATCCCGAGGTGGCAGGAACGGGCTGCGTTGCGGAGATGCCGACAGGGATGGAACATCCATGCTAGTGGCAGGAGCCTTACCCTTGTCGCGCCCCCGTGCCAAGGGGACCGATGCAAGGGGGGCGACCACTGATTCGCCGACCGTAGAGGGCGGCGGAGCCTCAACAGAGGGCCACCCAGACACCGGGGGAGGCGAAACACGACTACGAGCAGGGGGAGAGCTCCTCGCTCTCTTCCTCGACCGACGATGAGAGTCTAGGGTCGCCAGCTCATCATCAGTTAGGGCGACGCGAATACCGCCAGCCATGCCGGAGCCCTCGTCAACGACACCGACAGCTTCTTCGGTGAGACCCCTCAGAGAACCAAAACCCCCACTCGCCACGGAATCGATCCCGCCCGTAGCAGACACGGCCGGCGAGCACACCAAAGGAATTCTGGTAGGGACCGGATGCTGTAACCTTCCTGGAGCGAATACCACCTTGACTTGGGGGGCGACGACCGACAACTTTGGAGGAGAAATAAATGACAGAATAGATCTACAATCGGTTCCACTGATGCCCCATGACACGAGTAAACAAAGCCACACAGGATGGAGTAAGAATTTGGGGTTATTCTCCCAGGATGCCGTCTGTAATGTTGAAGGACAGACGTGATGAAGGGATGAATAGGGATATGAAAACCCAGTTGAAGAGAAGCTATTGGGATCATGATCCCGCCGGTAGGGTAAGTCATGATGTCGTCGCCTACGGCGGAAAAGATGATGTCAAGTTCCGGGGGAATCTGGAAGAACTCTTGCAAGCCTTGGTACACCTTGTACGCCACCAACGGCGGAGACCTAGGCCTGCTAGTACCGACACCAGAAGTGCTGGGCACACCCCCTCAGTTTCGAGATACTTCTTCGGATGAAGAAGAGCTAACTTGAAGAGTTCTCCTGCAAGGAGGCATGGCTACAGAAGAAGGAGAACGCAAGGAAGGAAAGAATCCTCACCGAGCACAGGAGGAAGACGCCTACGAAGAAGTTCGACAACCAGCCAGACGTGGATGGGACTACAGAGAGACCACGCGGTCTCCCTTATAACTGTCCACGACTGGTCGCGCCACTCCTCCCGGAGCAGGTGAAAAGGCACCTGCCACGCCTGCCAGGCAACCGTTCGAGACCTGCGCTCCCGGAACGCGACAGGACGTGGGTCATCATTATCGACACAGCCTCCGCCACCGTCAAAAGTGCCTTGCATGTCAAGCCAATCCCAACTCCTCTAACACTTGCAACGCGAGGAGCTCGGCATTGGACCTCGAAAGATGAGGAACACCCTCAACTGACCTACTCACAGCCCCCTTTTGGATGCTCGGCGACTGAGAGTAGGGGGAAAGTGAGGAGGGTAAAATCAGTTTGGCCCAAGAGCGGCCCAATGACACTAAGCCCACAAAGGAATGAGCGCAACAAACCCTCCTAAGGGGGCGGGTACGCATGCTCGGCCTACTAAAAGAAGGCCCAGCTCAGGAAAGGCCTCGGATTCTACAGCGCAGCCCACGCGCAGTTATCGCCGGGATATCCTCCGATGACCGACCGTTACTCCCCACGACTTTGGCCCTGACTCCGTAAGGGGTGAGCACGCCCCATGAGCGCCGTAAGATTCACCCTGGGACCAACGGGTAATTCTCGCCATCGTAGCGGGGAAAACGTTACTCTACTATAGAATCCCTTTCCTGCTAAGGGACGGGGTCTCCACTCTAGGACAACCCCATATAAAAGAGGAGGTAGACGACAGAGAGGGACACAGTGGTTCATTCCGCTAAAACGCTACTTCAAAGAAGAGAGCTACTAGTCCAGCGACACAAAGAGAAGAAGGGAACTCCTGCCCACGCTTAGCAAGTCTCCTTCCGGTGATCTTACCACCCGACGAACACTCACCGAGTGTCCACCGGGAGCGGCGAGCACTCGTCCGCAAGCCATCTTCGGCCCTACAGTCGACCACGGCTCTCTCTCTTTCTCTCTCTCTATCTATCTCTATCTCTCTCTCTCACTCTCCTCTGCACTTTACTTCTGGTCACTAACTTAAGCATCGGAGGGTTGTCCCTTGGGATAACACCCGGGACTCCCTCTGACGTCTCTTTATCTTCTGGTATTTGTAGGGTTTCACGGGTACAAGATGATTTTCTCAATAAATAAATAGAGAAAGTGGTTGTCTCTAGGGCTAAGAGGGCCCGAGGAGAAACTTCCAAGCCACGGATGCAGGCGGTGACAGCATCTAGTGCTCCTTTACCAGAGATTCCCTCCTTTGAAGAGTTTGAGGCTGCGCATGAGCATCCATCTTCTTCAATAGGTATATCCTTCTTGACCTGTTCTATTTAGCCATGAGCCAGTCTTTCATTGACTTACTCATTCTATTCAGCCCCTACGGCCCCTGCCGCTCCGATCGTGGAAGAAGGCGCGACTGCTAGCATCCCCGAGGGGGTTGAGGGTATCGAAATACCCATAATTTCGATCGAGAGTGATCTTCGCTCACCAACTCCTAGCCAAGAAGGTAGTGTCCTTGGCCGCAGTATTTTTTAGAAGTAGCTGTTCATTCTTCTTCTTTTATTGACCATGTTTTTTATTGCCCAGCCGTCACTCCTTCGCAGTCTATTGTAGATCCTTCTTTTGAACCTCCGGCCTCCGCTATGTTGCCTACTCGGCGGTGATCGGAGAGATTGGCCACCTTGGCTACGAAAAAGGTTCCGTCAGAGGCGGTTCAAGATGCTCCGGTGTGTCCAGAGACTACCGGAGTTAGTACTCCTGAGGTTGCTGAAAGTCCCCCTTCTGAAGAGCTCATTGATTATGAGCCTTCCAGTGGTGAGGAAGAGTTGGAGTCAGGAGTCAGCTCTCCATCGCTTTCTTATGGAAGTGACCTTCCTACGTTCAGTCTGCCCCGGTTAATGTTTGGACCCTTGGGTGTGCCTAGCTCCCTTATGGAGGAAGGAGGAATCACCTCAAGCCTTGCCGAGCCTGCCTTGGGGGCTTCCGGGGCGAGTGAGTTGGGATTGGTGCCATCTGAGGTGACACTTTCTTCTGCACATGGCTTTATTCATATTTGCCATCAGTTGTGAAAGAAGCTTTGACATTCTTTCATTTTTTATTTCTCTTCGTTTTGCTTTGTAGGGGTCTGTAGTCCTAGTGAGACCGACGCTGCCAGTGGTGGGAACCATGGCTGGCTTTTCTGCTTTCCAGTCCAAGAGTACAGCTTTCACCCCAGTCATGGCCATGGCTCCGGTGCTGAGGCCGATCACTCTGAAGCTCCCAGGTGGACTAGTCTCGCTGCTTGGTTTCGGTCAGCCTTCCATTGAACAACGTAAACTTCAATTGGTGGAGGCCAAGTCAAAATTCATCGATGCTGCTTCGATTGCGGCGTCGATCAGTGCAGAGTTTAGAGAAGCGTCTAGTGACACTTCTATATTGGTGATTAAAGTCGGAGCTGAGCTGGGACAGATGGCCCAGATGGGGCAACAAGATGAAATCATCCCTGAGGGTGGAGATTTTGAAGAAGAGGTAGTTAGTGAAACAACTATCTTAATGCTCACAGCCGGTGTCGAGTCAGAGAAGACCCCTGAGCCAGAGCAACATCTAGGGTTCAGAGCTGGAGATACGGATCTCACAGTTCAAGACTATAGCCCTTCAACAGAGGTCGAGGTCAAATTCCCAGCCCCAGTTGCTACTGAATTTGCAAAGTAGCCTAGGAAAAAATTGGTGGAGCTGTCTTCCTTATTGCCTTCATCTTCTTCACAGCCTACCGATGACATTTGGGTTGAGGTGGATAACAGAGTGGAGTTTCATCTCCCTAAAGTGCGTTCACTGGGTTTACATTCTTCTGAAAAACCGGTGTGGTAGAACTTGAAAATGCTGAAGCAGGCTATGCTGACTAGCCAGGACTTATCTTATGTACAACTGAAGGGGCTAGGGTAGCCTATGACTCGCACCCTTATGACTTTCAGCTACCCCATGCAGAATTGGCTGCCCCGGGTGACCCTATTGCTCAGGTACATAAATTGGCAAGAATTTATCGACCATAGCCTAAGGGATGAATTAATTGCTCTAAAGCTTCAGAAGAGGGAGAGCCTCATTGCACTGCAATCTACCACGGAGGTTGCTGGCCAACAGAGCGTAATTGGTGAGGGGACCACCGCTCAGATCTCTGTGTTGGAGGAGCAGACTTCTCGACTCTGTATTGAGGTTCCTCAAGCTGAGAAGGATATATCCCATGCCAGATGGCTACAGGCACAAAGCTTAGATGAAGCTACGTTGGCAGAGGGGCGCGCGGGATCTATCCAAGAAGAATTGCTGAAGCTGAAGGCTGAGGAACATTGGCTGTAGGACCTGATTGATCATCCCTCTATCGGGCTCATGGAACTTGACGATATTTTCCGTCACCCGAGCCAATGATGGCTTCCTTCTTCTCTTCTTCTTTTCATTTTGAAATTCCATGTACATTGGAGGATGCTCTGAGTTTCCATGTATCTTTTCTATTTATGCAATGAAGAATTTTCTTCCAACCTTGCCTAAGCAATGCTGATGTCTGGCTGTGATTATGTGCCTCAACTAAAGAAAGTCATGATTTTAGAGTTTTCAGATTTCAGAAGGCTTTACAAGTGATAACATAAAGCAGATGGTTAAAGATTATTAAAGTTGACTCAAATATTTTCAAGATATTCGTATCCAAACTCAATGAATGCATTAAACTTAAACCAATTTGATTTCATAATCCTATATAACAGAAGATTCCTTATTAAAAATGAATTTTAGATTTATGATCAAGGTATACATATTGAAATCTTCCTAAATTTCAAGAAGAATCGGGATAAGGAAGTTTAGGAGCAGTCAATTTCCAACACACAGGATGGTGACATTCGAAAGTAAGTACTGATATGACCAGGTTCAAGAGGACATAATTAGTGTGCAGTAGGATGAGTGACAAGTTTGTCAAAAATTCTCACAAAAATGTGCAATAATGGACATGCAACTGGTATGATAGCATTTGAAGACATTTAGCTAAGAATGTGAGCTCAACGTACAACAAGTTTGAAATGATTTCAGTTATATCAATCCAGGAATGCAATGACAGTAATATCAATCACAGAGGTCAGCAAGGAATGTGAATCACAATGCAAGCTAGTAATCAACCTACAACTCAGATTAGTACTAGGCGGAGGTTAGATCCAAGGATCTCCTCACGCAAGGGGCAACCTTCCAGATAGGCCTGACCTATCTTTCCACTTATGCCTTTTCAGATACTATCTAGTTATTACAAGAGATGAGCAAATTTAGCAGGTGGCTGATGGATCAATGATATAGCAATGAAAATTAAACAGATAAAGACAGTAAGCTCCCCCTCAGCAAATTTAGAAACAACAGACAATAGATTCTATAGCAGATAAGAATGGTTGACCGAAATGAACAATTTGGACGACCGAAATGGACTGAGAGTGAAATTAAGACAGATAAGCAATCTATTCAGCCAGACAAACAATCCATGACATATGCTCCCCCTGAGTGTATGCATGAGCTAGCAATCAAGATATGACATTTGAAAGGATCAAATATATGCAGCCAGAGATCAACCATAGTTGAGCATATGAGCAACCTTTAAAAATACAGGAACTCCCCCTTTTTGAATGCACTTCAAACATCAAATATGACACGAAGACCATGTAGGGAGTTGATTGATCTAAACACATATGCATATGCATGTGACACAGAATTGCCTTGGCTGACTCCCCCTGTCTATATGCATTATGTGACAATTATGATATGAAAACCATGCAGGGGATTAATCTAACCAAATATGCATGAAGTACAAGATTTACCTTGGCAGACTCTCCCTGACATTATGCACTTTATGACTGAATTCTGAGTGCAACACATGCAATGAAGTATGCAGGGAGTTTGATGACTTATGCTCATTGACATCTAGAGTATTCTATGTGCAGTTTTAACCCATGCTACTAGGTGGAGCTCTAGCCTCTACGCATGATGTGGGTTTCCAGACAGACATAATCTGTCCTTCTCCCATCATACCATTTTATATACCATTGGATCATGCATGATAATGCAGTGCAAATACAGTCCTATATGCATATCAGATTTTTGATATCATTTTGTCAAACACATATGTATGCAAATGAGACTTATATGCATCAGATATTCAGTGCTTGTGTAAGATGTGCATTATGACATATACAAACATTTAAACAAATGCAATTGACATATGCAGCCATCAGACACATGCAATTCAAAATTTCAGAATATGATACTCAGTTCTAAGCTCAAGTGATTCAACATATGCATAAGAGACTTATGAACAACAATGCAAATATCAGATGAGGATATACACATGTATGCATAAGATTCAGAATAACAGATCAAGCATGATATGCATCTATCTGAAGGAGATTATTGAAAACTCAGATAACCAAACCTGTAAGAGTGCAGAAATGGGGTTTTACCATACTCAGGTGCCATGGCTTATTGAACCCCTTTTATTCCTCATCCCCAAGGCACTCCTGTAAAACACAAGTCTTATTTTGCATTTCCAGATGCCCAAGATTTCTTGGGTCTTGAAGTGTCACTGGAACCTCTGAAGGGTGCTTTCCACATTTTCTTGGCTTGTATGTCATCAGATTTCATCACCAAGCAATCATTCATAGAATGTCCATATTTCTCACAGAAATGACAATAAATAAATGTCAGAGTATGTGCATGAGGTTTCAGTGGGTAACTAGACACTTTGTGTTTTCTATCATGAAAATTAAGGTTCTTTTCCAGATGCAAATAGTCCTTGACCGTATGGCCATGTTTTCCACAATTAAAGCATGAAAAAGAACTTCTTCTTTCAACAGTTGACCAGCAATCACTAGCCCTATGGCCAAGCTTCCCACAATTGAGGCACTTCACATGCTGAACTCTTGAAACAGATTCATCTTCCTTAACCAAAAAGGCCTAAAAACTTGAAAAACCCCGAAAACCAAATCAGCTCAATGGCTGCAGAACTGCTCTTTGATTGCATCGTCTTGCTACGCTCAAACATCTTGCATATATCTGTCTCTCTTGATTCAGTCTGTGCTACTCGCCTGTGACTTAATGACATTTGATGCTAATTTGTGTGGTCCGCTTATGATAAGACAAGGGAGCTAACAAAAGGACCTAAATTACCCAACAATATGCTTTTGCATTTGACTGCTCAAGCACTTATGGCATTTAACTTTTGGCTCTTCAATTCGACATCACTGATTAAATGCACATCTAGCTATCTACTCGCTTGCTTGAGTTTTGCATTAAAATCCTTATCACACCATAGTGCATACATGGCATATAACACCATAATTGCACTTCCATTTGACTGCCTTTTGATTATGACAAAGGGGGAGAAGAAATGGGTGAAATGGGTGATTGGCATCAGGTTTTGTCATCATCAAAAAGGGAGAGATTGTTGAGCCATATGTGTATTTTGATGATAACAAACGTGCTTTGATGATAACAGACCTCATTTTTTTGGATCACCACAAAATGTCAAAAGTATTTACTGCCTAACCCTCCTTAAGTTCAGATTCTTGTATATGCTAAGCATGTCAAATGACATAGAAGAAGAAGGGTTAAATGAATCAATGGTAGCAAAGAATAAGAGAAAGTAGCAAGGCAGGTTGAGTAAATCATATTGGCAGATCAACCTTTTAAATCAACCTCCCAAGTGCAAAGGTCCTTTGGATGCACAGAAATTGAGGCAACTAGATGCTCAAAAATTAAGGTAGGTGATCAAAAGTTAAATACTATTGATTGCACAAAAATCAAGATAGGTGATACAAAAAGAAATAATTAAAAAGAGAAAGACAAGTGGACTTCACCCACTTGCTCAAACAAATGAAAAATCAAGGCAGACAAAACAATTGAGTAAGGGTGACAAATAGCCATACACATGTGACAAATAGCTTGACATAGGTGACAAATAGGCATATAGAGGTGACAAATAGCTTGGCATGAAGAAAAAGGGCTAAGAAGAAGAAAAGGTAGAAGAAGAGTCGACGCCATCATCCATTAGAGTCGACTCCTCCAGTCAAAGTCACCTCAAGTCAAAGTTAACGCTAGTCAAAGTGACTCCAGCCAAGTTCAACTTTAAGTTGACTCAAGTAAAGTTGATTTCAATCAACAGTTGACCCAGATAAATTTGAGCAAGACAAGTCAACTTAGCCAAGTCAAATAGTCAAAGTCAAGCCAATGCCTTCTCACAAGAAGGAGTCAACATGGTCAACACAGTCAAAAGACTTACAAATGGACAACAAAAATAACAAATGGCTCTACTAGTGTCATGAGTAACAAACAGTGATAAATAGCTGATAAGACAGACAAATGAGCCTTAGCTATGACAAATGGGCACTAGCAGTAACAAATAACTGCTAGTGGTGACAAATGTCTAAGGAGACGGCTCAAGACTAACGCTACAGCACTGAAGGCGATGGCTATCAGTGATAAGGCTGATAAATAGCTCACAGTCGTGATAAACGGTCTGTAGCTGAAGGCGGCATCAACGCACCAGCCTCCTGCATCGATGCATTAGGCATTTTCAGCACCCGTTATTGGGGTCATCCCGTGAAGGCTACATCAACGCCATCTACTCTGTGCGTCGATGCTATAGCACTTCCAGGAAGGATAGCTTACCTGCAACTGAAGAATTCCTAACGCTGTGTCGATGCCATCACCTAGATGCATCGATGCACCAAAAGACTTTAAGATTATTTCTGACAAATCTATAGTGGTTCGGAAAAGCATCCAGTACCTAAAAATAGCAATCACAAGGTCCTAAAAATACATCTTTTGAGGTCTAGAGGAGGTTTCTTGGACTGAGCATTGTCCCTATCATCATTACAGTACCAGAATAACCTTTTGGAGGCAGATCTACCAAACATCAGATTTGGGAAAAAGTTTATTTCATGGTACTCTACTTTTGCAGTCAACCAATGAGATTTTAGTCCAAGAGAAGTACCGTATGACAGAGATCTATCCTTGGTGCTGCCAGCCAATGAGGAAGAAGATGCCGTAAGCCTTCTCATTCAAAGTATTCTTGTTTATTCCAACCATTCAAATGGGAGAAGGCTAGAGGGAAAATTGCTGTAGCTCTGCTCTGCTACCATGGATCAATCAAAGGCCTCCACGAAAGAAGCTCACTTGATTAGGAGACCTACTTTACGCTGGACCAATCAAAAATAAAGTATGCTTCAAAGAAGATTTTTTCAAATCCAGCAAATTACTTTCGAGGGAAATGTCTCCACCCATTCTTCTATATATACCAGCCTCTTGCATGAAGGAAGGTTGCTGCTGCCCTTGCTATCATCAAAACAAAAACACAATTTACTTGAGTCCTAGGGGACATAACAAAGTCAACCCCCAAAACAGCCTACAACCTAGAAAAACCAAAAACAGAATGAGAATCAAAAGAAGAAGGCCTTTAAGCAAAAATAGAAAAATTAGTTTGCTTGTCCTAATATGCACAATAAGAAGTCCTATGCTAAATACCATGCTTCTCATAAACCAGATGTTCATTGTTTTTATTGTGGTATGCATGGTCATGTTGTGCATAACTATTTTATCTTGAAGAGTGATGAATTAAGAGTAGGCAAAAATAGAAGGAACAATTTGGAAGGCAAGGGCAAGGGACAGGTAGATGCTGAGGCAAAGCATGCTCAACACGCTCATGCTCAGAAGCCCAGGTATGACCCAGTGCATCGACGCTCTCCACACGTTAGGTCGACGCACCCCAAAGTCGCTAGAAGTAACATTCATCCCTCTTGTTTCCACTGTGGTAAAATTGGCCATACAGTCTGGGTCTGTTGGCATCTGAAAGGAAGAAATCACTCTCATGCTATGAATGTTAAATTCCATGTTCATACATAAAATTTTGATGCACATGCACAAAGAAAAAATGTAAAATCTTTTATGCACTACTTTTACTTTGGTGAATATGGACATGTGTTTGATAATTGTCCTTGGATGAGAAGTGATGAATTGAATGTAGAAAGGAGGAAAAATCTACATGCTAGACATGGAACTAACCCTTCAAGACCCAAGCAAGCTTGGGTACCTAAAAATCCCAAATGAGATTTTTGGGTGCAGGGTGCCTTGGAGCTGAACAAAGGATGATCAAGAAGTTGAATGCTCAAGGCACAAGTATGTAAATAGATCCCCAGTTCTTGTTTGAGTCTGTATGATATATCTACCTTCAGTTGTTCAATGAAAATTTCCTACTTTCAATAAAATCTTGCAAGTCCGAAAACCCTCCTTTTGAATTGCTGAAAATTCCCTATTGATTAAATTGAAAATCCAGATGTTTAGAATGATTGAACTTTTGGTATATCGAAAGGTGTATGTCAGAGTGATGAGCTAAGCCTATCAGGAAGACAACACCTTGTGTGTGGTGACCCTTGGATCTACGTTCTCCACCTAGTACCAGAATTTAAAACTTGATGTGCTTGAATCTATTATGCTGAGGGAATTGCTATGATGATGAATTATTGTTAATGACCTACAAGTTTGCAGTTAGTCTATTGCTACTCCCTCTTTTAGTAGCCATATGTAATTCTTGATTATCAATTTGAATCATTACTTTTGATGATGTTTGTAATGGCTGTAAATAATCAAACTCTTCTCTCTTGTGGTCACTTGACAGTATGCTTGCATATCTTAACATCTGTGAGCATTGGAGTAAGGGGGAGTCTGAGAGTCTACACTTCAATATAGCCTACATGTGTTGTGGACATCAAGCATCATCTTGTGGTCTCATGCATTCCAATGCATACCATGCCAAGGGACCCAATACTTGCTTCTTGCTTTGCATGCCAGATTGTACTGCATCTCATTGCATTGACCCGTTGGTATATAGAATGGTGACGTGTGGAAAGTTGGATCAAGTCCGATGGGAAACTATCACCATGTGTGAGAAGATCATAAGATCAAGTTCTCCGCCAAGTATCATGGGTCAATAGATCACATACGTCATATGCTGCATACCCCCTTTGTGAGTCTCACTAATGCATTTTGAAGATCATGCACAAGTTGAGGGGGAGTCATCATGAAATTCCTATTGGTATTGTTGCATACTGTCCATTCCAAAATTTATCATGCTCAGTTGCATATTTTTAAGGGAAGCTTGATTTGACTTGTAAAATTGTTCATACTTGTTATTGTGTGCTTCATGACTAATGAATTAAAAAAAATTCATGCCCAGGATGACCCAACAGTTGTCTTTTCCAAAAATTTTCCATATGTCTATGTATTGTGCGTCGATGCACCAGTTCGTACATTGCTCTTGTTCAATTCCCTTAGTCCTCTTCCGTGAATTGATATGTGCTTGCTAGTGTTTATAGCAATCATTGCACATCCTTAGGGAGAGTGTCTAGTGTCCATTTCTAGTCATCTACCCAAGTTCTCCCTATGTTTACATCTACCTTTGCTTCATATTTATCATTTGTTGTGTTTCATCTTGGGTCTGAAATGTCCTAAAACCTTAGCCTCCCTGATATTCCTGAAAATCTGCCATCTACTTTTGCATGCTCAGCTGCATGATCCCTATTTCCTTGGATGAGCTTGAAATCCTTGAGGATCTTTTGGTCTGATTTCTAGGTTCATTTATTAGAGTATATTCTAAAAGAAGACTCTTCTTTTATGAAGTTCTATGATTGCCCAAGACATGAAAACTGTTGGTTTAAATTTTATGACCTGTCTTGGGAAAGGATTCTTAAGGCTTTCTAAGACTCCTGTTTCACTTGGGAAAGGGTTCCTAAGGCTTTCTAAGACTGGGAGGACATTTGGCCAATGAATATCTTCTTCCAAATCTCATTAAAGTTAATTTTTCTAATTTTTATAAAATTAAACTCTGAATTTCACCTCTATAAATAGGGACCCCCTCTCCCTTGTGTTTAAGGCTACAACAATTGATCAAGGGGAGTTGCTGCTAGACCAAGGAGTCAAGGAGGAGACTCCCATGTGCTTAAAACTTCATCCCTTGAAGCCATATTGGAGAAAAATCAATAAGTCTTTCTCTCCCCCTCTTCTCTTGTTTTTATTTGCTTTAGCATTGCATGCATCATTATCCTACCTCTTTCTTTTATTTCTTTTTGTCTCATTTCAATTGAGATCTATCACTTGTGCACTCTAGCACACCTCTAATTGTACAACACTTGCACCCTCCCTATTTGCTTATCATCACATCATATTTTTCCCTACCATTTTGCATAGGGATTTTAAAGCCAACACCAACAAGGTGTGTCCATCTCCATGTTTCATGATTATTCTTATACTAAGAACTTGATGCTACACACTTCAATTTGTTGATCAATATCTTTCTTTGTTGGTTGTTATTTTTTTCTTTATTTTGCAAGGGTAATCATCTAAATGAAAACTCTCTTCATCGGCCCGCCGATTGGAAGAGAAGGTGCACTCACAATCTCCCCCGCACTAATTTTCAAAGGTATTCTTTGCGATCCCTCCCCTATTCTTTATTGTTAATATCATTTGAGGGCCGCGGTCTCTGGCGATTATAATTCTATTTAGCATCCATGCATGCTCCCTTCTCTTTCCCTATCGCCTTCTTTTGCCTATCTTTTATAATTTTTAGTTCTTTGTGGATATTTCTTAAGATCTACACTCCCTTGTCTAGAAGAGTATCGGTGAGGATATAAGAGATTGGCCCACGAAATGTTGAGACGATCTCCGGAATGATGGTCATGCCTAAACGGCAATCCCGTACCCTATGATGAGTGGAGAACGAGAGGGCTAGCCCTCCAGGTAGTCGTGATCACTCGTAGGGCTATCGATCGGTGGCTGCCCTTTATTATGAGACCACGTTTAGCATTACGATGCACGTATATCGGTCCACGAGGTGGACCTGGCGTGATCGCGTTCGAGTGGACTCATATATTGTCGGAACAATGTATACCGAGCGGTGGCACTTATTATTGATTTATTCCCCTTGTTGGGTACTTTGCTCTCATAACTCGACATGGATGGCCGTGAGGCCGATACCACCATAATGACTAAAAATCGAGTGAAAAGTCGAGGGAACATGATGTGGAATTAAATCACGGATTTCGGAGAGAATTTGATCAACATCTCCCCATGTCTTGGAACATGTTGGGAGAGATGTAGAGGAGCCCCGTCCATAGCAAACTGAGACGGACTCCGTAAAAGACAGTCATGTCAGAGCGACAGCCTATGGACCGAGGGGCCAAGAGGCAACGGGACATGATTCGTCGGCAAGGCGGTCTATTCACTATTCCCCTAGTGAGGTCGTCGGAGATCACACCGAGGTAGATGGTGAATCCCCGTGACCCCAATAGGGTGATCGAAAAACCCAGAAGATATGCATATATCAGAAAACATAATGTTGGGGGGAGGTGACCCCAGATACTGTAACCCCAAGGATCAAGCAATCTGGTATTAAGTCTGATCTGGCGGCTAAAGACACGGGAAGGGTGATATGGCGGCCGTCCAAAGGAGGTGAACCAGTGGGCATCTCAGTAGGGAAGAAACATATGACACAGTAGCCCTATGAATAGTTGCACCGGCGGCCAGAAGGGTTTGAGGGAGGGGTTGACCAATACAGTGGCCAAAGGGGTAAAGGCAAGGGTCTGGCGGCTTGTCCAATGAAGTGAACTGATGGCCAACTGAGGGGTGGACGGCAATGGGATGTTACTGCTGCTAAGAGGTGTGGAGGGGTCTTGATCCGACACGGCTGGGAAGTGTGTGGGTGAAGTTGGGATACAGCAGCCAGGAGAATGGCCCCGGCAGCCAAGGGAAGTGAGGAATGACCCTGGTCCGGCAACAGAGTGAAGAGTGTAACGGCGTGAGAAAATGAGAGAGGGGATCTGGCACGGCTGGGGAATGGTCCTGGTCTGACGGCCATAGGAGCAGCAATCCAGCAGCTAGCAGAATGGATGTTCTGGTGCCAAGGGGGTGATCCGACGCGGCTGGGAAGGAAGTGAACGTGCTGGATCAGCTCCATGCCGTCGGATCGCCCCTTTGATCACTCCAAATAACTTCAGATCAGTGCGGACAGAAGAAGGGTTGGGGAAAAAGTTTGATAGCTTAAAAGGAATGCCATGGGGAGCCGATAATGATTGGGCACATGATCCAATGTAAGACTCGGAACAAGAGATCCTACCACGTGGAAGTCTAAGGCCTTGTGATCATTACACGTGGAAGATTGGGTGGGAAAAATTGTGGCGCACAGACGCCCATCACCTTAGTCTTTTATAAGGGGAAAGCAGATTGAAAAGAAAAAGATGCCGAGTAGATCTTCAGAAGAACATCAGAGCAGAATTTCCCTTTCCTCTTGAATTATTTTCACGAGAGCGAGAGCCTGCTGATTCAAGATGGAATCGTAAGGAGAAGAGAAAGAGAGAGTGAGAAGAATTTCTTGAAGCTTGGAGAGGAAGCCATTTCTGAGTTGTGAAGCTAGAAGGTTTAGGTTGCGTTGAAGAGAATCAGAGTACTGGAGGAGAAGAGAGCTGTGATCTCCAGTCTCTGTAATTGACTCTTGGATCACATCCAGAGTCAATATGCTCTTAGAGCTACATTGTTTTCTCATTTCATTTTTTCTTTGATTCCTGAATTGTGTCAAACTGTGTGTCAGCGGGCGAGGGTAAAATCTCAGACAGCGAAGCTATAAGGCTCAGCGGGAGCAAGTTGTGAGGCTCAGCGGGAGCAAGCTGTGAAGCTCAGCGGTCTGGGATTTATTCCCCAAAGCCATGGATCAGCAGAGTGAAGCTGTGAATCAGTAGTAAGCCACACTCATTTGAGTGTGGGGTGGATGTAGGCTTGTGCCGAACCACCTAAAATCACTGGTGTTCTGTGTGATTGGTTTGTGCTGTCTGATCATTCGCTTGCATATGTGGTGGTTGCATCATTGTTCCAATATCACATAGATGATTGCTTAGGATCTCCCTGGTTCACTTGCATACTTGCTCCTCCGTGAGTTGAATTTAGTTCTGCAGTAGTCCTTCGTTTATTCCGCATCTAGTTTATCTACTGTAGTTCATTTTTAGAGGGTAGATCTATTCACCCCCCTCTAGATCTTAGCATCCATCCAACCCAACAAAACACATAAATGGTCTATTGCTGGGCCACTAGACCAGGGAAAACAGCCTATCATTGGACTGTATGAAATTTGAAAACAGTCTCCTATGTGACCGCTAAGGAGCCAGATCACTAGAGTTCAAAAGATGACTTGAAATCAGTCTCCACTCGACCTGAGGCCTAACTGGACCCAGCTAGGGTGTGGACCTCAATCCCAGGGTCAAGTGAGAAGTCACAATTAACTAAAAATCATGCTTAAAACGACCTGAAATCACATTGGATCAGTCCCACTAACCAGCCTAAAATAGAGCAAATGGTCATAGCTAAGGCCGCTTGGGTTGGTTCGCGGTTCTAGGCACGATTGCATGCTATCCCAGACCAGCAGGTCTAGCCAATTGGTCTGCCCAGCATGAAATCATGGGTATAGGCTTTAATGGTACAACCTATCTGGCATCCTAGTAGGAATCCCAGGCTCGCGGGAACTTACGGAGGCCTTGAACAAGGACACCTAGTCCGGCAGAAGGAGTATCTGGCGGAGAGGCATTCATTGCTCAAGATTTAGGCTAATAAGTCAAGCGGAAAACAAACGAAATCGGTCCAGTCACTTCCACCAGAGTGGTATGACCTTAAAACAATTCTAGTCAACTATGAAAATTTAAACTAACCCATTAATGGAGCCTTAATCTACTTCCATTTTAAATAGCATGAAATATGTGAAAGATGGACATGAATGGAGCAATTATTAAGGAAAAAGTTCCACTTTGTTCATGTATTCATAAACCCTAACTTTAGTGCATTCATGTCATACAATTATCTTGAACAACAAGCTGCTTACAGTACCAACATGTCGGGATGAATCAACACACGTTACTAAACAAGGGGGGGTGGAAACGATCGTTCAGCAGACCGCCTGAAGACTATAAGCTGTCAACAGAAAGGCCGCTAAGCATTTTGAAAAAAAATAAAACCTCTCTTTAATTAAATTACGCCACCCATAAGCGGTCTATCGAGGGGCTACCTGACCTTGGAAAATGGTATAGAACAGACTGCCAGAGTCCATAAACTGTCAAGGGAAGGGCTGCTTACACTTTGAAAAAACCCCTTTTTATTTTTAAAGCGAGCTGGCCATAAACGGTTTGTCGCGGGGCCGCTTTCCATGGTAAATGGTCTATCGTGCGACCGTGTATGGGCTAGCAGTTCCTGGAATGACTGTTTGTGCAACCCAAGTCCCAAATCGTGAAGAACATGACACCGGTCCAATAAAAGTTTGATTAAGGCATGGATAGGGCATGAAAATTAGGCTATTTACTATCAAAATGTAGGTAACTCAAAAACACACATCGTAGCATAGTCAATTTAAAGATTTCACTATGATAACTTCTTATAAATCAAACAGAAGGTACGGGGTAAAACCCTAATTACATGCCAGGTTTCCTGCAATTAAAACAAGTGACACTGTTAGATTTCCTGTTGAATGAAGATTTGAACTTGGAATTCTTACCAACCATTTACTTTTCTCTTTTTGGACCTTTACCTGTCCTCTTAAGGAATTTTCTGAACTTTCTAGTGAGTAAGACATACTCACTTGAATTTTCATCACAGCTGGAGGAGAACTCATTCTCATCAATAGATCATTACTGCTTGGAACAACCTTTAATGCTAGGGATTTCTTTTTCTTCTAATCCTCTTCCTTTCTTAAAAGATTCAACTTATAAGTCATAAGAGAACATATGAGTTTATCTACTGTCATACTGGACAAGGTAGGTGAATCCTATATGACAGCAGCTTTTGTGTGCCATATGGGGGTTAGAGACCTTAAGATCTTTCTAACGATTTCTTGATCTGTGTAGATCTTCCCTAAACTTCTTAACCCATTGGTTAGCTGTGTTAACCTGCCATACATTTCTGAGATTGATTCATCAGTCTTCATCCTAAAACATTCATAATCAGAAATAAGCATGGTAGCTTTGGTTTCTTTTATCTCAGAGGTCCCTTCATACATTACCTCCAATTTGTCCCACATTTCCTTCGTTGTCTCGCATGATGAAACCCTGAAGAACTCAGTGGGATGCAATGCACACTGCATTATATTCATTGCACTCCAGTTCACATTTGACTTTCTAATTTCCTCTGGAGTCCACTTATCTTCATCTTCTAAAAGAGGAAATGGTCATCTGCTTACAACCTTCCAGATTTCATGGTTCCAAGCCATGAGGAAAACCTGCATATGATTTTTCCAATATGCATAGTCAGTGCCGTTAAAGTAAGGAGGCCTATTCACCGAATGTCCTTCAGCCATATACCCCTTAGGATCCATTCTGCTTGATCTATCTAGGTCATTGGACCATTTTGACAGATAAACCCTCTCGGATACCACGTGTTGGAACACAGAATGGAGGATCTAGAGGGGGTGAATAGATCCTTGAGCAATTAAAAATATGGAAAGATTCACCTAGCAATCTATCAGACAGAAGAACCAAAAATCCTACAGATTTAACAGATTCTAATGTAGATTCAAATAGTCAATTGTTCTGAACAAACATTCATCAAGAGAAACACACCACAGAAGATGAGTCACTTAGATTGATACGAGGTGGAGGTTCGTGTCCTGAAACACTCTTCACGCAAGGTGAGTAAACATATCTTTTTATATACTAGTTCAGAGGGACTTAATCTTGTAAACGACTATACTGTACATGCAGATATGACAGAATATAGCCACACACCATTCAAACCACTGCTCAGTGTTTTTAGGTGGTTTGGTCACCATTCATGGCTGACCTATGTCCACCCCTTGCTCTACTTGAGCAAGGCTTCACTATATGTGCAATCAGCATACAAACCACGAGAAATTGTCCCTTATAAAAATTGTCTTACAGCTTGCAAAACATAGAGTGATAAACCAGCTCTTACTAATCCGCTGCCTGACAGCTTGTAGAACTCAGATCCTTACTCTACCAAGCAAGATCTGAAGAACATTGTCTCCAAACGGAGCACGGTTCACAATACAGTTTGCAAGTAAGAAAGAAGAACTAAAAACAAAAGTGAAACTCAGATCAGGATTTGAAATTTCTCCCCCAAGGACGAGGTTGACCCAATCTGACTTGTAGATTGTTCCTCAACGAGAGGGAACAATTTGGACACCTTCTTCTAGATCAGTAATATGTTCTTCCACACCTGCGCGATCTGGATCTGCAACTCTTTCCCTGAAATTCACGCTCTCTCTCTGGATCAATCTTCCCGTGCTCTTTCTCTCCACTTGAATTCGCTCTTCTTTTTCTTCGTACTTCACTTCACCGCAGAAACCCCTTTTTATAGCGAATCCACGAGATCTAAAATGTTTCTATGGGCCCCTTGAGTTAGAGGCGGTTAGGATAGGAATCTTCAGCTCAATTTGATCTCCAGAGAACATTCTTCCACATGCTCGTTGAGTTCATCATCGAACAATTAAATCCATGTGCGAGTGAATAGCTTGATTTGGGGATTTTACTTCGCTACAGGTTTAACTCGACTTGCGCCTTTGTCAAGTCGACTTAAATTTGATCCTTGGTGAATGCAACTTCTGGAAGAGGCATTAAGTCGACTTGTCTGAGACTCAAGTCGACTTGAGGTCAGTTGCCTCTTAAACTGGCTTCTAGATTGCCAGGTAACTCGAGTTGGCTGAGCCATAACTCAAGTTGGAGCAGTCTCCTGAACAACGTGGCTTCTGTGAACATGCCATAACTCGACTTGATGAAGACATAACTCGAGTTGGGATAAACTTTAGTCTTGGTGGCAGCTGCAAAAGACATTTAAATGGTTTCCTTTGCACTTCATGAATTTGAGGCATATACTATTCTCACAGATCAGCCTAGTGACCCGAATGACCATAAGCAAACCAAATTGACAAATTTTAATGCAAATAGGTTCTCTCCCTTGAAAAAACTATTACATCACATGTTCACCACCATTATAACTCCACAAGGTGGGGGGAGAGGAAGGCTGACTGAATCCCAACGACTCTTATTTTACTGTATGTTCAGAAACATCAAAGTTTGTCTGCCTAAAATGATGATTCAGATCATTGGGACATGTAAGGAATCCAGAAGGTATTTGCCTTATGCAGCTCACTTGACTGTAATTTTCAAGAAGATGAAAGTCCCTTTAGAGGATGAAAAGTTTAAAGAGATTGCTAAGGTGAATGTATACAACATGGACTTCATTACTAAGTTCATGAAATTGAAGCCCATAGCTGTAGAGAAGTTGCCACTGTAGGCAGAGCAGCAAGTGGTAGAACAACAACCGCAAGTTCTACAAGAGCAGCCACCAGAAGAACAAGAAGAACAGCAAGAGCAGCTGCCAATAGAACAACAAGAACAACCACAATTGGAAGAACAGCTAAAGCAGCTGGAAGAAGAACAGCTAGTAGAACAGTAAGAGCTACAACTAGAAATGGAAGTAGTGCAGCAGCTAGAACTTCATGTTGATCAGTTAGTAGAACAACTAGGCTGGGAGAACAAAGAGAACAAGTCCAGGAAGATGAACAGCAGCAGCAATAGGATGAATAGCAGCTAGAAGAGCAACAGCAGATTGAATTGCAATCAGAATAGCAAGAAGAACAACCAGATGAGCAGTTGGTAGAATAAGAACAACTAGAGCTAGAAGTAGAGGGGCAGCCAGAACTGTAGATAGAAGACCAGAAGATTGATGCGGATCAAGACATCCAAGAACATATTGATGATATACATCTTAATGATGTAAACCAACAACAAGAAATGGAGCAAGAGAAGCTATAGGAACAGCAAAATGAGCAGCAGGATATAGAGCAACAGGTAGAGCTACATGAAGAGCAGCAGCAAGAACATCAAGAAGAGGCTGCAGTGCCACAAGACACTTATCAAGGTCCTGCCACATATCATGGACCCTATCATGGACCTATGATGGCATTTGGCATTCAGCCACCATTATCTCCTGAGAAGCCATAGATTCCACCAGAATTCCACGCTTTTACATTAGAAGGAACAAGCTCAGCTCCCAATGCATCTGATATTCATCCTGCATTGGAAAGACTTCTGTTGTCTCAGTTCAGGAATATGAATTCCTCTATTATGCAATTGAGTCTGGCAGTGAAAAGAATAGATGCTAGATTGGTGCATGTTGAGCAGACAGTGAATAGTCAGTGGGAAAAATTTGTAAGGGATAAATACAGAACTGATGAGCGGTTGCATGGATTTCTGGACTCACTACTGCATGTTAGTGAACAAGTAGGTTATAGATTAAGCAGAATAAGGCAAAACCAAGCTGAAACTCACTTAAAGACCACTCAGATGCCAGTACATGCATTTGATATTAGAAAAGAACAGCAAAATCTGAGAGAGGAAATGAGAACCATTCGAGAAGAACAAAAGAATTTGTCTCAATAGTTGGCTCATTTATTGGATGAAACTCATAGCATATTTGTTCAACTAGGAAATGTCTATGTTAAGATAGATTCTATCCAAGAAGTAGTCCAGAACCCGACAAATAACTTTAAAGATGTCATCTCTGCACAAGGTGCTAGTTCTTCCACTTCTATGGCAGAAATTCACCACCAACAGACTTCTCAACTTGAAAACATGTGCAGCATGCTCCAAAGTTGGTTTGTGGATCTGACATCTACTGTTAAAGAACTGCAAGCTCAGGCGCACCAGACTGATCAGAAATTTACTACTAAGTTTGTTGCATTGGGTACAAAAGTTGATAGACTTTCACAAAATTTTTCACAAGCAGTACCATTGAGGTCACGAGGAAGCTCTAGCAGAACACCTCCTCGAAGACCACGACAAAAGGGTGGAAGCTTTGCAGCAGATGTCTAATGATGTGCCAAAATCAGAGGGAGAATGACAAAGAGTGATAGTTTATCTCTCTTATATTTATTTTTGATAATGACAAAGGGGGAGAGATGATATGAGTCATGAGAAGATTTGAGACGATGAGCTTTGAGCTTTGTGTGCTGAAGATTTGGATAGACAGCAGCAACTTTTCTTTTCCTGTTGTACACAGAGTATTAGTCAGCATTATAGTTAGTTTGCATGTTAAAGTTAGTCTGCATGTTAGTATTGCATTTTCTTTTGGTGTGATGTAAGTTTGTAGACTTTGACAAACTTTTGTGTGAAAGGAATTGAAATCTCTGAATGTAATGAATGTCTTTATCTGTTTTTGACTAAAATTCTGTTTCTATAAATGACCCTCCACTCTTTTCAGCCGTTTGAAGTAGGTGACCAGCTCCCGAAGTGGCTCACTAGTGGCAAGACGATCCCTAGCTGTAACTGATGATTCTCCTGTGACACCATTTTCAGCAGACCACTCTCGACACAAAAAAAAGGAGTTTGAAAGAATAACTCAAAAGTATATGGGACAAAACAATGCACCCCTGAGAAGGAATCTTGGGGAAGAAATAAGACTTTGACTCAATAAAGATCTTTTGGCCTATCTTGGGGTCAAAACACTTACATCCCAAACTTAGTAGATCCTAGCCGAAGATGATGAATGAAACATAAACAACCAATCAGTTTAGGAGGTAAAGGAAACAAAAGACGACCAGGATATAGAAAAGAAATGGGAGCCCTGAATCTAATCACTTCGGATGGCATGCAGTTGAGACATAAGCTGCAATAAGGGCTACCTCACCCCCAAAATCTTTTGGGAAGATTGTGTTGAAAAAGAAGAGCCCTCGCCGCCTCCAATAAGTGTCTATTTTTTCTCTTAGCTACCCTATTTTGTTGAGTGTAGACACATAAAGATTCATGGATATTTCCTTTCTACTCGAGGACAAATTCTAGGTTTCATGCAAAGAACTCTGTTGCATCATCAGATCGGAACACTTTTATCTTTCTCTCAAACTGATTTTCCCGCCCCCGGGTAATGGCGCTGTCGCCTCCGCGGCGTCCCGTGCGGGCCACGCCCGTTCCGCTGGGGACGCTCTCCTCTCCCTCGAGCACATCGTCTTCGGCATCACCGGCTCCGCCCATCTATGGCCGCGCCGTCGCGAGTTCCTCCGCCTGTGGTGGCGCAGAGGGGAGATGCGCGGCCACGTCTGGCTGGAGGACCACGTGTAGTGTCCGCCAAACATGTATACGTAAATTTTAAAAATTATAACATTTCTGCCAAACAAGTAACGTCAATTTTTATCAATTTTAAAATTTAAGTTAAAAATTAATACGATATAATTTTTTAAGTAGAAATAATTTTTAAAAAAAGTGTTCCCAAACACCCTATTAATATCTCACACTCCAAGCTAGCCTCAAGTCAATTACAATTTAACATGCTTACGTAGGTCATGCAAGGTATCATAATCGAGAACTATAACGGTGCGAGAAAAATTTCAAGAACTATAAAGAGGGTAGATACTTTCAAGAGATGCAAAGATATATTGATAGACGAGAGAATATATCAAGAACATTCATGACAAGACAATAAGTACTTTCAAAGAAAATTCCAAGAACATTCATGAAGGGGACAATATCAATCGTTTCACTATGGCGATCACTTTCAATAGATCATTTTGTAACTATTACTTTATAAGATTGGCCATTGCAATAAGGAGTTCAAAACGCTTGAATATTGACTATCACTCATGGAATAAATGTCATAGACCAATTTTGCTATCTTTGGTGCAATGCCAACACCTGATCATTCATGATACCGGTACACGTTTGAACTTTGCCTCGCCCATGGGATCAGATCAGGACCCCGTATTTTTATACACTAGTATTGAAATGTCAGTTTGTTGGGACCCATAGTCCCTGCTATATCTAGACCAATTTCACTTTAAGTTAATGGCCAAGAGTTTCAAGGATCAAGTCATGTAGGAACATTAAGGTAGATTTCATGAAACATAGAGTTCAAAGATAGAACTTGTAGTAAGGATGATATATCAATAAACCATATGAAAACCATGACAATATGAAAATCTAGGTGATTCGGTACAACCAGCTCGACTGCCTTGAAAGAATCCAAGGCTAGCGTAGACTTACGGAGGTTTTAATGAAGAAAGTACCAGTCCGAAGGAAAGGATATCCCGCGGAGGGTCCAATCATCATCACGAGTTGAAGTGTGTAACGTGCAACAATCATGAGATAGGGACTCTATCCACGGACTGGGATATGAGTGCCAAGAGACCCGCGATATGGGCCAAAACTCGATGAAACCATGAAATGTAATATTTACGTACATTATTGTGCGTCTCCTTAGAGAGGAATAAATTTCTAGAATTTATCATAATTAAAATAAAATTACATTAATTGACGTCCATAGATGGAGGCACCATTTCACTAAGTCACGATGTTAATTCTTTGATTTTTCATATCATTTTTCCTTAATAAAATAGACAAGAATGTGCGTCTATTTAAGAAGGCGTTTAATTCATATTTTGTTCCTATTTAAATTAATAATTCAAAATGAATAGCATCTCTTCAAAAGGACGAAAACTATTTTTAGAACTAATTACATGGTAATTAAGGGAAATTTACAAGGATCACAACTATATACATATTACAATTTTTACTAACTTTGATCATAAGATATAAATCTTCTAAGATTTAAATATAATTTATTAAAATTAAAATTAGCAAGTGAATCTCCTTGGAAGTGGAGGCCCATGGTGGTCCGGAATCAGTTATAATAAAAATACCAGTTCTGTCGGGTTATGATACCGTTTCGGTATGGACTATTCGTTACGCGAACTGGAGTGCTTCATGGCCGTCGCCGAGGAACTGTCGTTCACCCGGGCGGCGGCGAAACTGCGATTGGCGCAGCCTCCGCTCTCGCGCCACGTGCGCACGCTGGAAGAAAAGTTGGGAACGGAACTCTTCGAGCGGAAACAAAGACGGGTCGCGCTGACGACGGCGGGGCAGCTCTTTTACGAGGAAACCCGGACGGTGCTGCCGCAGCTTCGGCGAGCCGGGGAAACCACGCGTCGCTTCGCACTCGGCCAGACTCGCCGGTTGCGGCTCGGATTCGTGAGCGCCGTGCTCGGGCCGGAACTGACGGAGCTGCTGCGACGCTTCCGGACAAGCCACCCGGAAGTGCAGCTCATCATCCGCGACGGTCTGCCTTCGGAACTGGGCGAGGCGGTGCAGCGCGGAGAACTCGACGGGGCGTTCATCGGCCTGAAACCGGAAACGACCGTCGCCGGCTTCACCTATCGGCCGTGGATTTCCGAACCCTTGGCCCTCTTCGTTCCCTCCGGTCACCCACTCGCCTCACGCAGGGAGATCGCGCTGAAAGAACTGGCCCGGGAACCGATGGTCGCCGTCTCGAACGAGGCAGCGCCGGCCTTCGCCTCGCTCGTGCAATCCCGCTGCGCCGACGCCGGATTCCGGCCGCGTATCGTCGGCGAATCCGCACGCGGGCAGGCCGTCGTCGTGATGGTGGCGGCGGGAAGCGGCGTCGCGTTGCTTCCCGTTTCGTTGAACCGTGTCGCTACCGGGCAGTCTATCGTCGTCGTACCGTTGAAACATGCCCTGGAGGTCACGCATGTTTTTGCCTATCGGAAAGCCGACTTGAACTCAGTGATGAAAGCCTTCACCCAAACCATCAGCCCGGTTAAGAATCAAATGGCTGGATAGAAAGCCGTGAAATCAAGCAGGTCGCAGCCGTCCGCCAGGTCTTCGCCAGCGATACGGAACACGTCGTGCACACGTTCGGCAACAGAAGCACGACCTTGTCCGCCACCCCTTCGCGGGCGATGAGGTGCCGTTGGCCGATTCTCAGTTCTCGTGGGGTGACCACGGATCCGGAAGAATCGCACCGGGGCGGTAACTTTTCTGTTCGCTCACGGTTTTATGACTTGAAGATGCAGCTCGAAGGCAGGGCCAAGAAACACGCCCCTGATCGAAGTTATGTGCGCGGCGTCGGGTAACTGTTTTTCGAGTTTTCGATGCGCTCGCTGCAATCTTGCGAGCTCAGTCTTGCTGCTCGCGAGACTCTCGAGAAACTTGAGAATATCGGCGTGCGTTCTGAGTCCTGTGATCACGCCGCTGTCGTAACCCACTGTCTTCGGTCTGTAGCTTCGCTGTTCATCCATGGTTTGAGTTTGCCGGAGTTGATGCGCTTCGTCGCCTATTCGGAAGATGCGGCGACGGTCCTTATGCCTGCAAGAGGAACGCGCACTGATAAACTCGCGCGGAAGCTGAACAACGCTCACCTCGCCGATGTGCGGTGCGAGCGCGGACATCCATTTCGAGACGGCGCCCTGACCGACATCGTCGGCGTCGGGAACGAGGATCACCCGGTCGAACCGGTTGGCGATGAGCCGGGCCTGCTGCTCGGACATGTGCTTGCCGAGAACCGCGATGCCGGGTCCGCGAACGGCGGCCCCGGTCAGCGGACCTTCGACGATCACCGCCGTCTTGGGTCCGCTCCGGTTATGAACGAGGTTCCGGATGTTCGCCGCGTCGTAGCCGATGAGCAGTTCGTTACGCTTTGAGCCGAAGGCGTTCTTGTATTTCTGGGGCTCGAACTTCCCGTCGTTGTCCATCATCGACGGAATCGGTACGTGCTTTCCGGATACAGCGTCCTTGGTCGTCACGTGGACCCAACGATTCTCGTACGGGTGCCAGGCCATGCGGACCGGGCCGACATCCTTTTCCAGTATGCGGGCCTGCCAGCCGCGCGGCACGCCGTTGATGTCGCAGTGCAGGATCAGCCGGCCCTGCGGCGTCGCCCGGAAGCCGCCGGGCAGCCAACCGTAGTAGCGGCCCTTGTCCGGATCGGCTTCCAGTTCCCTGTCGCAGTACGTCGCCCGGCAGTAGTTCTTCAGCTCGGCGGGCGTGAAGCCGCGTTGCCGGACGAACTCCACGCAGGGATGATCGGGCGGCAACGCGGTGATGCAGGCCATGTCCCCCGGCCTCTCCGGGACGGCCGGGGGGCGGGGGGGGCTGTTACGTGGGGGTGAGGTGGAGGAGAGAGAGGGAGGGCCGCCCCCTTCCCTTGGTGGAGAGAGAGAGAGAGTGAGTTGAAGAGAGGGCTGTGCAGCGCATCCACTGATGAGTGTAGCCAATGCCGTAGCCAACAACAATGTAGACAAGAGCGAGAAGCGTGCGCCGCATGGGCGCGCGATCCGCATGGGTGCGAAATTTCGCGGGGGACCCGGCTAATTTCCCAGGTCTCTTCATCGCAAGCAGCATGGAGCGTCTCCAAAAGACCGGCGCGAAACGCCAACTTGTTGTTACAGTGGTACTCACCGTCGTAGTTGTGGCGGTATTTGGACCACGCAGCTGGTACAACACCTTCGATTTGAAGTATGGCAACCACGAGGATCTTACATCGGCGGTGATGTCTCTGCATTGGCTCGTTCGTACCGTCTTTGTGCTAGACTTGGCTCTTTTTATCTACCACATGTTTGGCGAGGACATTCGCTTCTACTGGACTCTGTGCAGCTGCTCGATCAAGGCTTGGGATCATCTCAACAAGCTCGACCAGGAGGAGAAGGTCGTTAAGGACGCCGCACTTAAGGCCGTGGAGAGTCTTCATGCTTCGCAGCAGCTATCGTCCAGCATTGGTGGATCTCGTTAGGCGGAGTTTGACTTCTTCTTCTTCTACTGTAATGAATGCACATGTGTGTTTACTATCTATGACTTTCTCTTGCGGCTACGAGCTCCGGCAGCTGTGACCATCTGATTGCCCGCCTTGGTGAAGGCCTTGCCTACCCCAGAGCCAAACTTCTTTCCGAGGTAGTCTCCTCCCTTGCCAATGAGTGCGCGCCAGAGCGGTGCGCCGTGATTTGCCACTGCGGAAGAGTAGGCAAGGAACTTGTCCCAATGAGAGTCGTTCTCCACAAACGAGGGGAACTTTCCGGCTGCATCGATTCCAATGATACAAGCCTGAGTGGTGTAGGGCGACAGGGTGGAGGGATAGCAGGAGACAGGACAGAACCACTCGAGCATGATGGCCCAGGTAGCAGCACAGATGCAGCCGCCGCCGTTGGGATTGCCCTCAGTGCCTGGAGGGTCGTTGGTGGCGTTCATCGCGATGATGTTAACAGGGCGAGTTGTTTCGAGGCTGACAAAGCAGTCGTCGGGCGTGCGCGTCGTCTCGTTCCAGGTGACCCACTTTTGCCAAAAGTAGAATGTGTCATCCGAAGCCTTGTGCCACATGTAGCCTCCTTTTTCGATCTCATGTACTTTGGCGCCGACTGATGAGGAGATCTTGTTGAAGAATGAGTCGGCGCCCTGTAATCCGTGTTGCCAGTATTGATACCAACTGTTGCCGTTGAGACAGACAAAGCCCGATATCAAGCCGTTCTGATACTGGAGCATGGGCACGTCTGTGACGCGAAGGCCGAGCGCGTTGATGCGGCCCTTCTCCGAGAGGAAGCCAATGAATGACTCAATCTCCTTGGCGGCAAAGTGCTGGAGCACAGAGCAGCGGCTTGTCTGGCGAATGTAGACACCGCCGTTGATTGCGGCAGAAATCTGGGCGAGTGTGATCTCTGCGGCACCTCCTGCTGCCGGCATCGGTGTGCCTGGAATGATGCGCACTGTGTAGTAGTCCGAGAAGGTGGGGAAGCTCGGAATGGCAGGATCCGGTTCGGCCTCATTGTCGAGTGTGTACGTGTATTCGCCGATGCCACCTACGAGCGGTACGTTGTTTTGATTCATGGGCAGCTGAGCGCAGCAATGAGGGTCGCCACCAAACCAACGGTAGATTGCAATGGTGAAGTAAACATTTCGAACGTTGGCAGCATTGGGCGCCGTGGTGATGCCTGGGAAACGGAAGCGCAGCGTAGTATTTCCAGTGCCGGCAGCAGCACCATGAGCGTTAACCGCTCCGGGCATGGCATCAATCCAAAAGTAGTTGTTGTCGGCGTCATCACGCTGCGTGTACAGGTACAGGCCGTGGAAATCAAAGTTGATTCCCGGTTGCAGCACACTACGTGCCTTGTTCGCGATGATACCTCCGTTCTGGCCCCACTGGAGTGGCGCGTTGATGCCGAGCACACCGTTCCAGGTCCAGTCATAGATGCAAAAGAGGTATCCCGGATTGGGATTATAGATGCTGACAATGTGCAGTGGATTGTCATCGAAAGTGAAGATGGCCATGTCGGTGGAGCCGAGCTGCACATTGGGTGCATCGGGTTGGTTTTGCCACTTCACGGCTCGGAAATCCACCAGGCCGAGCGCCGAGGTGGGGAATTGATTAGCAGGTGAATGATACTGCAGTGGCGTGTTGATGTTGTCCTCCGGGAGGATCGTACAGCGCGTCCACTGAGCGGCGAGCTCCTGATCTTCGAGGCGGACAATACCGCGGTCGTCCACAACATGGATTCGCCCGAAGTATTTCCCTACAAGCCGCCGCAGATGCGCAAGATCTTCGATGCGTTCGCCGCGATGCTCGTTCGCGTCGGCACGGACCTGATGGCAAAGAATGCACGGACTTCATATACGCACGGATGCACAGTGTGCATGGGCTTTGTGAAGTAGAGTCAAAACATGCACGGACTTTTAAGGCATCCACAGACTTGACTTGTTCAACGCTTCCACGGACTTGGAAGATTGTGCACGGACTTATCAAGAGTAACATGCACGGACTTGGAGTGAAGGTCATGCATCAAATGCACAGACCATGCACGGACTTAGTGCATGCATAGACATAACGTGTGCATAAAACAATGAACATGCACGGACTTTTCAACAGATGAACCAATGTACACTGACTATGGACAATGTCCACAAACTTTAAAGAACTATATGCACTGACTCAGCATGCACGGAGTTAGTGTATGCATGGACACAGCGAATGCATAGGAGAATGTATATGCATGGACTTTGCAACAGAATACACAGAGATGATATGCACACTGATGAACAACGCATTAGAATTTAATGCAAATCAGCCTCAAGTTAAGCACATTAAACAAGAGTAATTAAATGGCAGATCAAACAAAAATGTTGACAGATAGTGTATGACATCATCAAAATAGTAGAGATTCAACATCTTCTACATAGATGCACTGCCACCTACTCCTACACACACACATAGCACCGGTGACCTCTCCCTTCCTATTTTGGCACTACCTGCACTGCACTGCATTGCTACCTTGGCCTCCCTCAGGCCCTCTCCTTCTCTCCCCTCTCTCTCTTTCTGTCTGCTACACCACCGCGCACCTCACTCTCTCCCCCTTTTCCTCACTTCTAGTAGCACACACACCTTGCGACGTTAACTCCACACCTAAAGTGGACTCCCTCTCTGTCTCTTTCACTCCCCCCTACACACTGCATAGCATCACACACACTCACCCTCCCACTTTCTCACCCTCGTTCCCCTTCTCGTCTACACTGCCGTAGCCTATAGCCACACCTTCTCTGCAGTTGACCCCTCCATCTTGGCCTCTCCTACTCCCGCTCTTTCTCTTTTCTGCACCATGCCTTAGCTTCCCCCCTCTCACCATTCTCTTCCCCCATCTCCCACCAAGTTTAAATTAATTTACGCATTGTAATCCCAATTCGTTATACAACTCCTCGACAAACTCCACTAACCCTTCGGAGGCCACATCAGCCTCTTGGGTCGCGTCCCTAGTTCTTGGTAGTAGTAATCCGATATTATCGGGTTATCAATACCTAGAGCTCTGGGTCGTTATAGATGGTATCAGAGCTGTGTTGAGGACTCGTATAAGGAATTGACATTGCATAGCGTTAGTCCAGAGCGAGTCCACTTGAGTCATCTACTACTGGCTTAGGGTATTTTGCGTGATTGTTGGTGTGATTTTTATCGGTATGTACCTTTCTAAGTTTTTGATGGTGCGTCGTCGAAAGGCGCATGTTTCTAGGGAGGGAAGTGGTACTTCTCCGCCGGTGGTTGTCGTGATGGTTTATGTGTCTGTGCCGGGTCAAGTTCCAGCGGTTCCCGCCCCTGTTGTAGAAGGCTTGCCAGGTGTTCAGCGTGGAACGCAGAGTGAAGCCTTGCTGTCTCATCTGCCATCTGGAGTAGGGCAGGTGATATCTCAAGTGCACACCTAGGTTGAGTCCACTCAGCCAGATGTACATCATCACCTTATCCCTCAATCGATTGGTCAGTTGCAGCAGGTTTATCTGCCAAGCGTCCTCGGAGTTCCTTCCGTTGTTTCTGCTGCCGATGGTGCTTCTTCCTCTAAGTCCAAGGGTAAACGGTTCAAGGAATTTAAGAATAAGAGGCGTGAGAAGTGGCGTGCCCAACAGTCTTCTGCCGGTGCTGTTTCATCGTCAGTCCCGTCTTCTCAGCAGCGTCAGGGATCTGCTGTCCGTCAGCCGGGATCGTGTGCGAGGTGTGGTGGTGGCCACCTTGGCGTGCCATGCTCTTTGTCGGTGGTATATTTTCGCTGTGATCAGCCGGGCCATGTTGTTCGAGACTGCCCGTTCAGGCCGAGACCGGTGCAGTTCTCTCCATTCGCCCAGCCACAGCAGCCCCAATTCCAACCTGTGCCGCCACAACCTCAGCAGGACTCACCAGCGTCTCAGCTTCCTCGTGCTGAGTAGTGACGTCCTATCTTTTGAAAGGTACATTTCTATTTTTTGATTAGTTAACTTATGTTTTAATTATTCCTGTTGCTTGAGTTTTATGTGATTTAGTTATCTGTTAATTGTTCATTATGGTAATACCGTTTGTGCGATTGTGATTTTCCTCTCCTGCCCTTGTCATTTAGCCCGTTCTATTTTCTCCCTCGTTTCTCTTTTCCCTCTGTTTTCCTCGACGCGGGGTGAGCGACTGTGCCGAGTTGACTGAGGTAGAGACGCGATGGAATGGGGTAGAACATGATGAAATGATGGATGAGGTGGATGTTGGTAGGATTCATGGGTGGATCCTAGGCTAACGTGGCTTGATTATTTTATCACATGTGACTTTCGTAGAAGTCTGTTCCTTTGCGTGGGCTCAGTGGCGTGTCACCTGCAGTGTCGACAACCCTGTGAAGTAGTCCACTTTGTGCTTCATGTCTTTCAGTGGAGTAGTTGATTCTACTCTTTCCTTGTGGTATTCGATTGTCCAGATTCATAGATTGTTCGGTGTTATTGCTCGACGGCTATCTTTTATGCCGTTTGTGTTGTTTAAGAATTACTTAGTATTATTCCTGTTGGCATTTCCCTTCTGGTCGGGATTTGCTAGTATTAAATTCTTTTGTCAATTGCTCAGGTTGTTGTTGACCATTCGAGTCATGGCGATGGTCGTACATATTATTAAGATATTTTGGTCATCCCAGCTTAAATCTGGTCTGCTCCTGACATGTTTCACTTCTGCTGAAGTTGAAGTGCTCGATTGGACCAGTTTGGCTGAAAAGTTGTTCAAGCGAACTAGGCTCTTTCCTTCTTGGTGAGCTTCTGTTACTAAGCTCGATGCTTCCCATGTCATTTGGTGGATCTCTTTGTGAGATTGGCCTTGGAATTACCATTTCTATATCGCCTTGTCCTGTGTTTGCTCAAGTGTGGACAATTTAATTTCAACCTGATCATCTCCTTATTTTACGGTTGCCTAGCTTTGGACCTAATCTCTGTGTCGAGAGCTATTGTGTACCATATTTTCATCATGCCGTGTCCAATGGTTGATGTGATGTGAGTCTCATTTGTCATTTGCAAGATGCAAGGGCAGGTTAAGATTAGTGCTTTTCCTTGGGCTTTGTGCGAAAGCTGGTGCTCTTCTCTGTTGCACTTAGGCTTTTTCTGTTCGGTTGGTCGCTAGATCAGTGCTCGAGGCGTGTTACATTGCGATTTTCTGGGATTGCGATGGCACCTAGTGTGTGCTGAGATGCGAAGGCCGAGGTTCTTTCTAATGCCTTTGTGCGTTGTTGAGTGCGCAGCGGAAGCGTGTGGGCTGATGACCCATGAGTCGAGGATCCTCTACTGGTAGCATTATCTTTGCTGGCTTATTATTGCTTTCAATTGCCCGTCGGACGGTGAGCGAGTGCCCGGTCCGAAATCCACCAAATCGAGTGCCACCGCGGAGCGAGCTGTGAGAGAGACCCTACAACCCACGCCCTCGACATGCTGGCCACCCGTTGGTTTGGGCATCTCAGACCCTTAGGGGTTCAATCTCAAGCTAGCCAAACCCTAGAACAGTGAGGTCCCACTTCGGACCCTCATCCCCCATCGCCGGTCCACCTATAGACCCAGGTGTGCGCTACGCGAGTGAGTCCGCCGTTCCGTTCGTGCTTGCTTGCTATGTCCAAGGAGTGGTTTCACATCAGGAAGGAGGAACACATTTGATCCTAAGTTGTCCTTTCATTTCATCCCATGTAGCGATGGGAGCATGCCTTCTAACTACCCTCAGTCCCTCAACATTCAACCAATGGGTCTTGGGTTACATTTTGGCTAACCGGATTCTCCTCTCGTTGAACATGGGATACCAATCAAAGTATTGGTCCATGGAAGCCTCCCTGTCTAGATATACACTAGGATTGTGGGATCCATCAAAGGTGGGGCCATTGACTTTTACGAGCTTCAAGAGGTGGTCATCTAGATTGTCCCGAGGGTACCTATCATTCCTCCTAGGTTGTGGATCCCTTCCATACTCGATTGGATGGTCGGGATTTAAGTCTCCCATTGCTGGTTCCTCTTGACGGGGGGGTGCCCTCCTATCATTTGCCCTTGGTGCGGGCCTATTTCTCCTAAGTTGGTCGAGTTCGACAGTTATATCATTAGGACACCTTAAGATAGTGGTAAGGGCCTCCATAAGGAAGTTGATGCGGCCTTCGAGGTTGTCCTCATTGGCAGCGGGGTTACCTTGGTGATGTGACACCACTATGGGGGGTGGCAGCCACAAGATCAATGACCCTTGGACCTAAGATTGCAAGCGTGAACGGAATGGCGGACCCACTCTAGCGGACTCACTCGCGTAGCGCACACCCGGGTCCGTAGGTGGACCGGCGATGGGGATGAGGGTCCGAAGTGGGACCTCGCTGTTCCGGGGTTTAGATTAGCTTGAGATTGAACCCCTAAGGATCTAAGATGTCCCAACCAATGGGCGGCTAGCACGCCAAGGGTGTGGGTTGTAGGGTTGCTCTCTCAACTCTCCCTGCGGTGGTCGTACAATTTGATAGAATTTTAGACCGACACTCTCTTACCGCTGACGGCACTAAGATGTAATACTAATTAAGCAAAGAAAACCAGCAAAGAGAAGTGTTCCAAAGCTCACCTAGTCAGCGTGAAGACGTCGATCCCAGCCGGAGATGAAGGCGAGCGGGGAGTCGTGGGTACGGACCCGCACGCCACGTCGATGTAGCTTCAGATGGCGACCTACTAGTACACTCACTACACCTCACGCAGGAGAGGGATATCGGGGTGGGGATTAACTTGAATTACAACCAAAACTACCTCCTCGCAGGGAGGGATGCTAAGCCGGCCAGGCGGGGTAGGGGAGAGCTTAAAAGAAACCAAATCGGTGAGCGATGTCGGTTCTGTCTGCCTTCAGGAATGTGGGACAGGCAGTCGGGGTTGTTGCTACTGCAGCCACTCACGATTTTGTCTGGGGACAAAACCTGTGGGAGGGTCTTCGTAACTGGATCAGGATGACGCCTGATTTTTGCAGAATTCTTCAGTCACTGGATCCGGTCAGGGCCTGGCTGCAAGTAGGGCCCTGGGTTTCTGGTTCTGTCAGCAGAGGTACCTCAGCAGCAGGAGGAAGGGGCCGCCACGAGCGCTGCCAGACTTGGATTTGAGCCAGGCCAGGGTCGTTGGTGCCATCGTCAAGTCCTCTTCGAAATGGCACTGGTGGGAATGCCGGCGGTGATCTAAGATGACCGGAGTAGCCAGAAAGGTGGACAGGTGTCGGTTCAGTCCAAGAGTGGACAGGACTGAGCACCCGGGGGAGAAAATTAAGAAAATGCTCTTCCGGATGCCGAATGGGATGCCTCTTTTTTCTGATGGACGCCGACTGGTTGTGGGAGTCCTTAGCCAAGTGGCACCCTCAGAAGTTGTGGGATGTGACCGTGGGAGCTCCAGGAATTCATCTCAGGTTGCCAGCTAGTCCTGATTTATGCAATCGGGGGAGATCAAGCATCCCGGACAGTAGGGAGGTCGGATGCTGGCGAGACCACCACAGCGACGAAGCTATCTCGACGATCTTTCCGTCGATATATGGTGCACCTCCGGTTGATGCCGAATGACTCCGGGACAACTTCTGCAAGTTGAGCTCCCACTGCTACCTACGAATTGAATAGGGTCTACAACTTGTTGATGAGAAATAGAGTAGGAGGGGGGGTGAAATGGGGGTGGTTGAGTGTGGGGGGATCAAAACCTTTCTCAGGTTTTTCACCTTGTCTTGTCACAGGGAAGCCCCGGGTGTTGCTGACTCCCCTTTGTGTCTGGTGGGATTGTGCAGGTCCTCCTGGTGTACTTGCTAAGATGGGCCACTCTTCCCTGGACCTGGGGGTCGAGTGGCCTACTTACCCTTGTCCGCCAGAGCCACTACTGGACGTGAGCGTGGGCGCGGCCCTGCTTCAGCGTGCCCGCGGCAACCTGGGAGGTGATCCCCTGCCTTCTCCGGAGGAGCTTAGGTAGCAGTTGAGGGACTGTACTCAAGGCTACCACGGCCTCAGCTTCTCACGAGAGCTTTGAATGTCTGGCTTGGCCAACGTCTAGGCAGAGTACCTGCGACTTCTGGTGGCTCAGGAGCAGCGGGCACAGCGACTGGCGGCCATCCAGGAGGTGCAGGAGCAGTGCACTCAGCTTGCATCAGCGGTAGCTGAGTAGAGGAGACTCACTGACACAGCTGTGTCTCTCGCTCAGGACCATGCCCGGCAACTAAGCGAGGTGATGAGCAGGGCTGAGGCCTTATAGAAGGCCTTAGAGGAGCAACGACAAGCCGTGGAGCTCACTGAGGTTGAGTGTCGAGTTGCTGACACCAGAGCCGAGGCTAGCATTCAGCTTGCGTTGACCTTAGAGGTGGAGCTGGCGACTGCGGAGTCTCGTCAGGCAGCACTGGAGGGGAGTGAGTCTGGGCTCTGACTGTACCACCCCTTTGTTTTTTTTTGCCTTTTGTTATCCGGATCATATGTTTTTGTCACCCCAAGGGCATGTCTTGGGCTCCTTTTTATAGAGTATGAATGACAAAATCTAGATTTTGAGGTCATTATTTGCTGGGTTGCTTCTCTTCCCCTTCCATGGAACAGTGCTGAGTGCAGGGATTGGTAACCACTTACTGTTAGTCTACTTGATTTTCCCCACTATGTACTGGTGTAGGGGGCAAGAGACTGGGCTAACCCGGTTTCAGGGTATTAGCACAGAGGACTGGGAAATGGGAGAGGTGTGACTAGATTTTGGGATACTGGGGGCTGGGTGCTGGGTACTGGAAACCAGGAGAAAAGACCCAATGTTGGGGGTCAGCCCTTTGATAACAGAAGGGGAAGACCCATGACGTGTAAGGTCAGCGCAGGCCCGTTGGGACCTCGGGGCCCACGAGGTTAAGGCTGGGAATTGACTCTGGCATGTTTCGGTTGTAGGGTGACGCTTAGTATTGCCTGGTTTTATGCCGTTGGCTGGCAATGTCATCTACATTGGCTTGAGGAACTGGAGCTGGGCTGGCCGAATGGCCTGGGAGGCGTCACAACTGAAAGCTAGGATTAGGAACTGGAGCTGGTTGGCTAACTCTTAACGAGGCTATAGCCAAAACGCCGGTGCTGGGTGCTGGTGATGTGGGACGACTATGAGACTCGATATATGGACATGATCCTATGACCTAGACGACATGACGCGACTCACTAGATGACGCGATCAGTAACTATATGACCAAGTCATCACCTAACGTGGCTCCCGAAGGGACGAAGATGCCCCAAAATAAGAAGCACTCGCTCACGGTCGTCCCCGGCGAGGGAAACGAGTCGATCTGCACGATTGAGAAATCGGTGTTGAGTCTTGGGTGGTCGGCTCACCCTCGTGCTCGGAACGAGTCACGAGATGAGTTTCACACTCACAACTCACAGCGGTGATTAATTTGAGCAAGCTAGGTGTCCTATCACTCTCACTAGTAGTGGCATCAAGAACTATACTAGGGAAGCAAGCAACTAAAGTGGGGTGCGGGTATACCTCCACGCCCCGGGCGTGGGGAAGATGATCCCAGCCGAACTCATACTCCCGGTACAATAGTTAATTATAATTACAGAATGGATGATTTCTTCCCACTCCACGTAGGGAGGTAAAGGGCTACACACGGGATCCGGGAGTGACGCGATCAGGTTGACAGGCAGCACTCGGGGCCACTTTGACAAGGTAAGCATGCGTGCTCGTGGGGCCCACGTCCTGGCTGGCAGTCCGGGGAAGCCGGGAGGTTGTTGCAGTGTCGGTGATTCCTGGTTGGGCAGTCTCGGGGGCAGAGGCGTGCTGCTCAGCTTCACGGGAGGCGAGGCGGTCGCTCCGGGGATGATCGTCGGGTGTCATCCATGAACCAGAGCTGCTGTTTGGCAGCGCACGACCCGACGAGAAACGTTGCTGCGATCAGTGCCGATGTCGGATCGATGCGAGATTGATAGCGTTGGAAAGCTCTTCCAAGATCCTTCGACCCCAAGCTTGAGAAGGGATTTTAAAACTCCTGTGCTGGCCGTGACAGATTTTAAAAGTCGCTAATCAACTGGATGGGGATTGATAGGGCAGAAAGTGGGATTTCCTGAGAATAGGGGTTTGTTCATAGCTCTGACATTGCTAGTTACTCTGGGCCTCCTAAAACACCTCCATCATCAGTATTTAAATTCAAGGCTCAGTAAAATGGAAGACAAACAAAAATTGTGAACAAGGGTAAAAAATTGAACAAGAATGGTAAGAAAAATAATGTTAAAAATGCTACTGAGTGTACTGTAAAATCTACTAGTTCTGAGAAATCTGATAGCACAATGCATACTGCTCATAAATCTTTCACTAATTCGTGTGCACATGAAGAGAATATTTCATGCCATTATTGTGGTAAGTTAGGCCATGTAATGCATGATTGCAGATTAATGTTAGAAGATGAGCATGCTGGTGAAACAATGCATTCTAGGAATTCATTTGGTAGAAACCATGCCACTAGACAATCTGTTGCTTCATGCTATTACTGTGGGAGGCGTGGTCATTTCATGAATGAATGCTTCATTATGAAACAGGATGATAAAATGCATGCCAAGTCTTCTGCAAATAATCATGGCCCATATGGAAACAGATTTACTTCTAACCAGCATATCGTTTGTTTCAACTGCAACAAGCCTGGCCACAAGGCTAATGAGTGCTGGTCAGGGTCTCCTTGGAATAAGACTGGATCTAGAGGCAAGCACCTCAGGTGCTTTGAATGTGGAAAGCATGGCCATACAGTCAAGGACTATTGGCATGCTCAGGGAAATTCTATTAATGTCAAATCAACTAAATTTCCTATAATGAACCTTTCATGCTTCAATTGTGGTAGGCCAGGTCATAAGTCTGCAAAATGTTAGCTGACTGAAAATAAGAAATAAATTACTCGTGTAAACAATAGAAAATTTCATGTACATGTACATGTACATAGATCTCATGCTTCTGCTAATGTGCATCATAACATCAGAAAATCTGTTGTTTCATGTCGATACTATGGTAAATTTGGACACTCCATGGCCAACTATTTTTTGATGGAATTTGACGATAATGTTGCTAAGAAACTTTTTAGAACACTTGTTAGAGTTAACACAGGACCCAAGGTTGCTTGGGTTCCTACTGGATCAAGATGATTAAATTGTTGTAGGTGTGCTTTGGAATGGAATGAAGGGGGTAAATAAACCAAGGCACTCAAAAATGAAAACCCCAGGATCCTACTCTTCAGGTCAGTTCTGCAAACACGGATCCTACTCTTGAGGTCAGTTCTACAAACACTCATTAAATTTTGACATCTGAAATTGTGTATTTTAGATAGTTGCATATCATGCTAATCTGTCTGTGCTCGATTGAAATCACTCTAAAAAATTAGAAATGGACTTGGAGCTTATGGTATTCCTTCTCTGGCTACACTGCATAATATGTGTCATATGTGTGAATCTTGAAATCTTGTTTAAAGCTTCATTTGGATGATGTGCATTGTGTCAGGGGGAGTTTAGTTGCTTTTCCACGAGAATCAGGTCATTCAGGTTTAGCAAACATCCTTAGAAAATGCATTGATTGTGCATACATGTAGTGTAGAGCATTGCATATCATTTTATGTGAAAAACCCAAAAAGAATTAACCCATTGCATCTAGACAGGGGGAGCATTTTAGTCTCATCAGTCTTTCACACTCTGAACATTTCCTGTCTAGCTATCTGAATCACTCTCATCTGATCTCATATTCTCTCTTGATGTTGAATTCCTACCTTCTATTCATTGTGTCGTCTAAGGAGAATTTCTCTCTGATTCCTTCCTCTCACTACTTGACAAGCTGATCTGTCTGTATTCCAGACTCAGCTACTGAATTCTGCTATGCATGGTTTTGATACTCTTCTCCTGGTTGTTGTTATTTGTAGTGCCAGCTTATCCTAATCGCTCACATTTATTCAAGCTGGTCTGATTAGTTTGATTCTTGCTCCTGTAATGATGAGTTGTTCAGTTGCATTAATTGAACTGATCTGAGAAAACCTTAAGTTGTGTACCCTGTGTATATGTCTGAAACCTTAAAAGACATTCCTATCATACAAGGTTAAGAATGTCTACTGATTCAATCTGGTATAAGTCTTATGTATTCTCAGATTTGAATTTAAATGTGTTGAAAGTATCTGAATCATAAGTTTTAATAAATTTTAACCAATCATATCATGAAATCTCTAGATTCTTTCATCTGAAATCTGAAAATATGAGATCAAGGCTACTTTGGTAGAGATACATAGAGATAGTATTGTTCTTAAACATTAATCTGTATGAAGTTGATAAAAAGGGAAAAACTGAATTCAGAGCAATGACTTTGTACACTGAGAAACTAGGTCCTCTATCAAAGAAATAGAGTGAACCTAAGTCATGAAGTGTCATAGTTATCTCTAGTAAAAATATTTGAAAAACCTGATAGAGCAATGGCATATTTGTGTTGAGTAACTGGGGATTCTGACCTCTAATCAAGGTGTCTCCTCATGTAAAAAGACACTTATAGTGCTAACTCTGTTCTCACAATTGAGAGGCAATAAAAGTTATCACACTGAGTAACTTGGTCACTTCACGTAAGACGTGTTGTGCCTCATGTAAAAAGGTGGTGATCAAAAGTAAATTTATTACAAAATCAATTAACTTCACATTCTTCTAAGGGTGCTTAATCTCAATACTACACTGTGTAAATCTTAAAGGAGTCATTGAGATTAATTGAGTAAGATAGAAGATGATTAAACTAGAGTGTTGCATGATTAATTGGTTCACTTTTATTAAAACTTAGTTTCAGATATGAGTAGTGAATTTAATTGACAAATTTGGTATACATCATGCTTAAACTAGCTTCATCAGGTAGGTTAATTCATAACCCTTTATGATAGGAGAGTCTATCTTTATGTGGACTTACATCAGTGGTACCTACTTTGAAATTCTTTTCTGATCAGTGTTACTCTGACAACTTCATCATCTTCACATCTGCTTGTTAATCATTTCATGCTCCTTGATTGTACTCTACCTTTGATTACATTTACTCCACACTGTTGGAATCTTCCATCTTGTTCCTATATCTCTGATGAATTACTCTTGTAACTGGTTCTGGTTCTGTGGGCCTTCCACCTGCATTTTTCTGACCATAAAAATGTGAGGTGCCACTCCCACTACTACCTTGTTTACTTGCAATTTGATTCATTGGATAACCAGAGCTCATCCTGTAGGTACATCCTATGCCTGATTGTTTCCTTGTGATTACTGATTCCACTCATGTTTCCAGGGGGAGTTCTGGGTCTTACAGGTCTTCATGTTTATGTCAAAGGGGAGTATGCTCTTCTAATGCATTCATGATAAGTCAAAGGGGGAGACGTCATGATCAATCATTTCATGCATCATTTTATTTCTCTTTCCAACTATTTTCTTTTTGATGACGTCAAAGGGGGAGAATAGTTTTGGGGCAGAATAGTTTAATATGAACTAGTGTGACTCATAGTGTTGCCATCATTAGAAAGGGAGAGACTGTTGTGTCCATGTGGTTTTGATGATGACAACACTATAAGTCACCACATGAGTATGCATGATTGTGTCCCTATGCATCTATGGTTTTGATGATCGTTTGTGGTTTGTTGATTGCAACTTGTTGAGGTTAAGCCTGCATCTGTGCATGCAGAGGTCTGTGCATTCTCATATTGAGTCTGTGTAGGTGTTCATTTAGCTTGTTGGACTGATCATATTGCTTGTCTTAGACCGGTGCATACTCTACGCTTCGAGTCTCTTTACCTCTGTGCATGCTCGCATCCAAAGGACATTGAGTCGGTGCAACTCTCGCACCGTATGCTTAATATCAGTGGACATATCCTTGGCATGTCTGTGCATGATAGATATGTATGTCTTGAATTCATGCAAGCTAAGGCACACTGATTATAGAGTCTGTGCATTTCTCATTTCTCGCACGCATTCGTTGAGTCGGTGCAATTGCTAGTTGCTGCACACGACAAAGTCGTAGCAACGCATTTAACACATCAAGTATGACTGTGCATCATTTCTCCTTGCACTCTCTTGAGTCTATGCAATTGCTGTTGTCGTTTGCACATAGAGTCAGTGCATTTCTTCTTAGGCAAGTAGGTGCTTAAAAGTTTTGTAAGTATGTGCACCATTGATCATGGCATCTTGAGTCTATGCAGAGCTTGTACTTTGCTTACGCAAGGTTGGTGCATCGACTTCCATGCATTAAGTGCATCGGCCTATTAAGTCAGTGCATCGGTGCATATCCCCTATGTGCACCTCAAATTCGAAGCTCCTCCCTCCACATTAGGTCGGTGCATTACTCATACTCGCATGATTATCGAGTCGGTGCTCTTATCTTTTGTACGCCCATTATTCGTTCATGGCATATTCAGTCTGTGCAATGCTTCTCATTGCATGCGATTGAGTTGGTGCAACCTCTGCACTTGGCGCAACTAGGTCTTTGCAATGCTTGCACAATGTATAGTCAGTGCATCTGTTAGCCCGTGCATTTGTGCTCAAAAGTCTTATTGAATCTATGCAAGTGTGCTTTGACGATCTATCAACTCTGTGCAATCTCAGTACGCGTCTGATTATTATATGTCCAGATAGGCTAAGAAGAATGACTGCTCATGATTGGATAAGAAGGGCACGTGATTCAAGGTGGATCATCCCTAAAAGAAGATGCCATGTGGACTCTCATTTGTCAAGATTCTGACACGTGGCCAAGACTCTCCTGAAGCTTCTTGGCGGGAGTGTTCTCTCCACATGCCTAAGGCATGAGCACGGGGATCTCAGGTTGAAGGAGTATATAAGATCCGTCTCTTGCGAACAAGAAACATAAGATGAAGAATTCTGAAATGAAAAATGATAAGTATAATCAGGGAGCAACAGCAGAGAAGAGAAGAGAAGGAGAAAGCATCAGAGAAGAGAGGAGAAGAAGAAGAAAAAGAGAAAGAAAGAAAGAGAGAGAGAGATAGCTCGAAGAGAGAAAGAAGAGCTTCATCGAAAGATTTGCCTTCTACTGGACCATGGATCAAATCTAGGCCAGTCAGCTCTTTGAGGACCACAACTGTGTTCGCCTTCATTTACAGCTTTTAGTCGCTGTGTTTTCCCATCCCTTGTTTCTCTTTTTACCATGGTTTCAAGCTATTTGATAGCAGAGCAAGCTGTGTTACTCAGCGGTAGCAAAGGATGATTCCTCTAGTCGGCCAATCTGTATTGCCCAGCGGATGGTGAAACTGTAATGCCTACTGGTCAAGTTGTGAGTATTCGGCAATCCATCATAGTAGTGGTTATGGTTAATCCTGCGCGTCTTACACAGTTCTCTTGTCTTAGCAGAGGTGTCCTGTTGTTATTTATTTCATTTGTTTGTTACTTTCTTTTGTATTTTTAATGAGTGCAATTCTGGCAAAAATTCGACAGCATCTCCCCTAGACCAGGATGTGGGAGGGGTACAGTGGGTACACATCCACAAGGAGTGACGTGCCCCAAAAGTAGAGGTGTGCAGGCAAGTGACAACACCCGAAACCGTCGCATCAAAAGCACAGTGCAAAACCAAGCGGGCAGAAAGGCAAAGCACGAAGGCGAATGTCACCGGCTCCAGGCTAGCCGGGGCCATTGGATCAAGGGTGACAAAGTGTCACCGGATGAGGTGGTGGCAAGGCCACCGTATGAGGTGGTGGTAAGAGCCACCGCATCAAAGGTGGTGGCAAAGAGCCACCGAATGAAGGGTGGTGGCAAGGCCACCGTATCGAGGGTGGTGGCAATGCCACCGTATCAAAGGTGGTGGCAAGGGCCACCATATCAAGGGTGGTGGCGAAGGGCTATCGTATTGAGAGGTGAAGGTGGCAAAGGCCACCGTATGAGATGGTGGCAAGGGCCACCGGATAAGGAGGAAAAGAGAGGTGCCGGATAGAGGCTCCTGGGAGGCCACCGAATCGCCACAAGGTGGCTAGGCCATCGATGGGGAAGGGAGTGGCAAGGGCCACTGGGTCACCAGGAGGGGGAGCCACTGGATCACGGTGGTGGCGTGCCACCGGATCAAAGGGGCGAAGGGCCACCAGTTCACAGGCTCGAAGGAGCCACCGGATCAAGGGGAAGTGTTCACGTCACCGGATCGTGGGCATGCCGGGGATCACCGAGATGCCGCGAAGTGAGTCTGCAGAGGTACAGGGCGAAGGTAGGGAAGGCTTTGAGGAACCAAGGGGGAATGCCAGTGGACCACGGACAAGGATCAGGGAACTCCAATGGGGACCGGTGAGGGACAAAAGAGCAGGGAAGCAGCAAACGCGTGACCAAGGGGAAACGCAAGCTTCGTAAACACCTGACAAACCTTCTCCTTCCACTCTCACAAGAGCAGTAGCCCACAGAAGCTAGTACATTGTGGTAGGAAGAAAATGGAGGACAGAGGGACAACAAGATACAATGGGGAGGGGAAACGGAGCACCAGCTCCTCCCCCTCCGAACCTCCCCCTTCTTCTTCTCTCCTTCTATTCTTTCTTCACTCTTATTCTTTTCACACAGAAGGTGGTGGTTGGAGAAGCAGGAAAACCGGGAATGGCCACCGTCTCCTCCCTCTCTTTTCTTCTTTTCTTCGCTCTTCCTGCTCTGTTCACTCAGACGGTGGTTGCTAGAGCGGTGGGACGCCGGGGTAGGGTCTCTCTGTTCGTCCTCCTCCTTCTTCTTCTTCTTCTATAGGGCCTTTTTATAAGGGCGCTCATCTCTTCCTAGCCAGCCCAACTACAGGGTCGATGGGGGAGTCTTCGAAGCTTCTGCTTCGGTTGCCTTCATCGTTTCCTATTTGGGGGTGAGCAGAAGGTTGGCAGCGTTGCACCGTTTGAGGCTTGCACGAACGTGGAAATTCTCGAATCTTCAGCCGTTGCGCGCCAAGTGATGCGGACAAGGACCTTTGGTTGCTGGGAATGCCCCTTAGTCATTGTCCAATCCACTTCTTCTCTTCTGGTTTTCTCCCGCCGTTGCCACCAGATGAGGAGCAATCACCGTGTCACCGTATCGTGAAGGAATGGATGCCACCGGATGAGAGCCCGTGGAGGGCCACCAGATGCTGTTATTGTTGCCCACCGGATGGGAGTGTAGGAGCGCCACCATTTTTCCATGGTGTGAGTGCCACTGGATGGAGAACAATAACCACGCCACTGGACATGGTGCTTTAGTGAGGGAACGCCACCGGATGGGGCGGCCAAGGGACCACCGGATGAGAGTGGGGTGGAGTGTGGGATCCAATGAAGTGGGTTTGAATGTGATCCGGTGGAAGGTCGTGAGTGGTTGATATAGTGAGAAAGGCGGTGATATGTGATACGATGGGGAAGGTAGGTGGTGTGATACAGTGGGAACGAAGGTGGTGTTGATACGGTGGGAGGGAGCGACTGATCCGGTGGAGGATTGTGAAGGTGCAGGCATGTGAAGGTGGATCCGGTGGGAGCTCGTGAGTGGTTTATTCGGTAGTAGCTTGTGTGGAAAAAAGTGTGTGAAATGGTGATGTGAATAGTGTTCCGAAACGGTCAGGTGAATAGTGTAGTGAAATGGTGAGGTGAATAGTATAGTAAAACATTGAGGTGAATAGTGGTGCGAAGCGGTTAGGTGAACAGTGTAGCGAAGCGGTGAGGTGAATAGTGGTGCGAAGCGGTGAGGTGAATAACACACATGATAAAAGAAGAAAAGGAGGAAGGGAAGAAGAAAAGAAAGGCCTTAAAGGGATGAAGAGGAGTGGGGGACTCCAAGTGCCTTCCCCGATGCACCCTCCCAAACCTTCAACGGCACGCTCTTGAATTCTTCCACGGCACGCCCTTAAACCCTTTCGCCGGCACACTCTCCCTTACCCTTCGTCAGCACACCCCTTGAGCGGTGCACCCTCTTCTTTTTTATGCTAAGCCCTTCACCGGTGCAGGCTGCCCTCTCTTTCACCGACACACCTTCTAGTCCACCCTTTATCAGTACATCCCCTCCACCGGTACACCTTCTTCCCTGGTGCACCCTTCCAGTCCTTCACCGGCACGCCCATGGCTTTCCCCGGTGCACCTATCCCCTCTCAAATTCAACCCCGTGCAGACTATGCATGGACTTCATCAAGCCTTGCACAAGCCCTGCATGGACCTTGCATAACCCTTGGCCCCCATGTGCACGGACCCTGCACGGACTTACCCAAGCTTGCACGGACCCCATTCCTACCTTGCACGCATCTGCATGGACCCTGCATGGACTTTGCCAAACATTGCATGGACTTAACCCCTAACATGCCATTGCATGGACTTAACCCCTAACATGCATTGACTTTGCCCAGCATTGCTTGGACTCAACCCCGTGCACATGCACGGACCCTGCACTGACCTTAGCTCATATGCACTGACCTTAGTCTGCATGTGCACTGACTTTAGTCTGCATGTGCACTGACCTTAGTCTGCATGTGCATTGACTTCATCCCATGTACACTAACCTTGTCCTTGGCATATTCCATAGGTACACTAACTTGGCCCACAAGTGCACTGACCTTGCCAGCATGTACACTAACCTCGTCCTTGGCATATTCCATAGGTGCACTGACTTGGCCCGCACGTGCACTGACCTTAGTTTGCATTTGCACCGACCTCACCCCATGTGCACTGACCTTCTTTCAACCCCTGGCCCCATGTGCACGGACTTGCCTGCACACCTACACAGACCCTGCTCACATGTCCACCGACCTTGCACAAGCCCTGCAAGGACCTTGCACTGACTTTGCCCCAAACATGCTTGGACTTTGCCCAGCATTGCATGGACTTAACCTGCATCTGCATGGACTCGGCCCAGATCTGCATGGACTTAACCTGCATATGCATGGACTCGGCCTAGATTTGCATGGACTTCATCAAACGTGCATGGACTTTGTTCTTCAACCCCGTGCACAACATGCATGGACTTTGTTCTTCAACCCCGTGCACAACATGCATGGACTTTGTCCTTCAACCCCGTGCACAATGTGCACGGACTTTGTTCTTCAACCCCGTGCACAACATGCATGGACTTTGATCTTCAACCCCTTGCACAATGTGCACGGACTTTGTTCTTCCACCCCGTGTACAACGTGCACGGACCTTGTTCCTCAACCCCGTGCATACGCACGGACCTTGCCCAAAACCTGCATGGACTTCATCCAAACACGCATGGACTTTGTCCCATATGCATGGACTTCAACCCCAAAACATGCATGGACTTCATCCAAACACGCATGGACTTTGCCCCATATGCATGGACTTCACCTAAACATGCATGGACTTTGCTTGCACGTACGCGTGGACCTTGCCCAAAACCTGCATGGACTTCGTCCCTTAACCCCGTGCATAACATGCACGGACTTGCTTGAAAACTTGCATGGACTTTGTTCTTTTGTCGAAAACCTGTACGGACTTCGCATGCATTTTGCATCTAGAAACCTGCACGGACTTGCCCCAATCTGCATGGACCCTGCCCAGACGTGCATGGGCCTTACCCTCCATCCAGCCCAACTGAAACCTTCACGGACTTAAACCCCCAGACCTTCACCGGTGCACCCCCTTTGACCCTTCGTCGACGCAGGCCTTGAAGACCTTCCCCGGTACACTTATCCTTGATCCTTCACTGGTACACCCTTCCTGCCCTCACCGGTGCACTCTTTCAGTGCCTTCGCCGGCATGCCTAATCCCAGCCTTCTCCAGCACGCTCCTAATGCCCTTCGCTGGTACACTTGTCCTATCTTCACTGGTGTGCCTTTCTCAGCTCTTCGCCGGTACACCCTGTGATGGCCTTTCACCGGCACGCCTCACCCATTCCCTCGCCAGTACACCTATCCTTGATCCTTCGCCGGCACACCTCTTTCTTGGCCTTTCAATGGCCCACTCCTCTACAATAAAATAAAAAAAAGAATGAATGAAATTCAGGATAAATTTGGATAAAATGCATAAAAAATCATAAATAAACAAATAAATAAGCAAAAAAGGGGACAAAGAGAGGGGAAAAATCTATGTAAATAAATGAAGAAAAATTACAAGATCATCCTAAACGCATAAAAAGATATAGCTTTTGAATTCGTAAGCCATCCTCATCATTTTTATCGTGCAGAAGCATGTACCGTTGATGTCGGGACTGACATCAACGCATGGGAATAAAGGTTTAAGAATCTATCCAGACGGAAGGACCGGATTGACTTGGATGTGTGTAGTGGCTAAGGCATGAAGCTGTCCGCCGAGAGTGTGAGTTTTCTCATTAATGTGGGGATCAGCATTAACGCAAAGGTCATCAGGTTTAATCGTCAGTCCAGACGGAAGGTTCGGATTGATTTTGATGTGTATAGCGACTAAGGCACAAAGTCGTTCACCGAGATTGCGAGTTTCATCATTAATGTGGGGTTTGACATCAACGCAAGGATTGTATGGTTTCATCACCGATCTGGACAGAAGGTCTGGATTGATGTGGGGTATATTTAGCAACTTAGGTGCAAAGCCGTTTGCCGAGAGTGCGGGTTTGATCGTTAATGTAGGGATTAACATCAACGCAAAGGAATAAAGCTTTAAGAATCTATCCGGACGGAAGGTCCGGATTGACTTGGATGTGTATAGTGGCTAAGGCACGAAGCCGTTCGCCGAGAGTGTGAATTTCATCTTTAATGCAGAGGTCAACATTAACGCAAGGGACATCAAGTTTAATTATCAGTCCAGACAGAAGGTCCGGATTGATCTGGATGTGTAGGTGAGTAGTGTCTCTTCCCGAGCTCCTCGCCTTATTCATCATTTCTCATCTTCTTTCTCATCATCAATTTTTTTTATTCATCATTCTTTTTCCTTTTTTTTATCTCACCATCATTCATCATCTCATCATCTTTTTATCTCATTTGCTGGTATCCTCTTCTGCAAACTCTTCATGAGACAGTAGTGTAGCATGATACAGCTTCAGATGCTTCCCGTTGAGGGGTGAGAATTGCACCTCCCCCCGGTGGTTAATGACCACATAGGCTCCACCTTCGTAGACCCTCTGGACCACATAAGGACCTAACCAATTAGCAGCCAGCTTACCCTTCGGGTTGGATGCCATGACTTCTTTCTTCTTGACCATAACTAGGTTGCCTTTCTTAAATTCCTGCCGCTTCACGAGCTTGTTACAGGCATTCGCCATACGGGCCTAATATACCTGAATATTCTTCTGTGCCTGAAGGTGCTTTCCCTCTAGCTCAGCCAGTTCTTTGAGTCTTCTTTCAGCATTTGTTTGTTCGTCACGAGCTAGGCCATGTTGGACTACAACTCTGAGTGACGGGACTTCCAGCTCTACCGGGACTACTGCCTCAGAGCCGTACACCAGTGAGAAAGGTGAGCAACCCGTGGGGGTCTTATAGACAGTACGGTATGCCCAGAGTGCTTCATACATCTTTTCTCCCCAATCCTTCTTATTGGAGCTGACGATCTTGGCTAGAAGGGTGCACAAGGTCTTGTTGAACGCTTCAGCCAATCCATTTACTTGTGGATTATAGGGAGTGGAGGTTCTCCATTCAATCTTGTACTTCTCGGCAAGCCGATATATCTTTTGATTCTTGAAGTGGCTTTCATTATCAGATATTATTCAGTTAGGGACCCCAAACTGAAAGATCATATTCTGTTTGATAAATCTGGCAACCAGCTCGCCAATTAATTCCCTAAGTGCTACTGCCTCTGCCCATCTGGAGAAGTAGTCTGTTATAGCCAAGATATATTTGTGTCCGGCTGAGGAAGTCAGAAGAGGTCCGACTACATCCGTTCCCCACTGTGTAAATGGCCAACTGGGAATCGTCGGATGCAGAGGTACTGGAGGTCTTCTGGGCACAGTGGCATGATCCTGGCACTTCTGACATGATTTTGTGAACTGACAGTAGTCCTCGAATATGGTAGGCCAATAATTGCCCAATTTCTTGATCTCAATCTTCATTTTTGGTCTAGCTTGGTGTGCCCCGGCTGTCCCGGCGTGTACTTCTTTCATCACTTGCCAAGCTTCCCTGGTGGATAGGCAGCGGAGCAGAATCTTTTTATGGGCATCAGCCATAATCCGGAACAAGGTCCCATTTCTACACTCATATGAGTCTTTGATCCTCAGAAGCTTCATCCTTTCTTCCTTACTCTAGGACAGCTGCTGGTGGAGGAACCACTATAGTAGATGATGTCTCCAGTCAAGCTATGGAGCCTCTTCAACCGTGTCGATCTCATACTCTTCCGGACATGCCTCCATGATGGGGACATCACCCATGAATCTCTCTGGCTCAAGACCTCTCTGGATGGGGACATCATTTACCCCTCCACACTTTTCGGAGCTCGGATGGGTCGTCATCATGTATCATCATGTCCTTGAGTCATAGCATGTAATTTTATATTTTATTTGAGTCTTATCATTGTATTTTCCATTTCATTTGAGTCATGTCCCTAGGTCTTTGGCTTATTTCCTTCCCCACACACCTCTTCCCATCCCCAAGACCAGAAATTAATCCCACCCTTAAACCCATTTTCAAATACTTCTTCCATATCTCCCTCCCAACACCAAATTCGCAGCTTCCTCTCCCTCCACCGGCTAGACCTCCCTCTAGCCCCCATTCTGCCACTCCCTCACCTTGAATCACCCCTTGCCAGACCCCCTCACAGCCAGGGTTCTCCCCACACTCATCCACCCCCATTTCGTCCCCCTCCTACTCCATTTGCCATCACAAGGTTGTAGCTCCAATAGCAGTTCGCAAGCAGACAGCAAGGGTCTTAGAAGCAGTGTCATCTCTAGCCCTTCCCCGATCCTTATGGTGGCAAATTATATACCTCTAGAAAGGTCATCCAGAGAGCTTTCTAGGCGAGGTGGTTTTGTCATCGTCCAAGCACCGAGATGCCCTTGAGAGCGATTCTTCCCTGACCGCGCAGGACCACTCAGGTAGAGAACCAGAGCCCCAGAATAAGCTTGACCAAGGCCACTCCCTTGCAGCTCTGGGTGTGAAACTTGGCTGAGGGCTTCTCCTTCAAGTCCTCTCCCTTCCCCAAGAAGCGGAGCTAATTTTGGACCTCAACAACAAAAGTTTTGAATTTCTCCTCCTAGGTACGCCAGGTCAGTCTCCCTGATCTTGAGTCGACCACCCCTAGTGTTCTGGCCTTCGTGATCAGCTCTAACATCTGCTGCCGGTGCCGTTGGTCCCTGCTCGAAGAAGACCCGACCACGAACGCGACGGCACTAGTCTCACCCTCAACAGAGCTCGGGACTATTTGTGGTGCCCCCGTCTTCCAGCAGTATCACCCTGTGAGCAGCCAGAGCTAGGGTAGTCCGGCCCTGTTCCAGACCCTGCCCCGGCCAGCGACATCATCAAGAAATTCCAAGAAAATTCTAACATCTTCCTGGATCAAGTCAGAGAATTTTGACACTAGTTGCAGACCATTTGCAGTTTGGTAGTGACCGTGGTGGCGTCATCTTCGACCATCTGTCTAGTGGTTCCAGAAGCTGGCAGCACTGATGGAGCTCGGCACAACGGGTTTCTAACTTAGTTATTCCCCTCCCCGCCTGGCCGGCTTACAGCCCCTCCCTGCGGGAGGTAGTGTTTGGTGTAATATAACTTCCCCAACCCTTGGTCCAACCCCCTTTCAAGGGGCGTAGTACTTGTATTAGTAGGTTGGCAGTCCAAGCTACACCGGCGCAGCGTATGGGAATCGCCCACGCTTCCCCACTCGACATCGTCTCCGGCCGAGATCGGGGTCTTCACGCTGATCAGGTGAGCTTCTACCCCCCCTCTCTTTGCTGGTTATCTTGCTTAATTAGTATTGCCTCTTGCTCCATCGGACGGTGAGAGAGTGCTCATTCCGAATTTGCTTATATTTGAGTGGCTACCACGTGTGAGTTGTGAGAGAGACCCTTCGTCCCACGCCCTCGGCGTGCTTGCTGCCTGCTGAATTGGGCATCCTAGGCCCTTAGGGGTCCATCCCTAGCTAGCCATATGCCCGGAACAGTAAGGTCCCATCTTGGACCCTCTCCACCATCACCAGTTGGCCCACGGGCAATTGTGTGCGTCATGTGAGTGAGCTCGCCCGAGTGAGTCCGCCGTCAAGTTGCATGATTGTGGGTTGTAGGTCCAAGGTCATCGATCGAGTGGCTATCACCCCCAAGGTGGTGTCACATCACACGTAGGAGGGGGGGACACGGGGAAGGGGAGATGGGCCTACTGCCCTATGTCTGCCCGGCTGGACAGAACCAAATTGATCCGAGTGGTTCGCAGCACACGAGGATCAGAACTGGATGCCGCTTGTGCTCAGATGAAGCTTGAGAAGTGTAGGGGCGCTCCTGAGAGTTTGGCATCATTCTGAGATCGCAGAAGGGCAGGGCAGGCTGTGGAAGACAGCCTGTGCGAATCTGTCCTGCAGGACTGGTTTGCACAGTCAGCGTGCAGAGGGCGGTGCACTCTCCACCAGACTCTGAACAACGCAAGACCAGTGGGGTCGGATGGCTGACTGACGGATATACTTACCCTCAAAAAATGAGCACCGACGGAACACCAAGCTGGGCGTGGTCGGCACTTTGTTGGGGCTCTGGATTCTGGGTGAATGTTCAGATGCAGTCGGGTTGCGCAAGGTGGCACGAGCAGCACTGGAGGCAGAATGTGATGAAACCACCTGGAATGGTTTCAGGACATCGAGAGGTCTGACTCCAATGAAGAAGGATCAGCCATAAAACCAGCAGGGGAAGGTGTGGCATGATCGACAAGCCCACTGCACACCATGGGCAGACTAGTTCATGTTGTGCCCCTGTGGTTATTAGTCATTTGTATATCATGATTTTGATAATGGCTAACACTATAAGTCATTGTGTTGGCACGTTTTACTTGATTGCATATAAGTCCGTGCATAGGCTCACAAGGTCTGTGCATAGTCGGTCTGTGCATAACCATGTCTGTGCACTTTTTGCCTTGTGCCAAAACACTGTCAGTGCAAATCCTTCGTCAGGCAAAATAAGGTCCGTGCATTGTTGGCTCGTGCATAACCAAGTCATTGCATTCTTGCACATACCATGAGTAAGGTCCATGCATACTTCTTTTATGCATACTAAAGGTCCGTGCATACCTTACTGAATGCATTTCAAAGTCAGTGCAAGTTTTGTCCCTTGCTTTACTAAGTCCGTGCACGATACGCCTATGGCATCTGAAGTCCGTGCACGATACATCTATGGCATCTGAAGTCCATGCATATTCTTTGAACTAAGTCTGTGCACATTTTTCTTATGCACACTAAAGATCCGTACATGTTCTACTACTGCACATGCAAGGTTCGTGCAAACCAGGTTCATGGCATATATAAGATCTGTGCATATTTTTCCCAGCATGCACACACGAAGTCTGTGCATGGTTTTATGTCTGACCTAGCTGCCATGTGAACATTTTTGAATCCATGCACATTTGCTAAAATACTCTATTTAGTCTGTGCATTTCTGTTCTAATGTTATATCAACTCTGTGTAACTCTCTATTTTCGTCTATCTATTTTAAGCTGACTAAGTGTCTGGTCTCTTGACAGGACAATGGTTCGTGAAATTTAAGGAAGGCACGGGATCCCAGAATGAAGGATGAGTCGTGCTCGTGACACGCGAAAAGCTGTCAAGCTCAGTTACTGCCACGTGGCACTAGAATATCAGATCTGGACGAAAAGCTTGCGAGAGAAATGTGGTGACCGCGCGTCCTTCTCTCTGCAGCATATAAATAAGTGGCCGCTCACTCGGAAGAAGGATGATGGTAATTCAAGCAGAGAATTCAGCATAGAAAGAAAAAGAGCAGTACCATCCTGAGAGTCCTCCAGCCAGATCTGAGAGAGAGAAAGAGAAAGAGAGAGAGCTTTGAGAGAAGAGTTTGCAATTGTCACTGTTATCAGTCTCTTGGTTTAGAACCAGAGCTGATCTGCTCATCGTCTAGAGCTACATTTTTGTTGTGTTTTGATCTTTTGTTTTCGTTGTCTTGTTTTTCTCAACTTTCGTTCTTCAAGCTGTGTATCAACGACAGAGAAGGATTTCTCTGGACAGGTCAAGCGGTAAACCTCAGTATATTCCACTGGATAGCAGAAGCTGTAAGGCTCAGCAGTTTGTAGGGACTCGTTCCCCGAAGCTGTGGATCAGCTGTCAAGCTGTGTGTCAACAGTGAAGCCACACTCGATTGAGTGTGGGGTGGACGTAGACCTCTGGACAGAGGTTGAACCACCTAAAAACTATTGTCTCCTGTGTGATTGTGTTCATATCAGTGTGGTTCACATTCCTCTCTCCAATTCTCGCTAGATGCATGCTTAGGATTGTTTGAGAACCGATCAACTGAAGCTGTTCTAGTCTTATTGTGGTTGAGTGTGTTTCCTGTCTGTCCTACAGTTGGTTGTTTTAATACCGCACTAGTAGCTACTGTAGAAAATTTTATTAGGTGATTGATCTATTCACCCCCCTCTAGATCTCATATCATGGCTTATCAGGATGAGCTGACTAAAGTGGCCTTGGAGTTCTACAGGCCAGCCTACGACCGTGGCTTCCAGGAGGGCTGGAGAGTAGCGGTGAAGGCCACAGTGGTGAGCTTTGGCCGTGTTGCTCCGCCTCTTCTTCCTCCCTCGACTCCTTACGGCCCGGAGGCCGATGATGGAGAAGGGGAGCCTGGCACCGAGGAGGTCGATGCTGAGGTGTTGGTGTCAAGGGCGAGCGCGGGCGAGTGAGCACCCGCCAACATTTTGGCGAGGGGCGACCATGTGGTGGACTTGGATGATGAGCCACCTTCCCCTGAAGCCGTTATAGTACGTGAGCCTGAAGAGGCCAGGGCACGTGACGATGTAACTGGGGTGGGCCCTTAAGAGGGTGCCCCTCGTCTCTTTAAATTTCCTTCTATTAGTGTTGCTTGCCTAGGTGGCAGCCTTACTTTTGTAAGCTTTTCATTTTGGAATAGAAAGCTTTCCCTTATTTTGTAAATCTTGAAATCTCTTCCGTGTACCTCCCCCTTTCTGAACTGCTATGAGATGTCCTAAGGATACGAAGTGATGCCCTTAAGGTAACTCTGAGAAGGCACGACTTTCGGTATCTGTCGCTTCAATTTCTGGGGATTTGCTTGAGGTAGTAGGAGTCCTTATCCTTCTGGGGGTCTCGCTTCTCCTTATAAATAGTGGCCTTCGTGATACCCTTACGGCCATCTTCGAACTGGTGAGCCTGGAGGGGGAGCTTTCTCGTAGGATGTCGTCGGGCGAGTCTATCTAGATGGCATATGCTAGGCCTAGTGACCCATGCTAAGCATTATAATGACATTCACCTAGATTGGGGTGCCATGGGAGCACTCATTGAAACTTGGCATTCATCCACTCATACCTTCCTCTTCTCCACCTTTGAATCTACCATACTCTTGGAAGAGGTAGAAATGTTCTTAGGATTAAAGAAGATAAAACAAGGGGGGAGTTTGGACTGACTCTATGGCCATGATTCAAAAGGGGTGAGATGTATGGGATTTAATCCCAAATAACTGATTATTTTCTACCGATTTCGACTTCAGGTTCTTGGTCACTCATGGACCCCCGGGGGCTCGTTACTTCTTAACGTGGACCCCCGGTGATTTTCCCTTTGAGGAGTGAACATCAATGGCCGTTTATGGTGATAGCTCAAAAGTCCACGGCTCGACGACGAGTTTGTGGTGGCCCATGGGTCGGCGGGGTCCTTTGTAGGCTAGCCTTAGGGATCTTTGCGCCCAAAACGGGTGACGAGATGTTGCCACTTCCGTGCACATTCCTATTTATTTGGGGGCCATACCGGAGTTTCTCCGTAGCTGTGTCCCCTATTTATACCCCCCAATGCTCCAGGATAAGGGGAGGTGCTGCCGAAATTTTACCGGGCAGCGTGAAGAAAAAATGCCAAGATGTGTAAATTGAACTTAATGGCTGCCATCACAGACCACTGAACAAAATTTAGAAGAGAATTCATCGACATGGACTGATCTATACACATAGTACAAAAAAAGGGATTATGGTCAATCCTCTGAATCCGCCAAAAAAAACACAGAACAATAGGGATTAAAGGTTGAGCATGCATAAAAGGACATTGATGGCCCTACTAATGCAGGAACAGGCAGGAGAAAAGAAAATGAACAAAAGGGAAAATGAACAATGGATTTGATAAATGAATTAAGTCACTGAAGGTACCTCAAGAGAAGAAGAAGATGATGGCTAATGTAATTTTTAAAATCTGTTAAAATTGAAATGAGCAGAATAAAAGAAATGAATGATGAGTGTGAAGCTGAATTTCCTAGGCCAAAGCTGAAACTCTTATACCAAAAGAAAATCATTTGCATTTCCTTTTAACCCCCTAACTCCCTCTCACCCCCTTCGAACAAACCATGGCATCTGCATCCTCACGTGCTTCAACATATACAAGCAACCATGCATTGACCCATGAATTCAGATGAGAGTCTCATGCATTCATTACATATTTAAGCATACTAGGTCCCTTGCATGCATACAGTCTCTGGGTGCATGAACTATGCATTGATCAATAAATGCAGCCAAGAGCTCTTACACATTTGTCACAAACCCGGACATGATATGTTCTCTGCACACATATAGCTCCTGCACTCAGCATGGAAGATAATAGAAGAACTGCACATCCATTGCTTCACAGCTGCAGTCAAAAATTTCATGAACAATGTGTGCTCAGATATATGTTCAATCACCTTGAACCCAAGCATTTCTGCTCCCCCGTGCATTCCAAAGTTAAGCAGCACCCTTGTGCATATCTCGAGTCCGGTGTGTGTTGACTCATGATCCATGATCCATGATCCCTTGTTCTCATACATTGAGCAAAAGGCTCACAAACCCATTGCTTCTGCATTCCCAAGGGCTCGGGACCCAATCCCTCAGACTAGGATGGAAAATTTAGTAAAAAATGAATTCATTCATATTGAGTTCCAAATAATTAAGTACAACTTTCTGAGATCCGTTAAAAATCAGAGTAAACAGGAGCAGGGTTGGATGATGATTTCTAAGAATTCCAACTTTTAGTTCAAAGCTGAAGTCTCTGCACTAAGGGTGCCTGCATTGGCATATATGTTTAATCCCTTAGGCATATGATGCATAGCAGCCATTCTGTCATCATGAGCATCTTTCCATGTATGTGCAGCTACGAATGACCAGACGCAATCATGCATAGATGAAGAGAGAAGGGCTAATAATCAGAGTTTTGGGACCAAATTTAAATTTCTAAAAGGAGTGACTGCAATTGCATAGTGCTTTCTGTATAGCAATTCATGCATATTCTGCATGTATTTCCCATATGGTATACAAAATCTAACATCTGCCTTAGAATAATAGCAAGAGCATCTTAAATCATTCCCCTTCTAAGCAAGAACAAATGAGCCAAGCATCAAAAAAAGGAATGGCTAGCCCCAACTTTGAAAACTGCTGAAGACGGAACAAGCCTGATAAAAGGGAGCGAATGATGAACATGAAACTGAAATTTCCTAGTTTTCAAAGTAAGAAAAGGAAAAACTTAGACCTTTGTACATAACCTTTTGTTTTTAAACAGAAAGCTTCAACTCACGAGAGCTAATGTAGTGAAAATAACACGGCGGTCAATTGAGTCACAAAGGTTACCCAGCGTGCCCGAGGAGTCCGGACCTCCTGAGCCGCCCCCTGTAAGTGTGAGTCCATTCGTGTAGGGCTTCCCCCCGTGACCATCCACTGATCTTGTGTCTGTTGTTTGTTGACTTTCAGGAGCTACCCCCACCGTAGGTTGCAGAGGTCGCCGCCCTGGGCCTATCAGTTGGTGGACCGGAAGGAGTCCACGCGAGATTAGACAAGCTGGCGTCTTTATTTGAAGCTCTGAGGCAGGAGGCGGCCGCGGAGACTTCCAGTACCCCCGGGTCGATGGACGAGCCTCTGAGGAGGGGCAGATCGCGCCGGAGGGCAGCATAGTCCCAGTGGCTGAGGTAAGCGTGGGGACTTTTTAGCTCTCCCTTTGTCTTTTCGTGACTTTGGGCGATTCACCTCAGGCAATGGGTGACTGACTCTGTCTTGTATATTCAGGAGGAGGCAGAGCTCCCGGAAGCATGCGCCATCGGAGCTCGCAGGGCTATCCCCAAGCGGAGGGAGCTTCTCAATCCCGCGGGAGCAGACAGGCTGAGATCACTCTAGGGGCCAGTGGTGGAGCCGCTAGTGTTACTTCTACAGTCAGGGGCCAGCCTGGAGCTAACGTTTCCTCTTCTGCCTCTTCCGAAGCTCTCGACGTCGGAGGAGGCCCAGCTTTTGTGGGGGATCCTGGCAAGCATCACCAATCTCGGGGAGGAGGAAGCGCAAGCAGAAGGGGCTGTGGGTCTCTTGGCAATAACGTCTGGTCCAGCTTCCTCTGACGTCCCTCCTCCGACCGAGAGCAAGATGTTGTCAAGCGATCCGGCGATGGTTTTGCCTACTCCTCTGGTGGTGGCCAGCCGAGAGTTATCTTTTGAAGCCGGAGGGCCTAGTGATTTGGCTATGGCACTTCCTTCTTCCTCGACTGCGGTGGATGCAGAGATATGGGCTGTCGTGGACAGCGCGGTGGAGTTCAATCTTTCAGCGGTACCTTCAATCGGTCATGCCGCTTTGGATGCATTGGTTCGGTAGACGTTGTTGACGCTACGGTCGATGATGCTTGCTGACCCCTCCCTTATGTACCGAGGGGTGCACACGATAGTGATGCAGCTAACCGGGGCACTACAAGTGCTAGGTTGTCCGCTGGAGGAGTGGTCGCGATGAGTCCTACTATTGTTGAAATATGTGAACTGTCGTGAATTCCTTGAGACTCGGGCCCCCAACGAGCTTGCCGCCAGCAAGACCCAAGAGGGTGAATGTCTGCAAGCTTTGGGGGTGCGTCGAAGTAGCGAGGAGCAGCACGAGAAGGCCTTGGAAGGAGGTCACAGTGACGTCCACGCCCTCAGGAATAGAATCGAGAAACTGGAGGGCTATCTCGCTGCAGCCCGGTCCGAGCTGGCCGAGGCCGAGGCAACTGTTGAGAGGGAGAGCGAGGCGCTTGCCGTTGCCAGGGCCGAGGTGGCGTCCGTAGAAATGGAGCTGGTGCACCTTGAAGAGCAGAGGGGCCGATTGCGTGACATGGCAGACTTTCCTTGCGTCGGGATTCTCCCCCTCAAGGATATCTTCCCGGGCATCGACTGAGCGCTACTCTCCTCGACCCTCCTCTTGTACTCTGCTTCTCTCTCTTTCTCTTCTCTTTTTTTTGACATGTAACCAGGGGTATGTCTCGAAGCACGTATATCCCTCTTTTAATTGAAAAGAATAGAACATCCTTATTGTGTATATCTCTTGTGTGCAGTCCCAACAGTCCTTCTTTCCCCTTCTTTTTTTGCGCCTTGCTTGAAATGCATCGACGGGGTGTAAGCCTTTGCGGTAGCTCACCCATGGAGAACCGGGTAGGCATCCATGTTAGCGCACAGGAGAGTGCTCACCCTCCCAGGGGAAGGATGAGAGGACCACTCCACTGTGCGAAGTGGACTACTAATCGGTCTCGCTCGGGCGCCCGAAGGGGATGAAGGCAAAAGTTCGTTCATTCGATGATGTCGACGCGAGGTCCAATTCAAAGGAAGTATCCATCGTCCCAAGGGATAGTGAGAAGAGTTTGTTCGGTCAATGATCTAGACGGGAGGTCCTGATCGATGGGAAGGTCACTATCCCGAGGGATGGAGGGGATGGTTTGTTTAGTCAGTGACCTGGGCGGGAGGTCCAGATCAAAGGAGGTATTCGTCACCCGAAGGGACGGAGAGAAGAGTTTATTGATTCAAATGACCTGGATGAGAGGTCCAAGTCAGAAGGAGGTATTCGTCACCTGAAGGGACGGAGAGAAGAGTTTATTGATTCAAATGACCTGGACGAGAGGTCCAAGTCAAAAGGAGGTATTTGTCACCCAAAGGGACGGAGAGAAGAGTTTATTGATTCAATTGACCTAGACGGGAGGTCCAAGTCAAAATGAGATATTCTTCACCCAAAGGGACGGAGAATTGCGGTGCTTTGCCTTCATAGGCTCGGGTTGGCGGAGGAGGCCCGAGCCCTTGATATCTTCATAAATCTCATAGATAGGGGCAGTCAGGGGAGTGTACCGCTCGTATTTTCGAGAGGGCTCCTTGTGGTCTTCGTCCCGATTCTGCCTCTTCCCTTGGCCAGAGCTAGAGCCTTGCTCGGATGGTCGCCTCTTGTCCCCCTCCCGTCCCAAGCTGCGGCAAGCTCTGAGGACCTCCTCGCACTCTGCGTGACGCAGGGCCAGGGTCACTAACTCGGCGAGAGAGGTAGGGGGATGAAGGACCAGCTCGCGCCGGAGGTTCTCGTCGCGGGTGCCCCCGGTCAGCGTGATGATGGCCGAGGCAACATCCAGGCAGGGGATACACAGGGCTTCCGATTTAAATCCATTGATGTAGGCCCGGAGTTTCTCCCCTTGTTCCTATTTAAGGGCCAATAGTCCCGCTACTGACCGGGGAGGACCGTTGCAGGTGAAGCTTTCCTTGAACACTCGCCCAAACTACCGGAAGTCATGGATGCTGCCGGGGACGAGGGCCCGGAACCAAGCCTGAGCGCCCTGGACTAGGGTGGTCACAAACGCTCGGCACTTGATGGCGTCAGATGCCCCACGCAGGGTCATTAGGGCGTCGAAGCTGTCGTAGTGGTCAGTCGGGTCTCCCTAGCCGTCGTATGACTTGAAGGTTGGAAGTGAGATCCTAGGGGAGATCTCAGCCTTCAAGACATGGTTGGAGAATGGGGATTGCTCCTCATCCTCCACTGTAAGGGTCTTCTGTAGAGCACGGATGGCGCGTTCTTACTCTACGAATGCCTCTCGAAGTCTCGCAGCTAGAGGGATAGCTCTGGTTATCATTGGGTTGAGGGGCTATGGGGGTGATCCTACTGGGTGCCCCGATGCTCCTCGGGGGCATCGACTTCTGGGAACGGCCAATGCGCTCCAAACTTCTCCCTCCTCGGGGTGGAGGAGGCTTCTTGCTCCAGGGGAGGGGCATGCGATGGTCCTCCTGACTGGTTTCGGATGAGCCGCCACCCCCGGAGGGTGAAACGTCCCCCGACGATTTGCAGGGAGGCATCTCCACAGGGGGGGCTTTCCCGAGGGAGCCGCGACTTCTCTTCCCTGGCCGCCTGGGCCCTCATTAGATCAATGAGGCTGTCCAGTTTGGCATTGAGGGTTTGAAGAGCGTCCACGCTCTAGATAGGGGGTTGCCCCTCCGCCGCGGGTGGGGTCAGTCTGCTAGCTGGGTCACTGGTGTGAGAGGGGGCATTCCCCGTAGGATGGGAAGGTGCACCTTCTTCCATTGCCACGACCTTTCCCTTGTCGTTGGCGGTCCTCCTATTGGAGCTTCTTCGCACCATGCTGCCTCTTTGCTCATTTCCCATAGACGGCACCAGATGAAAAGGGGCGATCTCGCGCTATTCTGAGCTGAAGTTGATGACCATGATTGTGAGAACTGTAAGAAGGGAAACGGATCAGAGGTGCCCAGGGATAGTTCCCTGGGGAAAACCCTTCGATGCTTAAGTCAGCAAATCAGATAGAACTCTGGTGCGATGGAGAGAGGTAGGAGGAGGTAGGGGCACGAGATCCCTCTCCACCAAGTGGTGAAGTGGCTCTTGCTTAGGCTTAGTGTGGCTTACTTGTGCTTACCTTTTGTAGGAGAGCTTCCCAGGTTTATATAGCAACTCGTGGAATGTAGGAGCCTTGTGAGCCGATCAGTTTCAGGGGGGGTGACGTCCTCTTCGTGAGCTCCTTATAGCACGTGGACTCTTGATCTCTCTTATCCCTTTGATCTCCCTGCTCTTAAAGGGCACGTAACGGTTGCACGGATAAGCTTTCATCAGTCTGTCCGAGCATCTCCCTTGCGATGGGTGCACGGCCCGGACGGGGTATGTTAGGTTCCCGAAGGGACCTCCCCGATCAATCTGACGCTCAAACTTCTGAACCCGAAGGTCGCCTAGGAAGCACTTGATCCGAGTGAGTTATTGGGCTTGAAGGTAGTGGGCCCCAGGGGGGTTGTCACTCTATGGAGCCAGGCCTCATTTGGTCTGGTGGGACCTCGTTTGGTCACTCTCTCCGGGTGGTAGAATCCCCCCTCTCCACTTGTACCCCACCTACTACCGAGCCAAGATTGGGCTCAGTCGAGTAGCATTTGGAGAGGACATTGGTGGCTTGAGTCGAATGAGGATTTTTCCCTGGCAGCGGTCACTCAATGCGACTGTCCTGGGGATACGCCCGTAATGATGGTAATCCTTACGAATTGATATGTGGAGACCCTTTTTGGGAGACTAGAACATCGCGCCGCTTCCCGTTGGGGGGTTATAAGCGTAGCGTATGTTTGTGCTCTAGAGTTCCATCGCTTAGGGTTTCTCTCTCCACCATGGAAGATCATGATGGCACTTGATGACGATCCATCCGGGCTTCAAAACGTGGAGGGGGTAAGTGATGTCCCCATCATGATTTGTGCCTCTGTGTTTGATCCTTTTCTTCTGTCCCCATTCACAAGTACTTGTGTATTTCAGTTTCCCACATTTTGATATGTTTGCACACTGAACACCCACACTCTAGCTGGCCCGGACTTCGCACGCACTCAAGCACTTGCATGCTATTTTGTAAAAGGACAGTCTTTGAGCCATGGTGTCTTCAGCATCGTGATCATACTCACTGCATCACATGAGACATCTTCTACTTCGTGTGTTGTGATCATCTTCAGCGAAGGATTGCATTGCTTTGGTTCAGCATATCCTATTTGGTAACATAAGTGTTCCATTAATCCGTAGTTCACCAAGTGACCGAATTGATTTTAAATTGGGCAACATTTGTGAAAGGATCTATTTACCCCCCTCTAGATCCTATTAGTGCACCTAAAAAGTTCCACCTTCATGGCATCCAATAGCTTATATGGCTTTCCAGAAAAAACCTCTTTGATGGCGTATGGACTCTCCCAATTCTCTTCCAACTTCCCTTTTGGACCAGTGGCTTTAGTGAGTTTCCTCTTTAAGACCAGTTCACCTTCTTTGAATTTTCTCCTGAGGACTTTTTTTGCCTAGAAACGTGCAATTATCTGATGATAAACTTGTGCATGATCAGCCACAATCATTCATTTCTCATCTAACAGCTCTAGCTAGGCTAACAAACTTTCCTAGCATTGCTCAGGATTGAGCTGTGGGTCCAGCTGCACTCTTAGTGAGGGAACAAAGATTTCGTATGAGAGTACCACTTTTGTCCCAAAGTTACTGCGTATGGGGTTTGACCCGTGGGAGTCCAGACAGAAGTACAATAAGCCCAGAGAGCCTCGATGAGGCAAACTAGCCAATCAGAGTAATGATGAGATTTGCATGCCTTCCTGATTATCCTAATGAAAGTCTTATTTGTAGCTTCAGCTTGACTGTTTCCTTGTGGATAGTATGGGAATGAATGATGCAACTTGATGCCATATTTACCATGCATGTCGCAAAGCTCCTGTGATGTGAACTGAGGTCCATTGTCAGTAACGATGTCACGAGGGATGCCAAACCTGGTGAGGATGTTGTGCTTAATGAACTTTACCACCGTTGATGCCTTGACTTCCGTGAAAGCTTCAGCTTCTACCCATTTTGTGAAGTATTCCGAAGCGGTGAGGATGAAGGATTTCCTCCAGACTTCTCCAGTCTTGTCCTCTAGAGAGTCGATTACGTCAAATGCCCACATGGCAAAAGGCCAAGGAGCTATGAGAGGGTGGAGCGAAGATGAAGGAGCATGAACCTTGTCCGCATGAAGTTGACATTTAGCGCAATGGTGGATGAAGCGAGAACTGTCCTCCTCCATGGTAGGCCAATAAAAATGCCAGAGGAGTTTTTGAGCAAGCATGTGACCATTTACATGGCCACCACATTCACTAGAATGCGCAGCCTTGACGACTACGCGAGATTCGACCTCATCGAGACATCGGAGGTATATTCCACTTAGGGATCTTCGATGTAAGAGACCACCTATGATGGCAAAGTGCTCTGCGGCGTGGTGAATGGCTCATTGATCGGGGGCGATAGTGTATTCGGGGAATGATCCATCATGGAGATAGTTCAAAATATCAAAGAACCATCGATTGTCATCATCAAGATCGATTTTTGACTCTTGAGAAAGGGAATTGGACTTGGGGAATAGGTTCTAGGAATTGCTGGAACCATGGATCAGCGTGCGAAGAGGTGTGCATTCTTTGCACGATGAGAGTAGCTGAAGGTCTTTCAAGCAGAATTGTGAGGGATGATGATAAAGAAGCTAGAGCATCAGCCAAGATGTTTTGGGCTCTAGGAGTGTGCACTAGAGTTAGCTCCCTAAACGGCCGGACTACTTTGATAACCAAATTCTGGTATGGTCTTAGCTTTGGGTCCTGGGTTTCGCATTTGCTGAGGGATTGCCAGAGTATTAACTATGAGTCTCCAACTATTTGAAGCTCCTTAACTCCTAAGGCCAATGCCATTTTCAAGCCGGTGAGGAGCACCTCGTACTCTGCCACATTGTTCGTGGTAGGAAAGGACAATTTGTTGGAACCCTAGTTTTGATAATGATAGTCTATGAATCATGATCAGAACTGAAATGCATAAGTACCTTCATATTGAACAAATAAAATTTTTGTCTAAGTGTCAAAACAAAGGTCGATGCACATATAGGCGCTTAGTCACTAAGGTCGATGCATATTTAGGACGCAAACCACTAAGTTCGATGCACATTCACTATGTCTTCTCATCAAGTTAGTGCATGTTTTAGACTGAAGTGTCAAAGGTCGATGCATGTTTCTGTATGGTTCAATAAAGGTCGATGCATGTTTCCGCAAGAAGTAACACAAGTTGATGCATATATGCCACTGGCCTTAGAAAGGTCGATGCATGTTTACTATAGTGCAAATAAAGGTCGACGCATGTTTACTGTAGTGCAGATGAAGGTCGATGCATGTTTTGCCTTAGTCATACAAAGGTCAATGCACATCTTGTCTTAGTCATACTAAGGTCGATGCACATTGTGCCTTAGTCATAGTAAGGTCGATGCACATTTCTTAACATGCCTTGTAAGGTCTACACACATACAAATCCATGCATACTTAAGGTCTGTGCACTAGCATGTAAGGTCGATGCACGTGTGTTAGCGATAGCATGTAATGTCGATGCACATTTTGCATCTTGCCTTCTAAGGTCGAAGCACATTGCGCATCTTCTCTTCTAAGGTCTGTGGATATTTGTATCTTGCATAACTAAGGTGGAAGCATCACTTTTGTAGCCAGTGCGCATGAAGGCATCATGTCAGAGCATACTAGGCATAGTCTGTGCACATTTGGAAGTTCATGTCTGCGCATGCACATACAGGTCTAAGCATATTAAGGTCTGTGCACATTGTCATTGTTGCATACCAGGGTCTAAGCATATATGTTTCATACATAAGCTCTATGCTATTGTATTGTGACTCTTTGTCTTATAGGTCGATGCATATTAATGCTGACAAAGTGTTTGACGGAATGCCTTCACTTTGCTGACAGGGATTTAAGTTGAAAAGGCTTAAGCAACTAGGATCAAACACCTGGGTGGCATAAAGGCGAATCTCATCTCCTGCTCGTGGAAGTTAAGTGAGGCACGTGATCCAAGATTCTAGTGATGGACACGTAAACCCATGAAGCTTATCATTGGGCACGTGATTCGAGGCAAGTCTCAAGTGAAAATTTACCCACGTGGATAGCGTGCCTTCATCTCCTGACACGTGGTCTTCCAACAGAGCTCCTCTTTTCAAATTTCCCTGGGCGAGAACATGTTTCCCACCCGCCTTTTCTCATGAGCCTATAAGTAGAAGCCTGATCACTCAGAAGAATTTTTGAGAAGAAGATAGAGATACACAGAGATAGAAAAGAGTAGAGAAGATTTCGAATCTGAAGGGAGCTGAGAGATGAGAGCAAAGAGCAGAAGAGAATAGTCGTGAAGAGTTAGAGAGGAGATCGAGAGAAAGAGCCTGCGGTGAATAATTGAGAGAAAAATAGAGTATCAGAATCTGAAGAGGGATTCGGAGTGAAAAGAGAGAGAGAGAGAGAGAGAGAGAGAGAGAGAGAGAGAGAGAGAGAGAGCAGAGAAAGAGAGTGAGCAAGAAAGAATAGAGAGGAAGTGTGAGCTTGAGGATCTGCCTTCTTATCAGTTCTTGGATCAGATTCAGAACTAGTTTTGCTCCTGCGTGAGCTATATTCTCGTGAAGTTTCTTTTTGGTTTCATTTCTTGTTTTTCCTTATCATCTTCTTTCACGCCGTGTGTCAGCAGAGCTAAGCTATAATGCTCAACAGGCGAGGTGGATACCTTAGACAGTAAGCTGTGATGCTTAGCTATAAGCAAGCTGTGATGCTCAACTGTAAGTAAGCTGTGATGCTCGGTGGTCGAAGCTGTGAATCAGTGGAAGCTAGCTGTGATGCTCAACTGTAAGCAAGCTGTGATGCTCAGCGGTTCAAGCTGTTACACAGCAGTAAGTCACACTCAGGTCTGAGTGTGGTGTGGATGTAGGTCTCTGGTAGAGACTGAACCACCTTAAAATCTCTATCCATCGTGTGATTGTTCTATTGATTTTCTGCTTCGATAGATGAATATCTAGGAACGCTGCCAGTAGAATTTATTTGTGATTGCAAGATCAGTCATATGATCTGAGTGTCTCATCAATCAAAGAAGTATATTGAAAGGCATGCCAGGAAATTTAGGTCACGCCTATCTGGACTGACATCTCTTGCATGAGGAGATCCGCCGCCTAGTACGTTATTTGATTGATTGACCACTTTGATCATTTAAGTAATACTTATAGGTATCTTTCATCTCTGGCTAAACCGTGATTGCTCTCAATTTTGTCTAGAGCTAGGCTTAAATTTAAATTCCGCACAAAGTGTCTCTGAGATCCATTCACCCCCCCTGGATCTCATTCTTACCTATCACTTTGTATCAGAGCACCTATCAAAGAGGATGGGGGCAATGGGCCCACAACGTCTGTTCCCCATTGGGTGAAAGGCCAACTGAGTGCTATTGGATGTAGTTGTGTTGGCAGTCACCTGGGGACCGTTGCATGCTCTTGGCACTTTTGACCACTACTTGGCATACTTACAACAGTCGTCGAACATTGTCGGCCAATAGTAGCCTAGCTTTTTAATTTTAATTTTCATCTTTGGCCCAGCCTGGTGTGCTCCAGCTGACTCGACATGAACTTCTTTCATCACCCTCCATGCTTCTTCTGTCGAGAGGCACCGAAGGAGTATTCTCTTCTTGGCGTCAGCCATAATTCGGAATAGAATTCCATTTCTGAGCTCATATGAATATTTTATTCGGATCAACTTGATCTTTTCTTCCCTTTGCTTGGGCAGCTACTGGTGCTTGAACCATTGTATGAGGGGCTCACGCCAGTCGAGTGAGCCGACCATTTCTGTGATTACTACTTCAGGCTCCTCTGCTCCTAATTCTTCTCTTGTCATGCTGGGGACTAGCCATCGATTGATCACCCGTATGTTGAGCGATTCGTCCGGTGGGATCACGAGTGAGCTTGCTAGCTTTGCTAATGCTTCGGCCTGTGCATTTTGACCTCTGCGCCCCTTGGTGGTCCAGAGGCTAGGGAATGGTTTCCCCTTATTTTTCCCATCACCTGGGGATGATTGGGACGTGCAATGGAGTTTTTTCGCGAAAAATCGTGTTTTCGGGGTCGGAAGGAAGTGGTGGTCGTACCAAAGAACGCCTTCTTCCCGGGGGGCTTAAAGCGGTCTATTGGGGACCACCTCTATGCCCAGTAACTCGGCTCCAGGTTGATGGTGGCGATCAGGCCAAGACCGCCACCTGATGGTGGCGGTCAGGCAAAGACCACCACCTGTGGGGGTCGACACACCCCGGGGGGCTCGTCGACGCTGCTGCTGGAGCCTCCTAAAGAACGCAGTCGGGTCCCTGACTGCATCCTTCAGGTCGCGGCTAGGTTGACAACCGCTTTCTGCCAATTATCCCCGGAAGGTGGCGGTCTTGTGGAGACCGCTACCTGATGGTGGCAGCCTGGTTGAGAACGCGACCTGATGTGACGGCCTAGGGAAGACCGCCACCTGATTTCCGCGCTAGCCGTGTTCCGTTTGGATCGTTTTAGCCTCCGGTTGAGCCGGTTTTCGACCCCTTTGTTGGCCATTGGCTCCGCAGATACCCCGTGCATCCTACGGAAGTCTAGACTGTGCCAATGGGTGTCGGAGGAATTGTTTTACCTCGATTAGTGTGCATGTGAGTTTTGAGGGTCCATGTGACTCCCTTGTGTTCCGGACTTTCGTGTTTTCGCTACATTGAGTCGTCATGCATCGGTATAAGTGCGGAGGGCCATTCCCACACAATCCTGACTTCTTCGGAAAGTGGTTTGCATGTGGGCCATGCGTATGGCCTATGACCAACCATCTCGTGACCTAGCCTAGGGCTGGGGGCTTCCTTGGTCTCCCTTGAAAAGGGAATTAACTCGATGGTTGCAAGCTGCCCTAAGGATCATACTCGACCGTGGTTTCCGACCCTAGGGTTAGGGCAGATTGACGGCATGGGGCCGTCCTATACGACGGTCTTGACCCGAGTCATGTGACTCAGGGACCGTTGGATTTAAAAGTCTAGTTGACTGTCCCTAATCTGGTGACGCTGGGCCACTTCGTGTTCCGACTTATGTGAGACGGGCTTGTGCGTAGCCTGCCGGTATTTCATTGATTTCTCCCGAGAGTCCTTCTCTCGAGTGACCATACCCACTAGTCGTAGCTTTCCTACCAACGTGTGTGTGGCCCCACTTGGGAGTGGTGGAGAGCTGACCCGGTGAGACGATTTTTAGGCTGGTTACCGTATGGCCCCTCGTCTTTGCAACCTGAGTCCGGGCTGGAGGGAAAACCAACTAGAGGATCTAACCTACAGCGCATGGTCTGTGTGTGCACACGTGGTTGGGGGCGTCGGACCCGCACAGACGAGCGCGACCCCAACTAATCCTTGTTCTGTGGTTCCTGTTCGGTGTCTCAGTTTTTGCCTGGGACGAGTAGGGAGACACCTGAGACTGTGGACTAAGTCGCCAGTGGACGCATCCGGCCTTACTTCTAGCAGACAGTACTCCTATCACACGAGATGAGTTTCTTCGTGTTTCTTCGAGTGATTTCTGAGTGTCTTCTCGACACGGAGGTCTAGAGTTTCCGATAAACGTTACCGAGGATTTTCCCTAGATGGTGTAGAGTTCACGACAGCGAGGTCGTGATTATGTTACCCAGACCACGTGCCCTTGGGTTAGGCCTTCGTCTGTGAGACGGGCCTCCACGACAACGGTGTCATGATGGTTCCCCTGGCGGCGTAGCCAGTGGTGGTAGCGGTTCGGTGGTCCCCCGACTGTGAAATTGGGGTGTTGATTTCCGTTCTGGTAGGAGTAGTTGTAAAGCCGTGGTTTCACTAGCTACCGAGTTTAGGAATTCGTGTACGGTCGTGCCTTCCGTCGTCGTTGTTATAGCTACTACTGCTGTTGTCGTTGATCTTGTTAGTGTTGCTTGTTACCGCCGTTGTTTTTGGTTGGGGTTCCGCGGGACCCCTATTGAGTCAATGAGATGAGACTCACCCCCTGCTTTTCAGGTGCAGTGGTTCCTCCTCGAGGTTCAGAGGTGCAGTACGGAGGTTCATAGTTACCAACTCGCAGGGCCGAGGGTTCACTCGGCATTAGAGTACGTTTTTTTCCCTATAGACTGTACTTTTATTTGGACTGGACTCTGTAATTAGATTATTTAATTAGAAATATAATTTACTTCCTGCAATTTAAACTGTTAATTTTAATTGTTGCCTGCTTTATTTCATATTGCTATGTACCTCCACACACCGTTTAACCCTTCCGAGTCCTCCGACTCGTGAGCGGCGAGCCAGGATTCGAATGGTATCGGGTATTTCCCGGTATCCGGATCTTGGGTCGTTACACATGGTATCAGAACAGTGGTTGTGGACGTATGGCCGTGAAAGCCTCATACGTGGTGACTTTTATTTTCGCCGCATGTGTTTCATAGACTTCCGGCTCTTGAAGTACCTTGATAAGAGTTTCCCTCAAATCTTTACTCCAAGCTATAGCTTCCCAGATTGTGATGCTGGTAGGGAAATGCTTCATCTGGTGGAGGACCTTCCGGTCAGCTCGAGCTTGAGCATCCTCCAGTGACGGTAGTATGTTGGGCTGGATCTGTGGTGATCTGCCGCACCACTCCTCATCGGGAAGTTGCACCACCTTGCCTTTGTTGTTGGGGTCGGGCTGGCTATGGCCAACCGCTGACTCTTGAAAGAGAGAAGCCAATGATGGCTCTTCCGACGGTGACTGAAGGTCTAGCCCATCCTTGCCGGATGGCCCTGCTAATTCTCTAGGATAGGTCAGAACTGAAGCTGGGACGGGAATGTTGGCGGTGATCTCCTCGGTGCCAGCTGGGTTAAAGATGCTGGGTTGCCCCCGGATCTCCACCAGTGGGATCGGGGCAGGTCATTCTCCTCGCAGGAGGATGACTCGTTCGGGGTCGAAGGGAGACAGACGAAGTGACGACTCAGGGACTCTTCCGTGACCTCTACCACGTCCACGACCTAGGCCATGGCCGGTGTGTTCTAAAACTGGTTATAGTCTGAGTGGAGCTGCAGCCCTTTGTCTAGTTCTGGATGCCACTGGCTCTCCTCGCCTGGAGGTGTTGATGCTGTCTGGAGGTGGGATAGCCACCATGTTGCAAGTACAACCGCGAAGCATCTGCTCCAGCTATTCCACCGTGATCTCCTTGTCCTTATAGAACAAGGAGAGTTCTTCTGGAATGCGAAGGGTTTCACCCTCTTTGACTTTTTAGATCATTTCTTGGACCCAATCTCTGAGGTGAGCACACCTCTGCATGTCTTCCCATGGGATGTAACTGTCGAGTAGGATAGGCCCGGTAGGGCAGAGAGGAATGTATTCCTCCAAGTTGTCGATGAGCCGCTGTAGCCTCTAGAGAGGCGTTAGCTCTGCTGGGGATTGTAAGGCAGCCGCTTGTTGGGCTTGTTTCTTGAGCCGCCTCTTGAGATTCTTTCTTCTATTTCTCTCCTGTTTCTTGGCAATGGCCGTCTCCAGGGGAGTAGGAGGAAGAGGCACTAGAACTGGAGCTGACGGGACCACACGGAGATGCCGTCGAGCCGATGGGTTTGTAGGGTGAGGTCAACGACTCCTCTTTGCCCAGATCTCAATCCAGGCACCTTCCAACTATTGTAGTTGGAAGGTAACGTTGATCGCCTGTTCGATGACTTCGAGTGGTAGTTCCTGGTAAGTAGGGGTGCTAGGATTGGCATCCGAAGATGTGGATGCGGCTTGATGCCTTAACCGCGGTGACTGTGAGAGTTTACTAGGAACGGGTTGACTCGTACTGGCGTCTGAAGATGTGTGCGCGGTTTGATGCCTTAGCCGCGGTGGCGAGGGAGGCTTCCCCTATTTAGCCGATGTACTGGTACTGGTTCTGAAGACATGTGCATGATTTGATGCCTTATCCACGGTGGCTGGGGCTTTTGCTGAGAAATGGCCCGAGAAGGATGAGTAACATCCTACTTCCCAGCCTGACTCCGGTAGTTTGTCTGAGGGAAGGGTCAAGCGACACTCGATGAAGTCTTGGGGCCTTGTTACCCCTGTTGGCTGTCTTGATCTCGCGCACCAGATGGCCTTTGTGATGGCAGACCCAGCTTGCGAGCTATTGGGAGGACCTGGTTCGGTCGAGCCGGGGCCTCACCTAGCTTCTGTTTTCCCTTCCTCGAGCATCGGAGTCAGAAGTGGAATAGGGGGAAGGTGAGAAGCACTTGAGGAGCTCATGGTAGCCTCGCCCACCAGGACATCCTCTCGACCGAGAAGGACTCAAAGGAGTCTGGCAATGTCTTCTCTGGAACAGGGCAGAGACTCTAATTCCTACCAGGGTCGCCATTGCGCAGCTGAAGTGGCAGGGGCCGACTGACCATCCTGTGGTGTCGAGAAATCAGGGGAGACTGGGGGAGCAGGAGGATGAATGACGTTGGCCGAGAAGGTACTCGACCCTATTTCTTGGCTAGCATCTTGCTCCCTGCGTCTCCGCAGTCGCTCGAGAGCTTCCCGATTATCGGTCCAGAACTCGAGCCATTCTGGCGTGTGCTGGTAAGGCAGCCCGTGTCCATTTTCCTGCAGAGGATCAGGCTGCTCTGGCGTATTTCTAGCAGTGCTCAGAGTTTCTTCGACAGCTTGCCACAGTTGAACAAGTGCGACGGAATTCCCTTCGGCATCAATCTGCTCCCACCGGATCTATTCCTGGATGAGGTACTGGACTTCCTCACAGGACTCGATCACGTGGCAGATTCGTGCATGAAAGGGACAGTACTGGGAGTCATTCCTGGTATTCAGATCTTGGGTCGTTACAGATGGTATCAGAGTGTGGTTGTGAAAATGCATGGGAATTCTATACAATGCATTAATTATGAGTCTAGAGAGTCTAATACAGCCAGTAGCTGGCTTAGGGTTTGTGTTTATTTTTCTCTCTGTTTCTCACGTGAGAACTTGAGCGCGCGGCGTCAGTGCTGTGAAGGTGGTTGTGGTTTTCGTCAGAGTGTCGACGGGGGCTCAAGAGGAGCCAAATAGGGAGGAGTTGAGTGGCGAGCCTTCTCCTCTGAAAGTAGTGGCCCGAGGTGTGCCAAATCAGGTCGAGTTTTATGCTGGCATGTATCAATTTCTTGTCCGATAGCTGAGTCAGTGCTGTGGTCAAGAGGCTAGCAAGGTTAGTTTATCGCATGGTGGTCATGGATGTCTCTTGTGAGAGTTTTGACGGTTTCACCCCTGATGTTTGAAGGCCAGTCAGATCCTGGTGCAGTAAGATCGTGGTTTGATGAGGTGGAACGAGTGTTCTAGTCTGTGGAGTGTGCCCAGGATGAGAAGGTTCTGTTGGTGAGTTATCAATTGCTAGGTTTAGCCTTGATGTGGTGGACTGTCGAGTGGGAATCGGCATTTCAGTCGCGTCCTCTACATCAGATTCAGTGGCAAGAGTTTCTTGTTGCATTCGAGCAAGTTTTTAGCCTGGAGCATATCACGACGAGGAGGACGTATCGATTCTTGGAGTTGTGTCGGGAGGCATGTCGGTGGCGTAGTATTGGTCTCGGTTGTGGAGTTAGTGATTCAAGGGTAGGTCGGGTGTCGTGGTTGTTCAGAAGGAGAAGGTCTGGTAGGAGGTGCCAGGAGCAGGAGGAGCAGGTGTTCAGAGTGTCTACTAAGTAGCTAATAGTTCGACCATTGCAGCATGGTTGAGTGAGCAGCTGGGACGGTGTCTGAGATGTGGTAGGTTTCTCGGGGGCAGGCCGTGTGCCGTGGGTGAAGCTGAGTTGGAGTGTTTTTAGGTGTAGTCAGACTGGTCAAGTTCCTCGCGAGTGCCCTTGGCGGCTACCCCAATTCTAGCCATCTTTGCAGTGTTCCACTAACCTGGAGAGTCAGGGTTCTTGGTGTGTGCAAGGCACTTGGCCGGGCGGAGTTGTCATGCTCTCTTTGTGGAAGGTACGCGTGAATTTTTAGTTATTGTATGTTGTGCTTGTGTTGATTCTACTGCTTTCCTTATTATAATTGTGCTTTCTTGTGCTTGTGTTTTCCCGAGGTGTGTTTAGGAGTCCCCGGAAGTGTCTTGTCTGTTGGCAATAGAGCCATCGGTGAGAGTTATGTGGTTGTCCCTTGTTATGTCTTGGTGCATAGGCGTTGGCAGGTCGTGTTAAATCAGGCGAGTAGAGACACCATCTGAGATTGTGTGTCATGTTGTAGGGCCGCTGTGGGGTCTCTCTAGGTGTCCTACTGCAGTAGGTGGATCATCTTGGAGGATGCTAGGTTTTCCTCTCCTGTTGTGACATGGTTAGTGTAGAGCTGCGTAGCGAAAGCATGGTGGGTCAGTAACCCACGGGCTCTAGGATCGAATTGGTGGTGGAGTATGGCATTTGTTTCATGTTAAGTGTGTTCTGGAGGTCCCGGTGTCGGTCGTAAGGCATTGTTCTTAGGCAAAGAGCTATGTGCGACGGTGGTGTGGTGCTGGTGGCCGTGCGTAGGCGGCAGTGTGGTGCTGGTGGCACTGAGAATTGGGAAGCTCAGTGGTAAGGATGGTTGGTCGAGGTGGTATATTATGCCAGTTTTCCCTTGAATTGTGTCGCGTGGCGTGGGGTGGAGCCACTTAGCGACTGGGATTGAGGCAAGTCGTGGCCTTTTGGGCTGGTTGTCTGGCACTGGTGTTCTGTGCTCAAGAATGAGCGTGGGAGTTGATTGACTTTTCTTAGTGCGGATGTTCTGGAGGTGGATCCGAGGAATGAGAAGTGTTGGTGTTGGCAAGGAGATCCCGCGAAGATGACATGTTATGTAGTCAAGGAAGTTGTTGGGACTATTAAGCGCCCTGACGAGAGGTGATTTATTATGCCGGTTATTTAGCGAGCAGGATGTTTGAGATCGATCGAGAGGTGTGGCAGTTATGGATGGAGTCCTTGTCCGTAGCAAGACTCGGGAGAGTTCAGGGTGTTGGGTATATGTTCTCACATTATTTTTAACCCTGATTTTGATGATAACAAATATTGTGAGTTTGTGGGAGCAAAACATTGTGTGTGGTTTAATGTATTCAAAATATTGTGTGTTTGGAAGAGCATGTGCTTTATAATGACATTTGGTTGTATTGTGATGGAATAATGCTTCCTATTTGATTGTGTGAGTGTATGGATTTTAATGGAACAATCATGTTTTTCATGTTTTTGGAAGGACTTCGAGTTGAAGGAGCACGCCCATGCGGGCAAAGGCTTCTTCTATCTCCAGGTGAAGAGGGGAAGGAGTTGTGTGACGCTTTCTGCCAAGGATTCTTCTCACAAAGGGTGGAAGACCTAATTTTTCTGGGTGGGCTCATCAAAGGGCGGCGTCTCTTGGGATTTTTCGACGGTGCCCAACTTCCATCCGTCTATTCCTTCGAAGTAGGTGGCGGTTCCCCTGGAGTTGGAAGAGGAGATCAAGATTCTCCAAGAGCATCGCCAATCGACCGTCGAGCTGATGACGGTGGTGAACATCAAGGAATACCCTTCCCAGATGCTGTCCAAGCAAGGTAAGAACCTTAGTGCCCCACATTATGCCTCTGGGCCGGGCAGGTGGGTCTCCTTTTGGAGATTTGGCTTCTATTGCTCAGATTCGCGGTGACCGGCTAATAAATGGGAGCAGCCGTTGGAGCAGGGGACTGTCGACCTGGAGGAGGCGTGAGCCCCGAACTTTTGAGGGTCCCTCCCGTGCCTGGGATAAGGGCAAGCAAAAGGCTCGGGATGATGTCCCCGAGCGCCGTGAGTCCAAACGTAAGGACCCTGGCGAGCCATTGCTGTTGTCTTCGATGAGGGCCCTGCTTGCGGAGAAGAAGCGATCGAAGAAGGCAGGGGCTGCCCTTTCGGTCGAGGAGTAGGTGCACTAGGTGGAGGGGGCCTCAGTCGAGGAGGTCCGTCGCCCAGACCTCCCATCCGCCTTGCCAGAGGCTGCTGTCGTTAGTGGGGGAGTTGCCGTAGAGCCTGTCGAACATCAGGCAGAGGTGGTCGGTCCCGGTATCCTGGCCAGGGGCGAGGGGGAGCAAGGCAGGGCATCAACCCTGCCCTAGCCGAGTGAAGCTGTCCCTAGAATGGGGACTCTCGGAGGGGACGCTGCAGCCGTTGCTTGCCCGAGTGAAGCCGTCCTGAGAATGGGGACGCTCGGAGGGGACGCTTCAGCCGCGGAGCACCCAGAGAGGACTCTCCCTCCTCTGGCTGGTGCCCCGGCCGTCCGAGCTACCTTGTACTAGAGGTGCCTATCCTTGATGCCTTTGCTGGTTCGGGAGGAGTTCAGGCATGGTCCCCCCTCCCTACTCTTTGAGAAGGTGATGGAGGGTGGCTTAATCATGGCCCAGTTGGGGGCCGAGATAGTCGACTACGTCGGATGGCTGGAAAGCGAGGAGAGGTCCCTCTCCCGGGCCCGTGCCAAGTCTGATCGTAGGATTGAGCAGCTGTCTTCCGAGCTCAAGGTCCTTCGATGGGAGGCAGCCTCATTTCGGGCTCAAGCTTGGTCGAGCCAGGAGGAGGCTCGAGTACTGGCTGAGCAGTTGGCCCAAGCTCGTTATATGGCCGACCTAAAGAGCAAGCTCCTGGAGGAGGAGCGCAAGGCTCAGGTCAAGCGCTATGAGCAGTGGAGGGCCGAGCGTGAGAAGCTAAATTGCCAGGCTCGAGAGGCCGAGCGAGTGCGCGGGGAGGCCAAGGTAGCGCGGGTCGGGGCCGAGGCGAAGCTGTCCGATGTCGAGATGAAGTTGCTTGGGGCCGAGCGGAGAGCGATCGAGCTCAAGGACAAAGCGGAGCAAGCTGGGGTGAAGGCGGTCGATCGATATAGGAGCTCGGAGGGCTACCACGTAGCCCTACAGAAGGCTACCTTCTCGTATTACGAGCTAGGCTACCGATGGGGGTTACTGAAGGGGTTCGCCCAGGGCTTCCATCGAGCGGCCACCATGGCCCAGTCGTAGGTGCTTAACGGGCTTAATTTCCCTTCTGGGTAGTGCTATGACTCGGACGATGATGTCACGGACTCTCCCTCTCCGTCATCGAGTGAAGGGGGGAGCAGGGATGCTACTACTTCATTAGAGGAGTTGCCAACTCTAGTTACCTCGGGGAGGCACACGATCGGGGCAGTTCCCACACCTGTGGGGTCAGTGCCTGGATCAGCCGCCACTGAGGATGCCGGGGGCAGATCTCCTAGCGTTGAAGATTCCTCGCTCGTCGAGCCTCAAGATGTCGAGCTTCAAGGAAGGCCACAGGTCTCTCAAAGTTCCCCTTTCTCCATAGACTAGGAGGGGCATGAGCTAGATGTATTCTCTTTTTTCTTTGAATGCTGCCATTTAAAAACTTTTCCTTTCTATATATAATGGCACTAATTTCCAGAATCTGAGTTGTCAATTTCTTAGCGCCTTTAATGCGACTTGACTATCATATCTGTAGTTACCAGAAAACGGAGATTTGGTGCGTTTTGTAGGTATCTTGCATGCTGATTGGCCAGGTGGCTGACGTGGCACTGGCACTGATGCAGGACGGACACGGGAGCCGACTCTATGTGGTGCGGGCCTCAGACTCTAAGATGGACACGACCAGCAACACACGACTAACAGGAGTTGATTTGGCCGGCTCTATGGAGGAGTTCTCCCAACTTATGGAGTCCGGCTCATTCATGGATCTTCTAAATTGTGGCGACGCCATGAAGGGTGCAAAGGCCGTGGAGGCGGCGGGTGTTTACACTGCGGCGCCGAGGAGCCCCGAAGCCAGCAGGGGTGATTCTCCAGGTAAGAAATCTGCAGACTTGTGGCAAATCTCTTTACCGCTTCATTGCCGAGTTGACTTAGGCGTTGGCTATGTGAACAGTGGCAGGCCAGGCTGTCGAGGATGGCATATCACACCCTGAAGGGGCTGTCTCGAGAAGAGAAGTTCCTTAGGGCTCGTCAGAGGGCCAGTGCAGTCTCGGGCATAACGCCCCGCTAGTGGACACCCAGCTTACAGGTATTTTTTGCATGTGCCAATGAATAGCTCAGCTTGTGTCTGCATTTTGTTTATGGTATTGACCATTTCCTCATATCTGCCTTGCGGCTTCTCCTTCCTCGGAGCCGATGGCTGAGGTCCCTATGAGAGAAGAGTTTCATGACAAGGCGATGTCGGTCTCTGTGGGTGAGTAATCTTGCTTCAAAGGGGTCCCCGATATGGAGTCTGCCCCTCCTAGCATAGCTGAAGAAGGGGATGTTGCTAAGACAGGTACATAGCTGCTCTTTTGAGCTTGACATTAATTACATGTTGTTACTGGAATTGCAGAGAGCTGGGCTACAGATGCACCACCCAGTGGACCAGCATCAGCCTCTATAAGTACTCCCTCTCCGTCCATTGGGGATGGGCATGCTTCTGCAGTGATTCGCTCACACGAGGCAGCCTCAGGTATACCACCATATTGTGCCTTTCATGGCTTTCCGTGCATGTCCTCTTGATTGCGAACAAGCACTTATTCCACTTTGTCTCTTGAGAGAGGTCCCGGAGGCATCCACGGACTTCCCTGCCCTTGGAGTCGAGTGGCCTGACACCCCTCAGCCTGGGGTGGTGCTAGCAGATGCCGATACAGCTGGCCGACTTCTTCAGGGACTCGAGCAGTTGATTCGAGTCGATCCCTTGCCGGCTATAGAGGCTTTGAGGAGTAGTCTGGAGACCTTCACTCGGAGTTATCACATCCTAGGCCTCCCCCAAGATGCGTGGGCCGCGAGGCTGGCAGCTTTGTGGAGCGAGTTCGCCTGTCTTCATATTGCTTAGGAGCAGAGACGGAGGACCCGACTGATGATCTAGCAGGAGGAAGAGCGGCTCGATGGACTCCAAGCAGCTCAGACTGAGGTTGGCCTCTAGGTTGAGAGCGATGAGGAGTGCAGTTGGAAGCCTTCCTTCGAGTAGAGGAGTTGCAGAGGGAGCTTCAGGAGGCCAAGGTGGAGTGCCAGAGTGCGCAGGCCGCGGTAGAGACGTCCCACCGTCGGCTTGGGGAGCTCCAGGAGGAGGCTCTCCAGAGTGAGACTCGCCTTGTCGAGTTGAGGAGGAGCGAATCTGGTGCTTGAGGGCTTTGGCCACTTTCTTATACATAGGGCTATTATCCTTTGCCCATTTTCTCTGAGTTACCTCGAGGGCTTGTCTCGGGCTCCTGTCTTTGATGACATTACTGAATAAAGGACAGAGCTTAATAGTTTTGCTTCCATCCTCTCGCATGTATGCTCTTTTTTTTTCTATTTTTTTGACCACTTTATCAGCCCTACCGTCCTTTTGGGTTTTCACCAGGACTGGCCCTCTTTAGCTTTTTTCAATGCGCCCTTTCGGATTTTCACACTGAGGGGTACCCATTTTTGCCTAAGACGCACTTTCGGGTTTTTACTTTAGTTGGGCTAAAGTTTTTTTACCCTTGATTGCTCCCCTAATGGAAATAGCCAAGTCCGCTGGGGCATTAGTATTTTCAACCCCGTTTTTTTTTTGAGTACTTATAATGCCAAAAGGCAGAGAGGGTTTGGCATCCCCAGAGGGATATGTCAACCGCACCGGTGGGACAAGTGGGTGGATTTAACAGCCCTAGTGGGACGAGCTTAGTCAAATCCAAAGACCGATAGGTCTAGTGGGCTGGCAACCCGAGAAGGGCGTGCATAAGCCAAACCCGGTTGGGATAGCCAATAAGTGGGTTTAGTAGTCCGGAAGGGACATGCGAATTAAACCTGGAAGCCGATAGGCGAGATGGGTTGGGAGCCCGGAAGGGGCATGCATAGGCCAAACCCAAAAGGATGAAAAGATGGATTTGACAGTCTAGGTGGGGCATATGAATCAAATCCGTAAGCCGATAGGCAAATAGGGTTGGCAGCCTGAGAAGGGCGTTACTTACCTTGCTCACGCCTCTGCTCAAGGCGTTATTTAAAAAAAACGCCTCTAGCCAAGGCGTTACTTCTCTGAGAATCGTAAAACGAAACGGTAGCAGTTTTTCACTCGAACAGAAAAATCACACGTTATCACCCCCCTCTCCCTTCTCTCTCCTCACTCTCTCGACATTCCTCTCTCGCCCCCTCTCTCTCTCCCAAACGTTCTCTCTCTCCCTCTCACCCAATCTCTCTCGGTTTCTGGCGAAACGACGTTGGACCGGAGCGTGGGAGGCGCCGTTGGAACGGGCTCGACGAGTAGGTCGAGACAGTACCCTCCATTCAGCGGTTCGGGGAGCGTGGAGACAAGATGGGTCGAGAGGAGCCACGACGTCTCGTCGCCCGATCTACACCGTCTGGCGGGCTTCGTCACGATCGAGGTAGGGGAATGTGATCCTCGTCTTGCCAGGAGCATTTTGACACCTCATGCGTCGCCGATGGCAGACGTTTGTCTCGTTTTTCATGTAAATCTCTTTTTGGTTAAATTTAGGCCTAATTTGAGATTTTTCTTCCCTTCTCCCGATTTTGATCGAAACGTCCACTGATCGAGGCACGGGAGGTGCCGTTGGGAAGGTCGTGTTGTGAGGATCGCGTGGACGTTCTTCTTCCCTCGATTCGCAGAGCGTGGTGGCGCGTGGTGTCGGGAGGTCGCCGTTGCCCTCGTCGTCCGTTCGGCATCGAATCGGCATCCTCGTCGTACCTGAGGTAGGTGGATGGACTCCTTACTTCGCTAGAATTATTTCCACACCATTTGCACATCCATCCACGGCCGTTTGGCCCAATTAGTGTCCATGTTTAGTTCCACCCTAAAATATATTAAAAATATGTTAATTAGGTATTTAATTATTTATTAATTATTCATGGGCATGTTTATTGTATTTTTAGCTTCTGTTGGCTTGTGTGGATGCATGGCATGGCAGGTTTATAGTTTTTACAGGTTTTTGTACACGAACCTGTCGATTTCTATCGACCGGGGAGTGGCTCGGTCGCAAACCCAACCCGCTCGTCGTCTAGACTGCATGGCGGTCACCCCAGTGACCGTCATGACTATAACGCACCTTACAAGGTGCGTTATGCCTGCATGGCAGACCACCCCAGGCCCGTTATGCTCCTGCACGGCTTAGATGGGTGGTTAGTATAGCGCACCTGTCCCTGACCGTTATGGTCAGGGGTTTTCAGTAGATTTTTCACGTTTGGGTGACTTTAACGCACCCTAGGTAGACCGCCATATCCCCTTTGACTGACTGGTTTGATCGTTGACCATTGACTAGTAAGGCAGTTAGCACGGTGGTCTAGGATAGACACGTTATACTGATATAACGCCCCTCACCCGGTGCATTATATCATGCATTGTACAGTGATTTCCTGTGGATTCCTGGTGTTCGGGAGACTTTAACGGACCCAGACTCATGCGTTATACGTCTCATAACGCATGAGTCCCGGTGCGTTATTCTCCCTGGGTTTCCGACTTCAGCTCATGCGAGTATAACGGCCTTGAAAGGGGCGTCATACTCAGCATAATGTCCCATGCCTGGTGCGTTATGCTCTACATTCTCGATTACACGGCATTATGCATTAGGGTATAACGCACTGGGGCAGATGCGTTATACTGTACATAATGCGCTATCGCAAGTGCGTTATGGTCTGCATACCGGTGCCTTGTGTTCACCTGAGTGGTCGGGTGAGCATAACAAACGAAGGAAGGCGCGTTATGTAATCTATGACGCCCCTGCCCTGATCCGTTATGCAAGGTAACGGCCCTATGTTGGTCCGTTATGCTTTCTGGCATTCTAAAGGGCATGTTTAGTTCTTAATGCATTCTGTAGTGCATATTCGCCATGTTTAAACTATTTTATAAAACTATGGCATTATTTTATACCCCGATAGCCTAGCTTTCTCTCACCTTGTGATGGAGCCACTAGTCGTAGCTCGACGACTGAGAGTGTCATCCCACCTGGGGAAGGTGGACGGGCGATCCCATTGACGGTTCTTAAGTTAGTTACCGTGGGCCCCTATAGTTACCGTTGCATCCTACGGGAGGGGAAGACTAGCTAGAGACCTAACTCTAGGCAGGAGTCAGTGTGTACACATGTGGTCGGAGGCAGTAGGACTGACGCTGATGAGTGTCACTCCAACTAGTTCTTGTTCGGTACTATTCTGTTCACGCCTCTCACTTGGAGACTTTAGCCATGTGAGTTGCCTGAGGTGCAGTGTAAGTCATCTGGGGACGCATCTGGTCTCTCACTTCTAGTGTGTCTCTTCTTTTTCCTATCACCGGGTTGGTAGAGGATTCTCCTAGTGGCGGGGTTAGTTTGACGTCAGCTTTGACGCTAGTTTTGACGTTGGTTTTGACGTCAGCCTTTGCCGTTGGTCTTGGCATTAGTTTTAACATTATACCTATATGGTATTGGCATATAAATTACTTGGCATATAGAGTAATTGGCATTTAGATTAGCTGTATGCACTGTTGTGGCAAGTGAGGGATGACGTGGAAAAAGGGGATTGGGCTGAGGTGGTGGAGAGGAGAGAGGGGAGGGGGCGGTCTAGAGATAGAGGTAGAGAGAGAAAGGTGGTGCCCCCTTTAGAGAGAGAGGTAAGAGAGAGAGGGGGTAAGGGAGGGGTTGGAGTTTCTCACTCCACTCTAATGGCTTCTCAACAAAAGAAATGTAATTTTTTGGAACTCAATAATTCAAATTTTCATTCATCATCCCTCAAATGGGGGGAGTGAGGTCCTATTTATAGGAGCCCAACTTTTTACAAGATAGAACTACCCCTAACTTACAAGAAATGTCTAAAGCTATCTAATAAGCAAACCAAGGGGGTAAATGACCCAAACATAGGAAAATAACCTTAGGACCTAGGGATATGACTCAAATAAATGAAAAATTATAATGATATGACTCAAATAAAAATTACATATGACTCAAAAATAAATAACTAGAGCATGTCGGATGCATCTAGGGTGAGGAGATGGCCGCGAGTGTTGGAACGGATGGTGATGACCCCATCACCATGAAAGACAAGACTTCATGTCTAGTGGTCATATCGACCATTATTTTCGTGATCGGGACTAGAAAGTCATCCTTCAGACATGCTTTGTTGAGGTCCTGGAAGTCGACGCAGATGCGGACTTGACCGCTTTTCTTCTTAACTGGGATAATATTGGCGAGCTAGATCGGGTAGATACATGGCTCGATGAAGTTGACCTATGCCATCTTGTTGACTTCGACCGAAACATGGAGTTCTAGCTCATGGCGCATGTGACACTGTGGCTGTTTGACTTGAGTGCCTGAGGGAGAAATGGCCAGCTCGTGCTTCGCTACTGAGTGGTTTAGCCTTGGCATCTCCTTGTACGTCCAGGCGAAGTAGTCTTTGTATTTGAGCAGGAGTTACTTGTAATCCTATCTTTCTACTTCAGTGAGGAGAGCGCTGACGAACGTTGGCTGGTGAGCCTCATCTTCACCCAGGTTGATTTCAACGAGTTCGTCAATGGTTGCCTGGCCGCCGTTCACCATCTCGGGAGGAGCGGGTTAAAATTCGATGAAATCTTCATCGTCAGTATCCGCTTCATGTACTTCTTGGTCTTCGAAGCCACTACTCGACGCCAAAGGAGCTGGGAGATCACTGCTACTGGACTCAGGCTGGGATTGTTCTGGACTGCGAATGCTTGGCAGATAGTTGTTGGCTAGTGCAATCGAAGCTTGGTTGAAGTTGCCTACTAAAGCTGACAATGCCCCATGGCCATTATTCTGAGAACCTTCCTCCTAGGGAAAGTTTGCCAAACTGGGCTCTTTGACTGGATGGGAGCTTCCTTAGCCCCAATGTCCTCATAGGCGAATGACGAAGACTTGCTGAGTGCTTGAACTGGGGTACTTGCCCTGGCGGGAAGTGAGATTAGGATGTCCTCTTCCTCGTCCCTGGACCTATCGAATTTGGTGTTGATATTATCTTGGTCGCCGACTTGCTGTGCTGGGCCCACAGCATTGACCGCGTAGTAGACGCTGGAGTCCGAGTCTTGGTCGTAGCCGAGTTCCCTGATATCTTTATGGGAAAAAAGGGGTTGCCCCCAGACTTGGGAGGGAGTCCATAGTCGGTGAAAGTAATCATGCCGTGCGGAGCCCTGCCATTGAGGAATGTGTTGCTTCAGGCTCATCTCCTGGATATGCCATGGCAGGTCGTCCAATACTTGGACGTCTTCAGGAGTATTGCCGACTTGTTTGGACCAACCGAAGTCATCTTCTGGTGGGGCTTGAGGGGTCATGTCTCCTTTGTAGAAGACAATGGGCTTATCCTTGTTAGCTTTCTTCTTGCTTCTGAGTTGTCGTTTGTAAGTAATGACAAATGTCGTGAGTCGCTCGACCTTGTGTTCCTCTGATGCACACGCGATCTGGATACAGTCTGGTGGTAGGCATATGCTTTTGTTGATAGCTCGGCTAATAAGATTAGCCTCGAAATTAATTTTGCACCTCTCAGGGTGATCTGTGGTTGACTTGGAGTTAAGGTGTAGTCGATGAAGCTTGGCCTTCTCCTCGGCAACGGAGAAGAGATCATCCACATCTTCCTCCAAGAGCCAGCCATTGCTTTTGTCTTGATTATGGGGTATGGACTAATCCCCCCGAAATAAAGGGCAACATCGGTAAGATTGCATTCCGCTGGAGTGAATGGAGAGATGTCTGCAAAGACCGTATGTTGTTCCCCACTATTGGCATACTTGATGCATTGATGGAGAGTGGACGGGATGACCCAATTTTCATGCTGCCAGGGTCTGCCAAGTAGCACTTTATAGGATGTGTTGGCATTGATGATGTAGAAGGTCACCTTGGAGGCAAAATCATCGAGCACCAAGTCGACATCCACGAACCCCGAGTTCCGGCAACAACTCTGATGGCCTAAGTGAATGCTAGGCTCTGGGTCGCCATTCTGTCGGCCCCAACTCAGGCATTGAACTCTCGAGTTCTTGCTACACTGATGCTCACCAGAAGCGCCATGCTCTAGACAACCCCAGATCGGCTTCATTCGGTCCACCACATTGGTGCTGAGTCAACTTCGGCCCAACAAAAAAAAGAAAGGGGTGTCATAGTGGCTGCAAAAATGGGAGACCCACTGCCGTCGCCCCTGTCTCCAGAGGACAAGGCGAGACTTAAAGGAGTCAATGCACCAGCATCACACTGAGGGCAACCACCCCAATCCAGTATCCGGCCTCCCAAGCCCAAGTAAGGGGGCAACTCCAAGGAGGAGTGTCGGTCCTCCCTCAAATGAATATGGGTCATTAGAAAAGAGGCCCAACCCCTTCGAAGATCCTGAGTTAAGAGGTCCCTCCACTCACCAGAACGGTACCAAACTCAAAAGTCAGTAGAGCGGTTGTCGGCTCTAGACCTTACTATCCAGTGAAGCATCCAGTAAAATAGATTTCAATCCCTGATAGACCAGGGGCACCAGTTCACCCTCAGAAGCACCCCCTGGAAGGAAAAGGGGCAATGCGTATCATCAACAACACTATAAAAGGTGTTCGCATGCAACCCCGCCGACAACGACCAGTAACTCGGGAGGCCACCCTGCCTACGTCAATCAACGATTTGGGATGAATCCCACTGACACCCACCCAGTAGCTCCAAAGAAACTCCACCGACGTCGGCCAATGACTTGGTGGAGTCCCTGCCAATGTCAACTGGTGACACCGACAAAGCTCCATCGGGTCCCCACCGGTGGCTACCAGTAAACCCCGATGGGAGGTCTATCCCTTCGGTATTTATCATGTCCTGAGGGGTAGCAATGCCCAGGTGGACACTCAGTCCAAACCCGACTTCGGCCATCATGTTCATTGAGGCCGAGCCACCCAGGCCCCAGTCATCTACAGCAAGAACCAGCCGGTCTTTGGACTCACCCTAAGGCTCCGAGCTACTCGGTTGAGGGTTGATCCACACTCGCTTCTACAACTGCAGCAAGTCGCCAATGGCACAACCTCCAGGCAACGTCCCCTGATAGCAACAAGCTAAGGATGACAGCCTCAAGGCTTGTAGGTACAAAAAAAATAAAAAATATAAAAAATGGGACTAAAAATAGAGATGCCTCCGTAGACTCAGCCACTCTCTCCATGAGGCGGTGGCTGGGGGCAAAAAGGTTGCAAACCCAGCTGAGGTGAAAACCCACGAGGGCACCTCAGGCAAAATTGGGTTACCCCTCGGTGCAAAAACCCGTAAGGATGCACCGAAAAAAGTAAAACGGGGTCAGCTCTGGCGAAAACCTGAAAGGACAGTGGAGCTGGTAAAGAGAAAGAGAAAAATCTCTCTTCCTCGTTAGGAACAACCAACCACCTCACTCTAATTTCCTGACCGGTCCACCACAACAATGGGTCAATAAACCCTCTTTGGTCTATCACACCATGACGGTCGACCCACACCCTGTCTTTGACCAACACACCATTACGGTTGGTCATCTCCCAGCATCCAGGTTAATACACCATCACAGTCAACCTACCTATTTCTTCCCAGTCTCACACCTTCCCCATTGGCCACTGCCCCTTGACCCATATGCCATCATGGCTGGTCAAGCCTCAACCTTGGTCACCCTCCTTCACAGTCGACCTACATATATCCTTGACTAAACACCTCCGCAGTCAATCCAACACCTGATCTTTGGCTGAGACACCACAATGGTTGGCCTTTACATCACCCAGTTCCTGACCAATACACCTTCCCGGTTGGCTAAACCCCTAACCTTCGGCCTATATGCCTCTTCAGTTGGCCCACGTTCACTCTTGGCCTATCGTCACCACAACCCAGAACTCCAGCCATTGTACCACCGGAGTTGGTCCGTTCAAGCTCCAGTACAAACTCCAGTTACGAGCTACCCAGATCAGCCAGCTCGAAGGTCTACGTGAAGCTCCAGATTGCTCGGTAATTAGCCAAGCCCCAGCAAGCGGCTCCAGCATCAGCACAACGAATCAACGGCAATGATCCCTCCAATAGTGTCCTTCGACAGTAGCAAGCTTAGGACACTGATGTGGGACGAACAGTGAACCTGGGACTCTAGCTCGTGGATGTCCCTAGCGAGGGAAGGTGCGGACCTGTGCGGTTGAGAAACTGGCTATAAGTCGAGTAGTCAACTCTCACTAGTGCCGAGATCGCGTCACAAGACGGGTTTCGCTCTCTCTCACTATCGCAGTGGTGATTAAATTGAATCGAGCTAGTAATCGATCACTCGCAGTGACATATACAAATAAATACGAAATAAGCAAATGCATTAGGATCCCGGGTCGTCACAGGTGGTATCAGAGCGAGGTTGTGAAGGTGTATAAGAATCTGAAATGATTGCAGTGGTCCAAAAGGTCCATGAATGTCCTGTGCAGTCGGTGACTGGCTTAGGGCGCCGTGTGTTTTATTGATTTCGTTGGTTGTTTTCTTGTTGTCAGGGGGTTATGGCGTTGAGAAGGAGGACTCACTCCCAGCAAGGAGAGTCAGGTGAGGGTTGGGAGGCGACTGCCTGAGTTTTGAGTGTCTACGGGGCCTTTCGATCTTGGCTGGACCGCTAGGCCAGGCCTTGCGGTCCTGAGAAGGCCGCCAGGCGTTGTGACGGCCCAGAGAGGACCGCCACTTGATTTTTGGTGCTAGTCGTGTCCATTTCGCGCTGTGTTGGCTTCCGGTCGACCCGGTTGTGACCCAGTGGTCGACCTTCGGCCTCGTGGATGTCCCGGACACCGTGAGTTCTATGTTCGTATTTTTGAGGGTGTCCGGAGGTATCGAGTTATCTCGATTGATGTGCCCGATGGTCTTGGGGGTCCGGGTGACCCCATGTGTTCTGGGCTTTCGTGCTTTTGGTAGATCGAGTCATCGTGAGTCAGTGTGTGTGCGGTGGGTCTTCCCCACTCGATGCAAGTTTCTCTGAAAAAGTGATTTTTGAGTGGGCCATGTGTGTGGCCTCAGACTGTGAGTCAAATTAACCAGTCTGGGACTGGAGGTTTTCTGTACGTCCCTTAGATGAGGGATTAACTCGGCGACTGGTGAGCTGTCTTGGAGATCATGTCACCGTGATTTCATACCTATGGATTAGGCTAGATTGACGACGCTGTGCCGTCACGTGTGACGCTCTTGACCCAAGTCTTGTGACTCAAGGACCGTTGAGTTATTAGGTCTAGTGGGCTGTCTAGAGTCTGGCGACCTCGAGCCACCTATTACTGCATGTTACTCGAGATGAGTGCGTGTATGGTTTTCAGTGTCCACATTTAGTGAGTCCCCAGTAGTCGTAGCTTTCTTGCGTACGTGTGTGCTGACCCACTTGGGAGTGGTGGAGAACATGACCCAAGTGAGATGGTTTTTAGGTTGGTTACCGTAGGGCCCCTTATCTTTGCACCTTGCATCCGGGCTGTGGGGAAACCAACTAGAGGACCCGACTTAGAGCGCATAGCCTATATGTGCACACGTGGCTGGGGGCGTCAGACCCACACTGATGAGCGCAACCCCAGTTAGTCCTTGTTCTGTGTTCCTGGTTACTGTACAGTGTCTCAGTCTCTACTTGGGGCGTCGTAGGGAGACACCTGAAACTGCGGACTAAGTCGTTAGTGGACGCATCCGGCCTTGCTTCTGGTGGACAAGTACTCCTGTCACGTGACGTGAGTTTGTCGTGACTCGAGGTCCTGTTTCTCATCTGTGAGATGAAATTTTGCGTGTGGTTTCGGTGTGGGCCTTCGTGTGTGAGCACAAGCCCCCACGACCGAGGTGTCGTGGCATTTTCCTAGTAGCATGGCTAGGGTGATTTGTAGTCTGGTGGTCCCCCGACCGTGGGATCGAGGTGTTGGGTTCTGTTCTGGTAGGAGTAGTTGTAAAGCCGTCATTTCATCGGCTTCCATGTTTTGGGGACTCGTGTACGGCCGTGCTTTCTATCGTCGTCGTTGTAGCTACTCCTGTTGTTGTTGTTGTTGTTGTTGTTCATGCTGTTACTGCTTTCCATACCACTGTTGTTTACGGTTGGGGTTCCGCGAGACCCCTACTGAGCTAGTGATAGGAGGCTCACCCCTGGTTTTTAGGTGTTATAGATCTTCCTTGAGATTTGAGGGTGCTGCGTGGAGGTTATTCGCTGCCAGCTCACCGGACCGAGTGTTCACTCGGCATTTGGTATGCTTTCCTACTTTAGACTGTACTTTTATTAGACTGGACTCTGTTGTAGTTAGATTGTTTATTTCTGTTAATTGTTGTATTGTCCTATTTTATTTCCTATTTCTATGTACACCACACCTATCTTTTTAGCCCTTCCGAGCCCTCCGACTCATGGGCAGCGGGCCAAGATTCAAATGGTATCGAGTCATTCCCGGTATCTAGATCTTGGGTCATTACAGTCAGGAAGTGGAGGATATTCCTGTCGTGTGTGAATTTTTCGATATTTTTCCCGAGGAGTTGCCAAGGTTGCCACCCCAGCGGAAGATTGATTTCGTGATCGAGGTGGTTTCGGGTATGGAGCTTATATCGAAGGCCCCTTATCATATGACACCGGCGAAGTTGAGAGAGTTGAAGGCGCAGTTGCAGGAGTTGCTTGCCAAGGGGTACATTCGTCCCAACTTTTTCCCTTGGGGTGCGCCCGTGTTGTTCGTGAAGAAGAAGGATGATAGTCTGAGGTTGTGCAACGACTACCGACAGTTGAACCTCGCCCTCCCAGGGGAAGGACGAGGGGACCACTCCACCGTGCGAAGCGGACTACTAACCGATCTTGCTCGGGCACCCGAAGGGGATGGAGGCAAAAGTTTGTTCATTCGATGATGTGGACGCAAGGTCCAAATCAAAGGACCTTTATGGTGCGACGGGTCTCCAGTCCCGACCCGATACCCCCAATCATCTAGTTAGTCAGACGGAGTGCACCCCGAGTCCTGGACCACTCTAGTCTCGGAACCCGAATAAATCGTCACCCTCGGTGACTGGCACACCCAGGCACTAAATAAACAAAATAAATAAACTCATATGCAAAATATAATAAACACGATCCCAATATGCATCCAACAAGTTGGCATGCTCGGTGGGACTGGACCACCTTTCATCTTTTCGCCAGAATTTGGGGCCTCTTGGCCTCCTCCTAAAATTCTAACTTCCTCAATTTCAAATTGCAGGAGTGATTCTAAGAAAATGGCTGTCTCGTTCAGTCCGTTAGTGGTCGCAAGCCATGCTAAACATGGCTTCCTCGCCGTGCCAATTCAGTTCGGTGACTTCCCCCCAGTGGTGGGCTTCCCCAACTTTTTGGGGGTTATGTTCGTGGATCTCCTGCAGACCCAGAAGACAGAGCCCGTCGTCACTACAAAGGCAACGTCTGAAGAAGCAATGAAGCTGGTGGCCTGTTATGTCCACCACATCGACACAAGAAGGAAACACACTCTGGCCACTAGAAGGGTGGCTAAGAAGACCACTGGCACTCTACAAGGCCAGCTTTCCAACTCGGGTAAATCTGTGATGGTCGGAGGAGTCTAAGTCTATCTGAATGGCTACCAGGCCACGATTGCACCCGATAGGGTTATACCAGCCATCCCAGTGCATAATCGGTTCCAAGCACTGGCACAAGAAAAGAGAAGACCGTACCATGTCTAAGACGAAGGGAGGATCGGCCCCAGAGCCGGTCAAATTTAAGCAAGTTTGGGTGCCCAGACGACGAACCCTAGCCCCAGCTCAACTAGCACCTGCCAAGATTGACAGGCTCAAAAGGAAAGAAAGAAATGAAGAAGAGAAGATCGAGACGCTAGTCTGAGTGTCTCGAAGGCTAGCTTTCCAAGCCTATGGTCGACAGGCAAGCTTTTATTCCAATGGAGGAAGATACGGTTGGATTGCTGAACACAGGCGCCTTGCCTACAAGTCACCAGCACAAGCCAAAGTGACACCACCAATAGTTTGTCCTTCCAACCGGCCAAACAATGTTACTCAGGCTGTGCGAGGATATCTCCACGGCCTTGGAAACAACCTACTGGGGACACAACGGCTCCTTGAAGCTGTGAATGATGAGCAAAGAGACCAGGGGCAACTAGTCAACCCGGGAGATATTAAAGATGTGGAATCAGGGTGCTATGGGCCATCCCTCCGCGAAGAACCCACACCAAGAACCTCGGTGTTTGATAGATTGACTTTCCCCAGGCAGCCGACCCGGAAGATAGTCCGAAGAAAAAGGAAAATATAGATTTTTACCTACAATATGGTTGGAGTAGCCAGCCAATATGGGGCCCTCCCTAAAGACCCCAAAGAGTTAGCCAGGCTCACCAAGAGGCCAGGTGTCATCACCAGGAGAGGAAGAGCTACAGCTGAGGTAATACAAGCCCTCACTAATGAAACAAGTTCAGATGCGGCCACTATCATAGCAAACGTGGTCACCGCAGAAGATGAAAGGGAAAGGCCAGCACCTTCTCTGAATACTCCACTGGAAGGGGGAGGCTAGGATCCCAACTCATCCACCCCCCATCCAGCTATGATGATGTTGCTCCAAGCATATCGGCAGGAGATTGAAGTGCTGAAAAGGCAAGTGAGCGAGCTGACATCGTACGCGTCGGCCTCGAAGCAAGCCGAAGCCCATCCCTAAGCATCCCGACGGGGCACCAATGAATTTGAGGGCTCACCCCAAATAACAGCTTCTCAGCCAACTCCAAATTATGTCGGGGGCATGGCCCTGACACCACCCTTGGCCCCTCAACCCCAAGCAGTCGCCGCCATACCCCAGGCAATGGTACTAGCAACACCACAAATGCAACTAGCTCATTTCTACCCAGAGCCGGTGGACCCGGTGATGGCGAACAAGCTAATGATCTAGCAAATGATCGAGATGAAGCTAGCTGATCGAGGCGGCGAAGAATATACTTCTTTTGATGTGTACAAGGTGCCCTACCCTACCCATCATGCAATGAAAAGATTGCCTCCCAGTGTCAACAAGCCACCGAAGTTCGACAAATTCAATGGACAAGGGTCGCCAAAGGAGCACTAGCCTATTACATCAACGTGATGGGTGACTTGGTGACTGATGAATCATACCTACTCAAGTTCTTCAGATCCTCTCTCACTGGACTCACTTTTGAGTGGTACTCAAACTTGTCAGCGGGAAGCGTCAATGACTTGCCGGATATGCAAAGAAAATTCTGGGAGCGATTCCATGTCACCGAAAGGGAGGTTACAGTTACTGAACTTTACGTTACCAGGTAGAAGAATGATGAAACTGCCCTAGAATACATCAAGAGATGGCGAAACCTCAATATGAGGTGCAGGCGGCCACCGCATCAAGATGATGCTATCCAGATCTGCAAACAAAACCTGAGGCAGGAAGTCCTCGAAAGAATGATTGGCATGGAAATTAGACCTTTCGATTGATTAAACAATGTGGTGGCGGAGATCGAGTCTTTCCTCGCCAGATATTCCTCTGCTCCAGCTGCCTTAAGCCAGAAGGTGAAGTCAACCGACAAGCGGACTATGCCCAAGGAAATCAACACGGTCGATTTCAATACCTTCGAGCAACAGAAGAGCAAGGACAAAGAACTCGTCAACACTCCTCCCCTTAAGCCAGCTGAACAACAAGAGGGCCCCTCCTTGCGGTCCAAGATGAAGAAACTTTACTCCTTCCCAAGGGAGAAGACCCGGGTCATTTTTGAATGGGCCACTAAATACAACAAAACCACCCTCCCAGAGCTAAAGAGACCTGGCAATGAGGAAGGATGATCCTTGATATTGCCCATACCATCAAATGCTTGGGCACCCTATTAAGGACTATTATGTCTTTAAAGACATCATCGAGGGTCTAATCAAGAAGGGAGAGCTTCAGATGGGTAAACACAAGGTGGACCCACCTCACCCACACGAGATGCCTATGCTGGGGGTAGCAGTAAATATGATATCCCTATATCAGCAATTACCCGAAGAGGTGTCGAAAGCTTGTACAAAGCACACCTATGAGGCATTCGTCCTAGCTCCTGCACAAGACCAAGGAAACTGGCAGATAGTGTCGAAAAAGACAAGAAGAAAGTCGACTCCCCATCGTACCTCGGGAGTCTGAATCTAGGGCGTCACGCCTCAGCCGGCTCCGCCTGTCATGGCCCCGATTTGGCACGAGATGGCCCCTCACATGGTCATCTAAAGGCCAACCAGCAAGAAGAAGAAGCATGTCCCGCTGCAGATGCATAAAGAAGCTAACCCAGTGGTCAAACAATTGCAAGCTATCATTGACAGGTTGGAGGAGTATGAGCAACTCAAAATTCAGCCAGTGCAGCTGAAAGAATATGTCTCGTGGGAACAACTTGAATCCCTCAGACTCGACCAAGAAGCTGTGGATGAAATTTAGTGGGAAGCTACCCCGAAAGATGCTCCGAGCAAGCAGACCCCAACTGAAAAGAAGAAAAAGAAAAAGAAGTCAAAGAATAAAAGAAAATGCAGTATTGTGTCTTACAACACTTTGTCAACTTTATTTAAGATGGCCCAAAACTCTAACGAGGAGGAAGAAATATGCTTTACGCCGACCGAGGCAAACTAGGCTGAAGCTTCCACCTCCCAGCATGGTACTAGATCTGGGAGAAGATGGGGATGCTTGCCCCCGGCCAACCACAACATTATATTCAGGGGTGAGCAGCCATGCCAAATCTCCGAACCTGAGGAAAAAGGTGCAAGAGTCCCGCCTCCACTGGGTCTCTATCCTGAAGATACAACCGGCCAGGTGGTCCCCTCATTCGCTGAGTTTCTCCTCATGAAGGAGGGTAAACAATCAAGCCAGCAAGCTGATTCAAAAGCCAAGGAGACGCCATCCCCCACAAACAAAGATGATGAAGGCACTACCCCTGCGGCCACATCCGTACAGATCAAAGAACCAGTTGATCAAACATGTCAAGATCAAACAGCCTTTGAAGAAGAAGGTAAGCTATCTGCTCCGCTGACTCCTCCAGTGCCAAAGCATAGCAAACACAATAAAGCTGAAGAAGCCAGGCTAGCCAATGTCAGGGTCTACAACCGAATAATGAGGCAACTGAAGAGAATCCTGGTGAGATTTAGCATCTGGGAGATACTCTCCCTAGATGAAGAAACCAGGCAGGATGTCATTGCGGCTCTACAAACACCAACATATTATGAGAGTTGTTTCACTGAAATGCACCCGGAGGCAGCCGTCACCTTCACTAAAGAAGACATGCTCCTGCCCTTCGTCGACCACAATAGGCCCTTATACATGAGGGGGCAGTTAAACAGCCAACCTATAAATAGAATCCTGATTGACCCAAGTGCAGCGGTGGACATCCTCCCCCACCGGGTCTACTAGAAGCACTACTTCAATGTACACCTGATCGAGGTCAGAGATATGAAGATAGCTAGATTTAACCAGAAGTTTGAAGTCCCTATGGGCGTGGCAGAGTTCGAGCTTTCGTTGGAAGACTTCACCACCACGGTGCGGTTCCACGTCATCAACTCTGATACTTCATACAAAGCACTGCTGGGCCGACCATGGCTACATCAAAACCAGGTGGTGCCTTCTACTCTGCACCAGTGCATCAAGTATCCCAGGGACGGGAAAGAAGAAAGAATATTCGCTGACTTACACCCACTCGAGGTGTTTGAATGCCATCTTCTTGATGCGTCCCTTTATATGGAGAAATCGGAACAGACTCCTCAGCCATCTAAAAACAAAGGGAAGAAGATAGAAGAAATGGACGATTGGTTCCCTCCACCCCCACTCGGCTATGTGGCTGAGCAGGAGGTGTCACACGTTGCTGAAATCAAGGGAGTGTTCAAAGCAATCCCATCTAATATCTACCCCGAGCCAAGAATGTCGAAGCTCGAGGATTTGCTGGGTCACGTAAAGGTCCCTCTGGGAGTCACAAAGCCCCTCACAAATATAGGACTGATTTCCTGTAAATCCTCTTTTCTTCAGTTCTGTCTTTTTAGGCCAACCGTCCATTGGGCATTGGTCGACCGAAAATCCATAAACTTGCAAAAACTAAGTGTTAGCCCAATGAAGTCTATCCATAGGATGAATGCTTGAATGAGACTCATGTTATGGTTAATTTCAAGTCTACTTAGCCTCTTTTTAACATACTAGGTAGATCATAATCATTTAAACGGCTTTTGATGGAATTGGATCGTGAGTGCGTGAAAATCCTCTTTCGAGTATACGGCACGTGGAAGACAATTGTCCTGGATTTTGTTATCATCAAAATCACTCGGAGGTGCTCAATAGAGCTGACTAAGGTGAGTGTTGAATTGTTGTAGAGGGGATTGCCCTCTCTTTGTTGTGTGTTTCACGAGCTGGAGTTGTTGATTGTGTTTGTGTTGTTTGTCTACCAGATGAGGACCCGACTGCCACTTTGGAGATGATTTAGGAGCTGGTCAGTATCGGCCCGTCAGTGGCTCTCCCCTCTTTCGAGGGAGAGCCAGGAGAGGTGGGCGCCTCGATCCCATCTGTTGCTAGGGATGTGCCTAGCTTGCTACCACAACTATTGGCGGGGATGCCCCTCCCTCCTTTACCAGCCGTGGTGTTCACCTGCACAGTGGGACTGGTTGGGTCTTCTAGTGTGGGACCCTTAGGTGCGTGACTGAGCGCTTAGCCATTTGTGGTGGGCTTTTTGTGTTGCCCATTGACGCTAAGCTTCTCTCGGCATTGGTCACAGGTACTTCTTCCCCCTTGGAGGGGGGTGAGCTTCCCTGCCACATGACTGAGGCAGCGGAGGAAGAGCCTACTGCAATGGCTTTGACTGGGGGCAACGAGGAGATCGTCGACATTGAGGGGGTCTCGGAGGGGAGTGCCCTGGCTGGTGACTTTCTTGTCCGAGGCCCTTAACCGGAGAGTGGTCTTTGCACTAGGTTGGGTAGTGTGGTGACCTTGTTTGCTTTGTTGACTTGTAGGGGCCTCTAGTTCAACCACCTTTGGGAGCTCGTCGAGGACTTCATCGGGCTCCTGGAGCAGCGACGGCTTGGCCATGAAGACGGAGTAGAGTTTGAGCTCAAGCTCTTCCTCATTTGGGGCCTCTTTCACTAAGTAGGCTGAGATGGAGACTAGTTCTAGAGGTACATGGGGGCACTGCCCCTCCCTACTTAGCATTTGTTTATGCTTTGTGGTAGGGTGTTGATGCTCCTGCATTGTGTGCAGTGCTGGAGTCAGGGGGGAAGCGCACGTTGGCTCCTGATGAGAGCGGCCGGGAGGAGTCTCCCATCCCACCTGTGGTTAATGGAGACGACTGGGTCATGGAGGAGTCACTGCCTTCTCCGACCCCAGCGGGTGACACCGCAGGCGTGGAGGAGAGATTACCTTCCCCAACTCCGGTGGAAGATGCCACTGGCGCAGTAGGAGCTATATTGGGTAAGAGCTGGGACTTTTTCTCAGGTTTTCCACCTTATTTATCATGGGAAATCTCAGATGTAGTAGTGCTCATTTCCCTTTATTTTTACTGGGACTGTGTAGGCTCTACTAGTGTACTGGCCGAGATAGGCGACTCCTCCCTGAGCTTGGGGATTGAGTGGCCCACATCTATTTCCCCGCCAGAGCCGTTGCTGGGCATGAGCACGGGCGCCTCCCTACTCCAGCGAGCCCGAGGCTATCTGCAGCGGTTGAGAGAGTGTACCCAAGGCTGCCACGCCCTCGGCTTTCCTCGCGAGCTTTGGATGTCCCGGTTGGCTAGAATCTCGGCAGAGTATCTGAGACTTCGCGAGGCTCAGGAGCAAAGGACTTGGAGGCTGGCAGCCATTCGAGAGGCGCAGGAGCAGTAGGCCCGGCTTGTGTCAGCCGTAGCTGAGCAGAGGGGCCATGTTGAGGCAGCCGCTTTACTTTCCTGAGACTGCGCCGTGCAGCTGGGAGAGGTGGAGAGCCGGGTTGAGGCCTTGGAGGAGCAGCTGCAGGCCGCAGAGAGCACCAGGGCCGACTGGCAGGCGGCCGAGACTACGGCCGAGGCTAGTGCTTAGGTCTTGTTGACCCTGGAGGTAGAGCTTGCGGTTGCTGACTCTCGTCTGGTGGCACTGGAGGGGAGCGAGCCTAGGACTTGATTGTACTTGCTTTTCCCCTTTTGTTGTGTTATCTAGATTGCATGTATTTTATCACCCCAAGGGCACGTCTTGGGGTCCTTTTACAGAGTATTAATGACAACTTTCTAGATTTTCATTATTTACTGGGTTGTCCCACCTCTTCTCTTGTGGAATAGTATTGTGTGTATGGACTGGTGACCACTTACTATTAGTCGTGCTTGATTCTTCTACTGTGTACTGGTATAGGGGGCAAAGGACTAGGCTTTACCCGATACTCACTTGGGCCCATGATAGGCTCGCCCTGGCAGACTGCCTGCTGAGGCTCACCCTCCTCTAGCCATACTCTAAAGTGAGTTAAGAAGAAGGAAGAAGTAGAAAGGAAAGAAAGACGGCTAAGAGTCATTACACAGGCTATGTGCGGGGTCATGACAATTCATTTTTTGCAAATCATGGGCTACATGTACTTTGGGGCATGCCCCTGCGTTACAATCCAAAAAAAAAGGGGAAAGAAAAGAACAAACGGGGGAAAGCTCGGTGCTTAGCCTAATCCTCAGAAAATCTCCTCAAAAGGGAGGATCTCAATGCAAGGGAAGTTTACCATCTCATTCAGTCGGTCCTCCTATTCCTGAAGATGTTCCAGCTCAGCTCTGACGGAGGTTGCCTCACCTTCGACTGTGGCCAGCTGCTCGACTTCCTTGGCTTCGGTCGCTTGCACGCCCTCAAGCTCTGATTCGACTGAGGCAAGCCATTCTTTGAGCCGCTCTATCTGACTCGTCAGGGCCCGGGTTTGGCTGTGGCACTCTTCCACTACACTCCGGTGCCGCTCTTTGTCACTTTCCAGCACCTCTAAGGCCTGCAAATACTCGTCCTTCTGCAGGCAGAGTGCGACAGACTGATTGGGAACCTGCGTCTCAAGAAACTCGTGATGGTTTTTGTATTTCAGCAGTAGCGTCACCTGTCGCGACCATTCCTCTAGCGGGCAGCCCATCATTTGTAATGCCTCTGTCAGCTTCTCTGCAATAGCCTTCAAGCCTCGGTACGTGAGTTGCAGATTACTGAGCACCATGGACCGCAGCACGGTCAGGTTCTGCCTCACTGGGAAACCTGAAGTGACAAAGCCTAAGGGGGGCACGACAGGAAGAGTGAACTCCACAGTGCTGTCTACCGCTGCCCAAAGCTTTGGCGTCCACCATGGCTGAGGAAGATGGGAGCATCGAAATCGAGCTGCTCAGCACCTCAGCCACAACACTAAGTTCCTACGTCATCCCCATCAGAGGTGGTGGTGGAACCTCTATGAGAACACTCGGCATCTCCTCGACAAGGGGTAACTCTGATTCTTCCATGTCTGTCAGACTTGGGATGGAAGCCACTTTAGGCGTTGGCAAGGCTGGGACCATGGTTTCCTCCGAAGGAGAAGCAAGCACGAGAGCTGAGCTCGTAGCTGCATCAGGCTGGGTTGGCTCCACAACTACTCGGGACCCAGGCGGGAATGAAGAGAAGTGCTGCAACACATCCCTTAGTGTCTGCAGATCGGCAGGAGTGCATAGGCATCGAGGCAGCAGGGGTGACGTTGGGGGTAGTTTGCCTGCCAGGAAACCCAAAACAGATGGGGGTATAGCTCCACCCATCCTTAAAGTCGACACCAACCGTAGCTCGGTCATCGGGCTGAAGTACATCCGTGACTTGTTGATCGCTCGCCGACGAATTCGAGGAGTTGCTGCCCTCTTCGACACTTCAGGTGCTGCGTCCACCGACGTTGGGGTCTCAGCCTCAGCTATAGAGGCCTCCGGGGCAGGTGCTTCTACTAAATCCCCGAGGACCTATACAAGCCAGACCCAGAATCAGTAAAAAATATATATGTCAGGAAGAGACATGCAAACTGAGGCATATGACTCAAACTTGCACTCACGTCGGCCGCAACCAAGCTTAAGGAGGTTGGCATGATTGAGGGCATTGGAGTAGGCACAAACTCCAACGGCTCTACAGAGGGGCCCTCGGTCAGGAGTGTTGACACCCGTTTTATGACCAATGAGTTGAGTCATTTTCTTATCCTTTTTTATGATGTCCCGAGTTATTCACTGATCATTGGGCCATCTTGGTCACTTTTGGGCTTATTTTATGGGTCGTTCTCCCTGGTTGGGCCTCGTTCCTTGTCTTCTCATCGCTTTGGGCTTAGTGGGCCTTATCTCTTTTTTTACCACGACCAACTTCCCTTGCGGTCTATCGCACGACCGTTAGGGCTGGTTGGCGGTTCTTTGCTAGACTGCTAGGCATGCAGAGAGTCCTATTTCATTGTCCATTCTCGTGAGCCTTATCTTTTAAAGCCCTTGCGATCTATTGCACGACCGTTAGGGAATCTTTGGCGGTCCTTTGCTAGACCGTTTAGGTATGAAGAGCCTCGTTAGGTCTCTTCGGTCTTATCTCTTCTAGATGATGGATCCTTGCGGTCTATAGATGGACCGTTTATCCCTGTCTTGCGGTCTATCGCAAGACCATTTGTGCAGACAGAGAGTCCTACTCTATCTGTTTTTTCTCTACTTCACTGGGGATGAATTAGAGTCCTTGTTTTGATGATTTCTCTCTTAGTAGTGTTCCTTAGAACCTTCTGTTTGTTTCTATGGACTCTTGGAAGTATTACCTTCGAGAGTTTGCTAAGTTCAAGCCCCTTAACTCACTCTCTCTCTCCCCCATTCTCTCTTTCTCACTCTCTCACCTCTCTTCCTCTCCCTCTCTTCTCCGCTGGCGGCCGACCGTGGCAGGCAGAGGCGAGGCGACAATGGCGCGGGGGCGAGGATGGCGAGGACGGGTCCAGGATCCATGGATGGTGGTGCGGCAAAGCTCGGTCGCGAGTTCGGGGCGCCAGCGAGGGTTTAACGGTGTTTTTTTCGTGGATCGGCGTCCACGGTGCGCGAAATCTTCGGTGGGGGTAGGGGGACAGTTCACTAGCTCGTGCACTTCATTTCCCGCGAGTTTTGTAGGCCGTGGTGAGCCGAGCGGGCTATTTGGGGTGTTTTTAGAAAAAATCCATGATTTTGGGGTGTGCGCCCGATTTAGAGTTTTGATCGTATTTTTTGGGTTTAAATGGGTCCTCTTGGTGTTAGAGAGGTAGGGGACTAATTTCACATATTTTTCCCTTCACGTGTGCGTGAACGGGACGTGGAATGAAATTTTTGGGGTGATTCGCCGATTTCGTTCTCGGGACAAATTGGCGGTCCTTCCAGAGACCGCTAAGGCGTCCGACGACCCTTTAGTGGACCACTTCGGTCCCTATATGTTGGTTCGACCTTTGTGGTCTCGCGATAGACCGCTACGGTCCCTTTGGCGGTCCATGGTTAGACCACTTGACCGTGTTCTTGGTCGTTGAGGTCAGTGGGGTAGCGACCCTACGACTGACCGCTAGAGTTAGTCTAGCGGTCAGACGAAGGACCGCCACTTCTTCTAACGGTCTATAAAGCAGCCGCTATAGGTTTGCACAATCTTGGAGCTTAGCGGTCCAAGGGTAGACCGCTACGCAGGTTTTGGCAGTCCATAGATCGACCACCAAGCTCCCTAGCGGTCCAAGAGAGGACCGCCAGGCGACTCTCCATGTTTGCTGTGTCTGTTTCACGTTGTGTTGGTCTCCGGTCGACCTGGTTGTGATCCAGTGATTGACCTTCGACCTCGTGAATGCCCCGGACACCGTGAGACCTGTGTTCGTATTTTAGGGATGTCCGGAGATACCGCATTATCTCGATTTACGTGCTCGTGAGTCCTGGGGTCCGAGTGACCCCGTGTGTGTTCCGAGTTCCGAGGGGGCCGTGTATATGGCCTTAGACCGTGAGTCCAGTTGACCAGCCTGGGGCTGGGGATTTTTCATGTGTCACCGTGGTTTCAGACCTAAGGATTAAGCCAGATTGATGGCACTGTGTCGTCACGTGCGACGGTTTTGACCTGAGTCTTGTGACCTAAAGACCATTGAACTTAATAGGTCTAGTGGGCCGTCTAGAGTCTAGTGGCCGCGAGCCACTTGTTCCTTCGCCTTACTTGAGATGGGTGCGTGCGTGATTTTCTGTGTTCACATTCTGTGAGCCCCCACTAGTCGTAGCTTTCCTACGGCACGTGTGTGCTGGCTCACCTGGGAGTGATGGTGCGGCTTACCCGAGAGAGATGGTTGTTACGCTGGTTACCGTAGGGCCCCCACGCGCAGCCGAGTCCAGGGTTCGGGGGAAGAACCAGCTAGAGGATAGGCCTAGGACGTATAGTCTGAGTGTGCACACGGGGCTGAGGGCTTCGGGCCCGCGTTGACGAGTACGACCTCAGCTAGTCCTTGTTTGTGGTACTGGTTACTTTAGTGTCTTTGTCTCCGCCTGGGGCGTCGTAGCGAGACACGGGAGCGCGGTGTAAGACGTCAGGGGACGCATCCGGTCTGTTCTTCTGGTGGGCGGTACTCATGTCACGTGACGTGAGTTGTCGTGTCCCGAGTTTCCATTTTCCGTCTGCGAGATGGGATTTCAGGTGTTATTTTCGAGAGCGTTCCCATAGCCGAGGTCTAGGATTTTCAGTGAGCATCACCGAGGACTTTTTCCTAGACAACGTGGAGTTCACGACAGCGAGGTTGTGATTGTGTTTTCGGACCGTGTGGTTTCGACTTGGGCCCTACTGTGAGGGCAGGTTTCCACGACTGAGACGTCGTGGCATTTTCCTAGTAGCGTGACTAGGGCGGTTCGTGTCTGGTTTTCCCCGACTGTGGGATCGGGATGTCGGGTGCGTGACTTGGTTGTCCCTCGATGGGAGACCGGGTCATGTTGTTGGTACAGTAGGAGTAGCTGTAGGGCCGAGATTTTACCGGCCGCCGTAATTACCGTTCCAGCTGTTGTTATTGTTCTAGCTGTAGTTACTACTTTTCGTACCGCTGTTGTTCTCGGTTGGGGTTCCGCGAGATCCCTACTGAGCCAGTGATAGGAGGCTCACCCCTGGTTTTCAGTGCGGAGACTCTTTGTAACGTCCCAGAGTACATAATGCCAATAATTCGTCACTCAGTGTCGAATTACCACCACTATGAACCGAGAGCCAGCCATGTTTCAGAAATTGGCGCCCTAGTTTGAGCCATGTTTTAACAAATAGCGCCCATGTCTTGGGCGTTGGATTCCATATAACGATAGGGTAAGGGTCACTATTTAATCCAGTATAAAAAGTTCGTGAACAATGTCATTTTTCTAAACAAAATGGTTTTCCAGGGACAAGTACATGAATAGGTAGAGAAAATATTGAGAATCTAGCAATGCACTCATGTATTTGATTAGATGTCCAGTTTTCAAGTTATTAAATTTTGAACATGCGGGTTTAATAATTAACCATTCAAACTTGCGATTGTTACACAGTCATGAAATAAAAATAACGCCCATGTGGGGGTCGCTATTTCATTGAGAATCAAAATTTTAACCCGTCAGGTATGAAAACAAAATAAAAAATACATTAGTATGCATGCATGATTCCTATATTTATTAGTTAGGCTTAGAACTTGAGAACACCTACCTTTCTAGGGGGTTTTGGTTGACAAACGTGAAGAAAAGTGATGAGATGTAAGAATTTCTAATACTCTATTTCAGTTTGAACAGAGGAGGATGAAGCTTAAGGGATGAAGACAGCAACCCACGAGCATCAGCAGCTAATCCTCTCCCAACTAGGAAGAAGCAGAGAAGAAGATGTGAAACTAGGCTTTTTCCCCCTTCCACTTCACAGACTTGGAGCAGAGACAGGGAGCCTTTCTCCCACGTATAGGAGAAGAAGATGCAGTAGCAGGAACCTCTTTGAGTGGATAGAAGGAGAAGAAGCTCCTCTTTGCAACAGAGCAGAGGAAGAAGACTCCTCTTCAACCCACGATTATAACAGCAGCAAGTCTCCTAACAAACGCCTTTCTCCCTTCTCGTGCTGACGGGAGGAAACTCCTAGGTGGATGGAGCAACAACAACAACACTAGTGGCAGAGAGGAAGAATTAGGGAGAGAAGCAATGTTTTGGGGGGTTTGGCAGGGTATTTATAGGGTTGGGAAGGTATGAAAGAGTTGGAGTTAGATTAGGATTAAAACTTATGCAAGAATCCTAATGGTATTGGAATTCCCCCACTTTAATCCTTTCCAAAACACCCATACTTGTCTCTTACGTTTTAGCTTCTCTCTAGGTTTTTCTAGTGAGAGAAGCTCCCGTTTCCCGCTCTTGTTTCTTTCATCTTCGCCCTGGTTTCCTCCCCTCCGGCCATGGCAGGCACGGTGGGGGAGGTTCAAATCCCTCCACCTGGACAGGATACCGGCGTCGCAGTTGCGGTTGCTGAAGCTCCTCGCAAATCTTATGCTCAGACTCTGCTGGATTCTTGCAGTAGACCGCGGCTCCCAATCAAGGTGAAGGCTCCGGCATTTACAGATCAGGGCGAGCCCGCTGTATTCTTCTCTCAGGAAGACATCCAGGTATCTTGTATTCCTCTTCAAAATGCGATCATCGCAAAATGCTCTTATGGCCGCCCCTCTCTTTCGGAAATCAAGGCTTGCCTCTCCCAGCATTTCAAGTTAAGATCTGATTTTGTGGTTAGCCGCATGAACGCCAGACACATCTTGATACGGCTAGGCAGCAATGCAGATTTTCTAAGTGTTCTTCTTCAGAAAAGCCTTTACATCAAAGGATTTATGTTTAGATTCTTTAGGTGGACTCCTGATTTCAACTTTGATGCGGATCCGCCTTCGGTCCCAGTTTGGATAGGGTTCCCCTCGCTTCCAGTGAATTTCTATCACAAAGATATGCCTCGTTCTATAGCTGGTAATATAGGATCCGTGCTGCGGATTCATGACTCTACAGCAGCAATGACCAACACCTCAGAGGCGTTAGTTTGTGTTGAAATGAATCTTGAATTACAAAGGAAAAGTAGGGTTTGGATTGGTATGGATGGTGGTGGTTTTTGGCAGCAGATCAATTATCATCAAGTACCTCATCTATGCACTTTTTGTCTTAAAATTGGGCATTTGGAAACTGCTTGCAAAAAGAAGTAGAGCAAGACTATTGTTCGGCAACAACAACAGGGCTCTAATAAAGGTCTTGGAGCTCACAGAACATTTCAACAAGAATACAAGCCAAAGTCCATCAATATATATGACTCCCAACAAACAGATGTTTACGGTAATTCAGTTCAAATTCAAGTCCAGGATGATATAAATGCTGATAAGATGACCATCCAAGACAAGCAATGCACAGGGAAGGATTGTTGTTTAGATAAATTAGTAGGAAGTTCTGCTTCAACCTTTGCATCTGCTTTGATTGGGCATAAATCTAGTCAGGGACCCTCATTACCTATTTTTTTAAATGATCCCACAATTCTATCCGGAATAGAAGAGGTTTCTGAATCTACAGCAACACAGAATGCACACGTGGCTAGCACAGCCCGTCCTCAATGTTCAGACCAAGCAGTGGTTACCTTCTACATATAGCTTGGCGGGAGTTGGGCGCGTGGAAAACTCATTCCCGCCCAGGGAATCTCGAAAGAAGAGCTCCACTGAAAGTCCATGTATCAAGGGATGAAGATGCTCTGTCCACATGTCAGGATCTCCAGATGAAGTTCCTCCTTTGATCACGTGCCTCTTTATTTGAGCCTTGAGTCATGTGACAGTATCTTGCACTTAAAGTGTTTGATCTGATGGCCTTTGATGACTTATGACTCTTCATGCTTAAACCCCTGTCAGATAGAATATAAAGCGTTTCGTCAAGCACTTCATTTGCAAGAGTGAATTGTCAATGTGCATTGACCTTTTGAAAACACGAGTTATAGTATACCAATGAATTTCAGACAACTGTAAAATATGCACAGACATGAGAAAACGTAACATGCATAGGGTGAACTAACCTTAGGAAGGCCTCATACATGACATAGACACACTAGCTTCCACCTTAAGGAATATGCAATGAGCATGTGCTCTAACCTTGAAGTGTGAATGCATGAATGTGCGTAGACTTGGCTGCAGACCAAAAAAGATTTGCAGCGACCTTCCACTGATATGCTCAGACCTTGCGTGTGCATCTGTTTTGACTAGAGAAGGTGCTCTGACCTTATACCAGTGAGTGTGCGCGTGTGCACTGACTTGATATGCATGTGCTCCGACATGGAATACATGTGCTCAAACTTGTATGAACCATGTGCTCCGACCATGCCTAGTGTGCTCTGACTTGATGCATGCATATGCACTGACTATAGTAAAGGTGCTTCAACTTGTCTTAGTAAGACAACAGTAGATGCATCGACCTATCAGAGCAAAGTAGTGAATGTGCACTGACTTGTTTGAAGGTGCTCAGACCGTCATGCTATGAAAATGCATATGTGCACCGACCTTATGTGAAGGTGCTCAGACTTTCATGCTCTGCAAATAAACATGTGCACCGACCTAGAATGGAGGTGCTCCGACTTAAACATGTATGCTCAGACATGAGTGAATGTGCTCCGACTTAAAGAGCATGTGCTCCGACTTAACCTTGCATTGACTTATGAGACCTAAGCCTAACATATGCTTTGACCTATGATGCTTTATGCAGAGTGATGCATTAACTCATTGAAACTTAATGCAAAATGATGCATTGACTTTATGAGTAAGCCCTGAGAATGTGCATCGACTTGAGTTGAAGACATCCTGAATATGCATCGACCTGAGGTGAATGTGTCCTAAATGTGCATTGACCCTTGTCTAACATTTAGACACAAATCAAGTATGTTAAATATGAAGGTACTTATGCATTTCAGTCCAAATCATGATTCATAGACTGTCATTATCAAATCTAGGGTTCCAACACTGATAACGCGGTGCACATTTTTACCGTGTTCGTCAAGAACGCGCCCATAAGTAGCACCACGTTAATAACCAGGCTCCTCCCTTGGTGCATATTTTCCCCACTATTTTCTTGATAACGAGGCGCATATCCTTACCACATTCATCGAGAACACTCCCGCAAAGTGGAACCACGTTAACAACCAAGCCCCTCCTGTGGCCTTCTTTCAAGTCCTGAGCCCCAGCAGCCCTCAAGCTCTTCAATGCCAGCGGTGGTCAACTCACTTGGTCATTCCGGAGAAGATGTCTCTAACACCCAACTTTCCCAGTTCCAATGGCGCTTGGTCACCCCAACTACAACAAGGCTTAGGGCACCCGATCGCTCCAGTCATCACCGTGTCAATGGCATCAAACTACTCCAGTTAAAGCAACGCCTACAGCCTCGACTGCTCCAGCATAATGGTGCCCACGGCACCCACCGATTCCAAGCTCAATGGCCCTTAATCACTCCAGCCAGGGCGATACCTGTAACGTCCGACCACTCCAGTCTCAACAGCAGCTGGTCGTTCCAGTTACAAGCGGTGCCTACACTATTCGGTCATCTCGACCTTAGCGACGCCCAACTGCTGCAGCACAGTGGTGCCCGTGGCACCCCTACTATCCCAATCTCGGCACTATCTCGTGTCAGGGGTACATTATAATGCCCCTCGGGTGGCACTCTACTGAGTCCCAGGTCCTTTGACGGACACTATGTACGAATGCAGAACTACCCGCACAATAACGCCATGACCCGGGGACCATCATAAACGATAGAATTGTCCTATGGCTTGCAAGGAATTGTAATCGGGCCCTCATGCCCCCATCCTCGTCAGAACCAGTCTCTCTACTCCTAGTTATCCCTACTGTGGTTGTTGCCCTGTCGCTGTTGCATGGACTAAGCCCTCCCAATGTAGCGGCTCCCAGGGTTCCTGGCTCTCTCTTCGACAGTAGAAACAAAGGTGTTTGGGCTCTGCCCGATGTAAAATAAACACTGACTGCTTGCGGTCGGTGGAAAAAAGGGATGGTGTGAGGGTGTGTAAGAAGCTAAAGTAACTACAGAGATAGCACAATCTACAACTAAATAATAATATAAAAATTAAATAAATAATTAAACTGCTACAAGGTCTAGTACATCTCATATCCAAAATAAAGTATAGTCAACTGAAAGAAAGGTACAAGTAAGAAGGGAGAGTACAAGTACACGGGACATATCCCGACTCTGGCAACTAGCACTAATCTCGGCTACTGGAATCACGCTGAACACCAGCTGCACCACCTGAAGTACCGGCCTCGCCTGAAACACAGTGAAAATACACAGGGGATGAGCCTCATTTTACAAGCTCAGTAGGGATCTCTCGAACCCTACCTCACACGAAAAACAAAGCAAGAAGCAAGAAAGCAGGAAAGCTCCCTACCTAGCAGGAGTACTGTAGAACCAACAAGCGGGAATAAATAAACAGAAAAACCATCTATTCTAACAGTACCGTACTACTGAACCTCGGTTCGTCAAAACTGAGTCCATACCTACCAGTCGACAGGAGCACCACCCACTAGAAGAATGACCGGACGCGTCCCCTGGCATCTTATACCGCGTCACAAGTGTCCAGCTACAATGCCCCGGGCGCGAGACTCAGACACGCACAGTAATCAGAAGTACCACTGAAACAAGGACTAACTGAGGTCGCACTCGTTAGCGTGGGTCTGACACCCTCAGCCTCGTGTGGACACTCAGACCATACGCCCTAGGTCTGTCCTCTAGCTGGTAATTCCCCCTAAGCCCGAACTCGACTGTACGTAGGGGCCCTATGGTAACCAGGCTACTCACCGTCTCACTTGGGTCAGTTGCTCCACCACTCCCGGGTGGGTCAGCACACGCGTGCCGTAAGAAGGCTACGACTAGTGGACGTGTCACCAGAAGAATGGACTCACAAGTCACAGAAAATGACTCCGAAGGTAGACAAGTACAAGGATCACTCCTCATACAACACCGACTCATGGTGATGTAAATCGAAGACGCCACATACCGGGACCCCTACGGCGCCCCACACATGGTCCCCACATGATGCCTAGCATCAGTCAGACCACAGGTCAGCACGTGGATCGAGGTCTACTCACCTGGGACTCGAATCGGCACGGAAGAAATCACTAGCTAGGCCTCAGACGATGAACGGTCCATCATTGGCCACTCAAGGATGCATGGCTAGACCTTAGCCGCGCGCGGGAGAAGGACGGTCCAACCTGGCCATTCATGGGGACACGCGGCTATCCCCTAGCCGCTGACGTCGAACACTACGTAACGGTAACAAACAACAGTCAAAAACTCACAGGATGCGTGGTTGGCCTCAAGCCGCTCATGGGGATGAACGGTCAAGTCAAGGGCTGCACTTGCCCGTCGAAGGGCGGCCAAGCCAGGGCCGCACAAAGAAGAACGGCTGACTCTCAGCCGCACCAGGGGGATGGATGGTCCAACCCGGTCGCTCATCCTCCAACGGTAAAAACATAAGTACGGTTGGGTCCTAGCCACCCAAGGGAAGGGCAGCTAGGACCTCACCGCACAAGGCTTGTGCGGTCCAACCCTGTCCGCACAACCTGCCAATGGCACATGGTGACGTACGGCCAGCCCCTGGCCGCACGAAGGGTCATGCGGCCAGAACCTGGCCATACACCCCAGTGCACTGTGCAACGGTCACAAGCAAAGGTCGAAATCTCAATGGATGGGCGGTTGACATGGGGCCGCACATAGGGGACGTGCGGTCCCACGATAGGCCGCACAAGCCCACAGTGCTCTGAGCCAAAGTGCGGTCCCCAAAGGGCTGCACATGGGGATGTGCGGGCCCTGGTTCGACCGCATAACCCTCACCGGTGTGAAAATGATGAACCCACCGGATTTCACCCATTCCGGCCCCATACAAGCCCCACGGAGGGGGAAATGATGGGAAAACAACCCCCAAGCCCCCTAGCATGCTTCTATGCCCCTAAAATGTAGATTCGCGACGTAAAATGGTGGATCGGGTGAACTCTCCCCGCGACATGTTTCCCGTTCCCGGTGCGAAACCACCCACGCTCGACCTCGCCTCGGCCTACAAACCACGGGAATGGAAGGCAATGAGCTAGGGAATGTCACCCTACCTTCGGTCCGCGTAGAGGCGTGCCAATCCGAGCTTAATCCATGAAGAACGCCGTTAAGAACCTTGAGCCTTCACCCTTCCTACGCACGCCACACGCCCATGCGATCACCTCGTTGTCACCCACGTCGTCTCACCGTCGCCCCGCCGCCGTCTGCAACTGGAAGGGAGCTCACCACGGTCGAAGGGGAGAGAGAGTGAGGGAGAGGGGTGCGGTCACGGGAGGAAGAAGAAGAAGAAGGAAGAAGAAGATGGAAAAAAAGAAAATAAATGGGCTGATCATCGGACTCCAGATGGCTCTCAACATGGGCATCAAATGCCTCAAAGCCTATGGAGATTCTCAACTGATAGTCTGACAGGTGGTTGGCATCTATGATGTGCGGAAATCAGAGCTGGTCCCATACCACGTCGTCGTCACCCAGCTCACCCAGAAGTTCTATTTCTTTGAAATAGACCACGTTCCCGAAGCGGCAATGCCCAGGCTGACACCCTGGCAAAACTGGCTACTGCCATCAAGTTACTGCCTGAGGGTGAAGTTGACATCACAGTCAAACACAGAAGACTAATGCCCAGCTCACTCGAAACTAACTCCAACCTCACAGTTTACGAGGTCCAAGGCTTTGACCAGGTCACTCCTCCAGAAGAAGAAGATTGGCGTGGGCCTATCATCAAATTCAAGAGGGGATTACTCCCCCCTGACTGGGCTCAAAGGGTCCGACTACTCCGCCAGGCAACACCATATGAGTTGATTGACGACTCCCTGTACCGACTCATCTACGAGAAGGACAAGTCCATCCACTTGAGATACGTCTCCCCAGCTGAGGCTCGAGCCATCATGCACGAAGTTCATTCTGGATTGTGCGGTGCACATCCAGTCGGAGATAGAATGAAGCACAACATCAAGCTCAAAGGCTTCTATTGGCCTACCATGTACGCGGACTGTGTCCAGTATCCTCGTACATGCCATTAATGCCAAGCCTTTGGCACAGTACCCAGGAGGCCTCCTAACCTACTGCATCCTACGGCCCCTACCTGGCCATTCACCGAATGGGGTATGGACATCGCGGGGCCTTTTCCGCCATCTTCCAAAGGCCACAAGTACATTCTAGCCGCCACTGACTATTTCTCTCATTGGGCGGAGGCCCTTCCTCTACAGGAAGTCACCGGTGAGGTGGTTGCCAGGTTCGTCCGACACAACATCATCTACCTATTCGGCACTCCCAATCGCATAGTCTTCGACAATGGGATGCCATTCAAGAACAAGGCTGTATACCAATTGGCAGTCAAGTTCCATATCGACTGGAGGACTTCTTCGGTCTACAACCTACAAGCCGGTGGTTTGGCCGAGGCCTTCAACAAGACACTCTGCAAGCTCTTGGCCAAAATTGTTAACCGCTAGAAACATGACTGGGGTGAAAAGGTCTCCAAGGTGTTATGGGCCTACCAGATAGTCTACAAAACCCCAACGGGATGTTCGCCATTCTCCCTCATCTACGGAGCGGAAGTCGTCATCCCTATCAAAATCCAGTTAGCATCCTACCGCATAGCGGTGCACACCGGCTTGGCCGGCCTTGATGAAAATGAATATCAGAGAAGGCTGGAAGAGCTTGCTGATCTGGAAGGCAAACAACTCAAAGCCTACAAACACCTGTAGATGTACCAGGCCCGCATGGCGCGAGCCTATGACAAGCTTGTCAAGCAACGAGCCTTCAAGCAAGGTGACCTTACCATGATCAAGGAAAGAGAAGTCATGGCAGGGCATTTTAGTGGCAAGCTTCAGCCGAATTGGCGAGGCCCATACTTCATTTGCGACACCTATGAGGGTGGGGCCTACACGATCATGGACCATAAGGGCCACAAACCTTTCCTACCTCTCAATGACAAGCACATAAAGCTGTACCATGCGCAAAAACATGAGTTCGCATGCCATACCGACTAAGGCGTACGCTCCCAGTCCCAGCCAGCAGAACTGGTCTTCTCTCCCAGGAGACCGACCCAGTAACCCCTTCCGATCTTTCTCTCCAGTCAAGCCATGGGGCCAGCTGAGCCCCTCTCAGAGTCATCGTCAGACGTTCTCGGAAGCTAGTCTCCTACTTTCATCCTCGCAACGATAAGAGCTAGCGCACCACTGCACCAATCACAGCCCAGCCATCAGGCTCCTAGGTAAGTAAATAATAATAATAATAAAATGGGACTAAAAATAGAGGTGCCCCGGCGGACCCAGTCGTCCCCCTCCGTGAGGAGGCAGTTGGGGGCAAAAAGGCCAACAACCCAGCGGCGGTGAAACCCTAGAAGGGACGCCTCAGGTAAAATTTGGAAATCCCTCGACGTGAAAATCCGCAAGGGCACGTCGAAAAAAGCTAAAGGGGGTCAGCTCCAGTGAAAACCCGAAAGGGCGCTAGAGCCGATAATGGGAAACCTGCTCTTTCCCCAGCAGTCAGGGTGGTCTTCACCTACGTTCCAATAGGCCGCGGGACACTCTCGCACCGATCACTGATCAATCCACGTCTCCAAACCAGTAGCCCAACACTGCCCAGTCATCCCTCATATCCCCTTCTCTTGTTCCAGTCGATTTCAGTCTCCACATGACATTCCAGTCGCTAGTCCAGTAAAACCCAGTCCCAGCTTACCTCAGACCTCTGCCTTTGCACACTCCCGTATTCCAATTCTTAAATCTTTGGCCTCCAATTCCCTTGGTCGGCCCTAAATGTGATCCTCTTCAAAAAAAAAAAGATAGAAAAATAGGACTTAAAATAGAGGTGTCCCGACGGACTTGAGTAGTCGACGTATTGGCTACTCAAGGGCAAAAATGTCATAAACCGGCTGAGGTAAAAATCCGAAAGGGCGCCTCAAGCAAAAATGGGTAACCCCTCAGCATGAAAACCTGAAAGAGCGTGCTGGAAAAAGCTAAAGGGGGCTAGTTTTGGTGAAAACCCGAAATAGCGCTAAAGCTAGTGTAAAAAAAAAAAGAGAAAAAAAATCTCAAGAGCTAGAGCAAAAGAATTCATGCTTCCATAAATTTATGAACAGTTTCACTATTCATCTACAAAACTGGAGCCCAAGATAAGCCCCTGGGGATAACTATGAAGCGATGAATGGAAAGGAACATGAAACTAACAATGAGGGGAAGAGAAGAAATATACAAGCTCAGAGATGAGGAGGTTTCTGTTTCATCAAGTCGGCGAGCTCTTGCTCCTTCGCGGCGAGGGCCTTCTCCATATCTGAGCACTCTATAGCAAGAGAACTCTCCTCAGCCTGAGCTTCCTGAGCCGCTTTGGCACTCGTCTCAACTGAAGCTTCCAAGACTGCAATTCTCTGCAAGATAGCCCGCACAGTCTCCTGAAGGGAGGCAGCCTGATTCCTGCTCTCAGCAATGGGAGCCTCAAGGGAGCTACGGCGATCTCGAACCCTCTCAGCCCGGGATTTTCTCTCACGGATCTGGCCAGATATCATCTTTATGTCATCTTCCAGTTGCTTGGCCCTTAATTCCTGGACTCTCCAATTTGAAGCTTCATGCAGCTACTGAAATTCCTTCCAAGCACTGTCTACTGCCGCCATCCAGAGTTCTTTTGCAACCCAAGCCCATGATAACTTCGTGTAGCAGCCATGAGAGCGTCGCGAATAGTCTTGACGGAGGGAGGCTCGGCCTCCTGAAATAAACTCTTGGCACCACATATCAGCGTATCAACCATGAAGGCCACCCCCACAAAAGGTGTCATGTGAGGGCCATCGGGTCACTCAATCCCATGGGAGGGGAAGCCATCCGTCTACAGGAGAGTTTCCTTTGAAGAAGTTGTCAAAAAAAAAAAAAGAGAGAAAAGGGACAAAAGGGAGGAAAACAATGAGAGTGGTCATAATCCTCATTCTTGGACCCACATCAAGCAACAAATTTGATAACATATAAAGAGAAATGACTACCTAAGACAGTGGGATCCTCCGAACGCTCGTCCAGCCAAGAAGGCCTGGAGGTTTCTGCCCTCATAGACACGGACTCATCAGAAGTTGAGGCGTCTCGAATTTCCTCCTGGGGTTCCCCTCCCCCTATTGGGTGAAAAAAATGATGAGAAGAACATTGGTGAACAGCGGGCATGATGTCGCAGTCGGTGATGTGTAAAACGAAAAGGGGTGCATGATACCTAATGTCACGGGGTTTAAGGCTCCTCCATCTCTGTTCAATGAGGCAAACTCAGCCCCTTGAATGTCCCCTGCAAAAAAAAAAAATAATAATTAGGGTCAATCCACAAAGTTTTCTTAATTTGTTAAAATATTGTCATAAAGGAATGAGATACCTCTCAGGCTAGTCTCCTCCTCATCAGAAAGACAAATTGTGTCCCCTGAGGCACAAGGAGAACCTTCGAGATTCCCCTCCGCAGGGGTCAGGATTGGGGTCTCCTCCACGGCGACGATGCCCTCACCTCCATGCCTTAACGTCGTCTCCTCGCCCTGAGCATCGGCTACCAAGGCATTACCTTTTGGATCCAAGGGCAAAGCCCCCCTGCATGTCCCTTCTGAAGGCTCCAAGAGATCTGGAGCATGACAACCACCAACTACACAAGACACCAAAATACCAAATTTATACAGTACTGTCATCAAGATGAGGAATAATTGAAAGTTTAACGAGGAATGCAATTACCTACTGCATGAGGTACATGGTCAGCTCCCAATAACGGAGAGGATGACAAAGCCTCAGCACCATGCTGATGTGGATCTAGAGGGGGGGTGAATAGATCAAACCCCGATAAAAATTTTACAGTAGCTGAATAATGCAGAATTAAAGTGAACTATAGTCCTCGGTATTTGCCTCTCCCGGGAACGATCCATCTCGACAATATAGCTCGATTTCATGGTACCATGGCAACTCTTCTTCCTCCAAGATCTCTTCTAATTCTGTTAAAGATACTTCCTTCAATTCCTCCTTCTCGGCCCTTGCCTCTACAGTTTTCCTAAGGCTGACATACCAAGGATCCTGGAGAGAAGGTGCGTCCAATCTCTGAATGACGATGGTCTCAGAGCTCCGACTGAGAGGAAAAGATAGAGAGGAAGCGAGGGAAGCCCATCTACCCTGCTTGTCTGATGGCTTGGGGTACGAAGCTGTCCCTTTGCCTAGTGGCTTTATGCCTGATTTATAAAGTGCTGGGAGACTTGCACAGGACCCGTCTTCCGAGGAATTTACAGACCGTCAGTCCGTTACATTTCTTCAATGCTTGTGTTTGCACCCTATTTTCGGAGGTTGCTCCTCGGGGGTTACAATCAGATCGCCCTGTTCCAAGGATGATAGAGTTTCAAGTGTTGAACCGGCTTCAATGGCAGAATAACTCTTCACCATTCGGGGCAAACTGACCAAGGTTCCCATGGACTCGCCCGGAGTTCTATACTTCTGGAGCCTGGCGGCTCATTCCAGCCTGCTTGTGAACAAAGCGTAAAAGTGCATTCTGTTTGAGACAGAATAGTATATACATCCAATCTCTGGTGCCAAGTGCACGAGGCTAATCCTGGAGCCAGAGCTGGTTGATTGGGCACTAGCTATCCGACCAAGCATCCTTGTCTTTCGGAAGAGCGGCATCCTGTGGCTGGAGCCGTACTATCCATTTAGGTTCATTCAGAATTTTGGCTATGACCAGCACATCCCTTCCTCTTCCACACAATTTGCATTACCGAATAGGCACCGAGCCGGCCAGGTGGCCAATGATGAGGCTCGCGTGTGGTCGGATTTCTTTCACCGCCGTGAGGAGGCATCATTCAGGGTGCCGGCCCCTACTCGCTTTCCCCATGTCACTCCTAAATGTGTCAAATGGTGGAACGCGCGGACGGGCTTCTATAGAAACTTCCATCGAGACTGCTAGTCTATTGTAGAGCGCAGATTCTTGGAATCCCAGCTGGAGCCGATCCTTGACATTGAACCATCTTATTTGAAGAAGTTAAAGTCTTGGACCAATACGGAGGTAATGGCTTATCTGGAAGCTCAGAAGACTGCAAAGTGCCGCTCATCCAAGGTCGATCCAAAGTTGCCCAAGATCGACAAAGATGACTATGTGAAGACACTTCGAGGGTTGTGCCGTGTGAGCAGTGAACGGGTGGCCCTTCTGCAAATCCCTCTACCGGTGGAGGAGCCCATCCCGTCCATGGCCGACTGGCGTCCAGAGACTGATAGCTTGCATCCTTATCAGACTTTTATCAGAGGGGAAGATAGGCGGGACGCACTGTATAGTAACACACCCTAGTTATTTGCATTGCTTCGCTCCCACGAGCTCTTAGTTGGTGGCCCGAGTGAAGCTATTCTGGACCAGCCTCTTCTGTTCTCCTTCAAATATGCTAATGGATGGGGGCTGGACCACTTGAGCTTGTATTATTATCTGTCTTCTCACGGCCATGCAGACTTGGTGTCACTGGTTGAACAAAGTGAGAAGATAGGAGATGTATGTTGGCTTGTTCGTGAGGCAGCCTCAAGAGATAAAGTGCCTTCGCTATTCTATTGGCCTCTCTCTCCCTTGTACACAGGGCCAGCAGGTACCTTTCATTTATTCATTTCAGCTTTTAGCTGTTTCCTTTCCATTTCTACATGTGTCACCCTCGCCTTTGTGCTTGTGCAGTCTGACTCTCTTCGGAGGAAAGTCGACACTTCAAGGAGCTGATAATTAAGGCTCAGAAGCTAGCATACTTCAGGATTCATGAGCCAGCCCTGACCACAACTCCATTACCTCATAGTGATTTGCAGAAGCGGACCAGCTCTCAGGTAAAAGAGGTCGTTAGCAAGGCCAAGAAGACCGTGACCCAGGTGACACGGGCACGCCGGAAGAAGGCTGCGGAGCAGGAGCCAATGATCATCCCTCCTCCAGTAGTATCCTTTGAAGAATTTGAGGCTCCTCATGTGCAGGGGCCTGAAGCTGAAGGTATATTCTTCATTCTTCTGTAATTCATTGCTTGTTCTGGCCGCCTTGGCTAATTTTTCTTTGCGGTTCCTGGCACTGTTGCTATGGTAGTTGGACTAGAGGCAGTAGCCAGCGCCGTGACTAGAGAGAGAGAGGGGGCAGCACCCATAGCCCATGTGGAGGGAGACTTTCCTTCTCCGACGCCCAGCCATGAGATGGAAGGTAATTTACTATTTATTCATAGGGCTTCCGTGACCCAATATGTCTTCAGTCGGCTTGACTGTTCCTTGCTTTAAATTTCAGTTGAAATACAACCGACTATAATCCCTGCTATTGGGGCCGCTGAGGAAGCTTCTACTCTGGAGAGGACCACTTCAAGAGGTGAGCCTGCTCCCGAGATCCATCCGGTCGACGTTTCCATTGCGGGGTCGACCGAGGAAGCCCTCGCCAAGGGAGATGTCCCTACCGGAGAGGCATCTGGTCCGACAGTGGAGCGTCAAGAGCCGATAGAGAGCCCTTCCTCCTCCGAGCAGGTTGATTATGGTGGTGACTCCAGTGATGAGGTGTTCCCACCCCATCCATCTCCACTACAGATCCAAAAGCCCTCCACCATAGAAAACCCCTCTTCCCTCATTTCCCCAACTGATTATTGCGCCCTGCTGAAGCCCTGCAGAGCTCCCTCCTGCTACAGCACCGGTCTCCACTACAGTTCGGAGTTCCAGAGGGACCTCCCTACATTTCTGCAAAGCTCGTCCAGTCAGCTTCGTCTGCGAGGTGATCCCGCCTTCATCAGAGTTTGTGGCTGTCCGAGAGGTCCGTTCTCGTCAGAGCGTGCATCTGGCATCCGTGGGAAGACTAGAGCACTGGTGCAGAAGCTGCTACAACCACATCTCTGCCCCTCTTGCTGTGCCACTTGGCCGGGGCATCCTCCTACCAGTCCTCCTTCCAACCCAGTCGATGGAGCCTCATTCGGAGTCTGGAGCTATCTGTTCTGAATTTTCTCTCTCGGGTGCGCAGGTCAGTCTACGCAGAACCAGCCCTGATACCCTGCCACTGTTCACCCTCTATCTCTCTGCTCCGACCTCTCCTAGAGGCATTCCTATTGGAGATTGAAGAAGACTCGTAGACGGATGCATCCGCTTTGGTCCCGCCTCATTTTGACTCCGAGAGTGCTCGTGACGGCGTCGTCTTCCTGCTGCTGCGTCCTGAGAACCGTCCTAGTTAGAGCATAGCCATACTGCCCCAGAGTCAGCCATGACCAATGATGACTCCAGGTGGTTCCCCAAAAATTCTGGAGTCTTCCTGAACCAGATAGTGACGTATTGGCTCTGGTTTCGTTGTCATCCGAGTTTGCTACAGATCGTGGAGCCACCAAGAGTGACTATCGGTCAGTCCATTCCAAAAGTTGGCAGAACCAGCCGAGTGGCTTCCTCGGTTAACTAGTGATCGTTTCCCCCGCCCCGCCTGGCCGGCTTAGCTCCCCTCCCTATGTGGAGGTAGTATTTTGATGTAATTTAAGTTCCCCTCCCCTAGTCCAACCCTCCCTGTGTGGGGAGTAGTGCATGTAAACTTGAGCAGGGAGAAGCTTCCACGATGCAGTGTGCGGGGAACCCCACACTTCTCCGCTCGCCCTCATCTCCGAGCGGAGTTGGTTTCCTCAAACCAGCTGGGTAAGCCATAAACCTTGCTCCATTTATTGTGCTTGTTGATCTCATATCCGCGAAACTACTCTGTTGAGCGAGAGAGGGAGCGCTTGATCCCAGAGAACTCCACCTCCGAGTGGTCATCATGGGTTGTGTGAGAGAGGGACCTAGTGCCCCAATTGGCACCCGACCAGCCCCTGAATCGTGGGCTTCGTACCCTTGGGAGGGCCACCTTAGCCCTGCTGACACTCTACCAGCTAGGGATCTGACCCATCACCTCTACTCGGCATCACCAAGACACCCGGGATCGTGTGTGAGCGACGGTGGATTCAGCCACTACCGAGGACTTACTTGTTATATGTGTTTGCGTGATAGGTCCGCGGATCCATAGTCTATTTGCTGCATACCTCCCTTGTCGTGTCACATCACAATACCATGCGCCGCTTCCTCAGCTCGGTCATCAACTAAAATCGATACCCTTCAATGAACAAGCTTGTGCTCGAGAGCTCCTATGAGGAGTTACCATGCACCTATACCAACTTCTGGTCCCACTGGGATCAGATATCCCTTGCTTTGGTGCAATCCCAATACCGATGATACTGTTAACTTGACATCCATGACTTTTTCATCTTAGCCGGGTGGTATGGCTTGGACCTTCTGTTTGAGCCAGATAAACCTAATATCAATGATGCAACCATACTTGGTACCTGACTCCTTGTCAGGACCAATCTATATAATGCAATGGCCTAGACCTTCTGTCTAAACTAGAGAAACTCAATTCCTTGCGTTGACATAAGCCCAATGTCGACGATACTACTATGACTGGTGCCCAATTCTCCATTTGGACCAATCGATACTACTTAATGGCCTAGACCTTCCATCTAAGCCAGATGAACTTAACTCCTTGCGTTGACATAAGCCCAATGTCGATGGTACTACTATAATTGGTGCTCGATTCTCTGTCTGGACCAAGTGATACTGCCTAATGGCCTAGACCTTCCATCTGAGCTAGATAAACTCAACTCCTTGCATTAACGAAAGCCCAATGTCAACGACACCACCATAGTTGGTATCTGGCTCTTTGCCGGGACCGGTCGGTACTACCCAATGGCCTAAACCTTCAGTCTAAGACCAGATAAACCCGAACCTGATATCCTTTGCATTGGTACAACCCCAGTACCGATGATACTATTAACTCGACACCCATGGCCTTTTTGGATCTTATCTGAGGGGTATGACCTAGACCTTTTGTCTAAGTCAGAGAAACCTGATATCCCTTGCATTGGTAAAATCTCAGTATCCATGATACTATTAACTCAGAAAATTCAAGCAAGTAAGCGAACAACGAGAGAACAGAGGCAACCCGTGCAACTGAATGAAATTGCAACCACCCTAAGGTACATAAAAAAGGAAATGGAGAGATGGCTGGCAAAGAGGGATAAATCAAACCTCGCCAATCTCAATAATAATAATAATAAATCTCCACACTGTAGCCCCGTCCTCCTCGTGACCCGGTGCTAAAGGTATATCAAGGCCGCTCTCGCAGGTCGGGTCTGGATCTTGTGGGCTACCCCGAAATGGCTACGACCCGGCCCTGCTTTGGACCGACATCATGGTTTAACCGGATCCGTCTTCCGAATAGGATTTTTATCCGAACCATCATTGAAATTGCCGTCTATCCGGCAGACATTTGGGTATGTCTACACCATGGTAAAAGATGCAAGAAATTTAGATAAAAATATATAAATAATAAAAGAAAATAATAAAAGAAAAGGGAGATATGCAGATAAGTAAATAAACGAAACTAATAAGTTCGAAAATTCATGCAAGTAAGCAAACAACGAGAGAACAGAGGCAACCCGTGCAACTGAATGAAATTGCAACCACCCTAAGGTACACAAAAAAAGAGAAATGGAGAGATGACCAGCAAAGAGGGATAAATCAAACCCCGCCAATCTCAATAATAATAATAATAAATCTCTACACTACAGCCCCGTCCTCCTCGTGACCCGGTGTTAAAGGTATATCAAGGCCGCTCTCGCAGGTCGGGTCTGGATCTTGTGGGCTACCCCGAAATGGCCACGACCCGGCCCTGTTTTGGACCGACATCTTGGTTTAACCGGACTCGTCTTCCAAACAGGATTTTTATCCGAATCATCATTGAAATTGCCATCCATCCGGCAGACATTTGGGTGTGTCCGTCCCGCTTTTCATCGTACCCTTGTCATGGACTTTTGCCCAAATAGGAAGGGGTCCGTGAGTGACCGACATACCCGCCTACCTGTGTCTCGACACAGGGTCACGCGTGACTTGTTCCTACCTCTTTCTGTTGCAGTTAGTATTATTTTCTTTGGCCGCGGAGTCCCTAATTTCGGTAATTAATCAAAGGTGTTCCCTCTTATAGGGGATGTAAATGACGTCATGGCCTTTATGGCGTGGCGGGATTGGGTCCCGACCCGGACCACACAGTCGTCTGACGAAGTCAGGTCGAGCGCACCATGGGCTTCCATGAAGCCCGAATAAATTATCACCTCGGTGACTGGCATGCCCACGCACTTAATAAACTAATAAACTAATAAATCTGCCAATTTAATTTAAGGAAAAGTGCATCCACAGGCGCTGGCGTGCTTGGCCCCCCTCCGTCCGGTGTTGCGTCGGTCTTTGCTGCTATGCCCCAATCGTCGCCCTCCTATTGTGCCGCCCCAATTTGCGCTGGCGTGCTTTCTCCACCTCCTTCTTTTACCCTGTGTTTGGATGCCCCTCCTCCTAAGGGCCCTCCGGTCATGGTCGCTCCGCGCCGGCATGCTGTGCAGGCGTCCACTCCTACCCCTCCTGCTGGACCTCCCCCCACCACAGGCTACCCTGCCCTTGCGGTGTTTGTTGTTGCTTATCCATCATCGCCTTGGGTTGCGTCGCCCCCTGTGGAGCCTCCTGCCTCAGGTGGACTGCTGCACCTTGTGGCGACCACCCCGGTCTCTGGTCTGGAGATGGCCTGTCTGCTGCCTCCGGCCATTTCTCCCCCGCCTTCGGCTCTTCCGACTAAGCCCTCGTCGTCTACGCTTTGCACTGGTGGGGCATGTGCTCTGCGTACCATCGTTGCTCCTGACCATCGTGGCGGACGCTCTCCCTCCACAGTTGTGCACGCTGCTGCGGCTCCTTGCATGCCTTGGATCACGTCGTCCCCTCCAGTCGTTGGCAGGTAATTACCCCCGCCGGCTTGTGCCCCTACTCCCTTGGCGAAGGGCTACGTTCCCCCGTCCGTCGCTCCCTCGGTGCAGGGTGCCCCGTCCTGCTCTGTCGCTCCCTTTGTTGTGGGGGTTCGTCCCCCAGCCTGTGTGCGCGGCCATCCCGAGCATGGTGCCTCCATCATCTTGGGCTTGACTGCTTACTCTGTCGTGCCGCCAGGGGTGGGCGGACCTCCTTCTTGTGTGCCTGCCCCCGTACCTCCTTCTTGCGTGCCTGCCCCCACTGGTGGCCTCTCCACAGCTGCCCCAGCGTGGCCGCCTTCTGTAGCTGGTTCCCCAACCCCTCCTGGGCCGTCTGCTTCGCCATCCATTGTCGGCTCACCCTCGGGTGTCTCAGCCTCGTCTTTGTCCTCTAGTGGTGCTGCTCCGTCTACTACTCGACTTTCTTTCGCGGCTACCCTGCGCAAGAAAGTCTGAGCTGCCGATACTCGCCGCACCGAGGCCTGTCTTGAGGAGGTTGCTCGCCGAAGCAAAGGAGTTTATTTATCGACGGGGATGAAAGGTCGGCGTCGATGGTTTGTTCATCGATTTCACCGATGATGATGAAAATCGATGGTTGATTTTATTCATCGGTAATGGCCAAATGTCGAAGCAAAGGAGTTTGTTTATCGGCGGCGATGAAAGGTTTGGGTTGATGATTTGTTCATCGATTTCACCGATGGTGATGAACATTGACAATATGTTTGTTCATCGGCATGGGTTAAATGCCAAAGCAAAGGAGTTTGTTTATCGATAGGGACGAAAGGTCTGGGTCGATGGTTTGTTCATCAATTTCGCCGATGATGATGAAAATGAACGGTAAGTTGTCGGCATGGGTCAAATATTGAAGTAAAGGAGTTTGTTACAGCATAGGCATGAGGCTTATGTCGATGGGACATGGTGTGTCTATGGCACACAGGGGTTCCCGTGGGACATGAATAATAACTGAGGTAGAGGAAGATTTCATTTATCATCATTTTTTTAAACAACATTACTAACTCAAGTGCCCTTTCAGATTTTCATCAGAGCCAAACCCCTCTAGCTTTTGCCCATGCACCCTTTCGGGTTTTCACGTGGCAGGGTACCCAATTTTGCCCGCAGCGCCGTTTCGGGTTTTCGCCACAGCTAGGTTATAGCCATTTTTGCCCTCATCCAGGATGTCTGGACAAGTCTGGTGAGGCACCTCTATTTTAAGTCTTCTTCATTTTTTTTGAGTAGACATATTCGCCATTTCCCAATGGGGTGTCTGGTGGTGGTTTGATCTGACTACTGTCATCGGCTTGATGCCGAAGCGAAGATGAGTTTAGCTATTGACGATAGTTTATTCATCGGCATTAGCTAAATGCCGAAGTAAATGTAGGTTTAGTTATTAACGAGGATGAAAGGTCCAAGTTAATGTTATATTCACCAATCTCATTGATGATGATGAGGATCGATATTGGGTTGTTCATCGGCGTTGGCTAAATGCCGAAGCAAAGATAGGTTTATTCATTAACGAGGACGAAGGGTCCAAGTTAACGGTATATTCATTGATCTCATCAATGATGACGAGGATCAGCATTGGTTTGTTCATCGGCATTGGCTAAATACCGAGGTAAAGGTGGGTTTATTCATTAACGATGACGAAGGGTCCAGGTTAACGTTATATGAAAAGTAGATTTTCGGTGGGACTTGCATGAACTATGCCGGACAAGGTTCATTCATTGGCAAGAAGCTAATGCCAATGAAAGGAAAGGGTTTTATTCATCAATTCAGACGTAAGGTCCGCAATGGTGATAACGTGTAGATATCAGCTACGGCACGAACCCTTGCACCAGAGGAGGGGATATTCATTGGCAAGAAGGTAATGCCATTGCAAGGAAAAGAATTTATCCGCCAATTCAGACATAAGGTCTGCAATGGTGATGATGTGTGAATATCAACTAGGGCATGGAGCCTTGTGCCAGAAAAGGTTCATTCATCGGCAAGAAGCTAATACTAACGCAAGGAAATGATTTTATGCGCCGATTTGGACGTAAGGTCCGCAATGGCGATAATGTGTAGATATCGGCTAGGGCATGAAGCCTTGTGTCGAAAGAGGCATATTCATTGGCAAGAAGATAATGCCAATTCATGGAAAGAGTTTATGCGTCGATTTGGACATAAGGTCTGCAATGGCAATAATGTGTAGATATCGACTAGGGCACGAATCCTTGCGCCGAAAGAAGCCTATTCATTGACAAGAAGATAATGCTAATGCGAGGAAGAGTTTATGCGCTGATTCGGATGTAAGGTTCGTAATGGCGATAATGTGAAGATATCTGCTAGGGCATGAAGTCTTGTGCCGAAAAATGGTATATTCATTGGCAAGAAGGTAATGTCAATGCAAGGAAAGAGTTTATGCGCTGATTCGGACGTAAGATCCGCAATGGTGATAATGTGTGGATATCGGCTAGGACATGAAGCCTTTTGCCGAAAAATGGTGTATTCGTGGGTGTGGGGATAATGTCAGTGCAAAGGAAATGGCTGATGCACCGATGTGGATGTAAGGTCCAACACGGTGGTGTGTATAAAAATATCGGCTAAGGCACGAAGCCACTCACCAAAAGGTGTATATTTGCAGGCATGGGGATAATGCCAGAGCAAAGGAAATGATTTTTGCACCAATGTGGACATAAGATCCAACATAGTGATGGGTGTAAATGTCAGCTCAGGCGCGAAGCCTTTTGCTGAAAGACGTATGTTCGCAGGCGTAGGGATAATGCCAACGTAAAAGAGATGGCTTATGCACCGATGTCGATGAAAGGTCCAACACGGCCTTCGGTGCTTCAGCGACACGCCTCAACAGCCCAACGAGGCCTCCAACGGCACGTCTGGGCTGCCCTCTCAGCGGCAAAGAGACAAGACTGAAAGTATGGAAGCATGTGATCAATGAATGGTTATCCTGGAACTTGATCAGCCTACTTCTCTTGACCGATTCCTCCTCTTTCTTCCAGCAGCCATACTTGAGCCAACTGATCCATTTTCGTCCAGTCTCTGTCCAGCTGTTAACAGATGTTTCTGCACAAAAACTGGAAATGTAATGTTTAACCGTTGGTTTTATGATGCGGCATGTAATGCCTGAACATTGGACAAGTTAATTGGCACTGGAGTACAGCAAGAACATTCTGCAACCTAGAGAAAGTAAGTGCGAGATTGCGAAGATGTTGAATACAAGCCCTTCTGGAGAACCTACCATCACTTGAAGTTTGTTGGTTGCTTGAAGTTGTCTGTTTTTCTGCATCATTCGACCAATCAGGTTGATCGTCATGACCTATCTGAGGAAGTCTTAGTACACTGTTTTTGGCAGCAATCACTTTTTGAGTAGCTTCCCGCAGAGCCAACATGGCAACATTGAAAATATCCACAGATGATGAACCTTCTTCTGCAAATTTAATTCCCTCTTGATGTAGCTTGTTAAATCGCCATGTCATAGGGCTCTGGCTGTTTTGTATGTCAGTTTCGGACTTAGCCATCACAGACCCAGTGGGCCCTTCCAAGGCTAAGCGAGTACTACGCTTCACACGCCTTGTGGGTTTGGGTGGCTCATAACTTAGCTTTGTCCCAGTAACAAATGGTGGGTGGTTGTGTTCCTTCTCAAAATTTGCAACTGCCCATACACCAGAATCTAATTTCTTTACTATAAGTCTTGCCAAGCAACCGACCCTGGTTAAAGCTCGAGAGCGCTTGGTTCTTCCATACTTTCTCACATAATAACCCTCCTTGGAACAGACAAATCGCCGGCAGATGATTGATCCATCACGGGCACGCCTGCACTTGCTAATTCTTACAGTGAAGCCCAAATCCTTGGCATATGTGTAATAAAATGCCCGTGCAGCATCTTCTGAAGGGAATTCCATACCCTCATATGGTTCCAATTCTGGATTCCCTCGTGGTGGTACAAAGACCACACCTTTCTCTGAGGGGCATTCCACTTTCTGAATAGAATTCATGACTTTATTGACATCTGAAGCTTGAAGGGGCTTAAGGTCCACCTTCCTCATTGTCACAGGGTCGATCGCGTCGTGATTATGGCCTCTCTCAAATTTTGTGACAACCCATCTCCCAGAGTTCTGTTTCTTCACCACAAGCTTTGCCGTGCATCCCACGCCAGTGACCATCTCTTGCTCCTTGTCTTCACCCCGACCCTTCTCCATGTAGAAACCCTCCCTCGAGCACACAAACTGGCAGCATATCACTGTCCCGTCGTGCATGGAGCGGCGGCACTTGCTGACACGGACTCGGAATCCGGCATGCCTGGCATAAGATGTGTAGAATGCCTTCGCGGACTCCTCGCTGTCAAACTCCATCCCCTCGATGGGCTCCGCGTACGTGTCCATTTCATTTGAAATCAGCTCCCTCCTGTCATAGCTCTCAATCATCTCTCCGTCCTTGCCGGTGTTGATCAGGGGCTCGTCCATGACCTCCTCCTCCTCTTCCTCTTCCGACCCATCTTCCAAACCTTCTTCGTCGCCGAAATCCGAGTCGTGCAAGTCGTACTCCAGGCCCATCTCCGACTCCAGCAGGTCGACGTCCATCGTCGATGACATCCCTACCCATCAAAACACCAAATTGCCATACATTTCAGAGCAAGAAAACCACAACTTCCCCAACAACAACAGCAAACATCAAACAAAACGCAAACCCACGAACAAATCGTCCCCCACACGATATCCCAGATCATTCGAGACCCCAACGACATGAAAACCGCTCGATACCGAATCAAATAACTAACTGGCGGGAAACACAGAAACAAGTCCAATTCCTCCCCGCCTCCAATCCGGCGGAGACGAGGCGCTCACCTGGAGGAAGCCCTCCCCGGAAAAAAATGGATTGAAGTCGTCACCCTACCAATCACCCGTGTAGAACCGGCCAAACCCTAGCTCGATAGCCATGCGTCCACGAACCCCGGGACCCAGGAAGGACGGGACCATCCGAATCAAGAGCAAAAGCTCTCTAAGTCCGCCTCCTCTCTCTCTCTCCCCCCCTTCCCCCGAGCGCGCGCACACACACCTTCGAACCGCGAAGAGCACCACCGCGCCAGATGGAATCGAGAAGAGGAGGAAAAATCTAGGGTTTTCGAATCGGGAATCAGACGGAAGGAGAGGGAGATAAGGGTGAGAAATGGAGGAGCAGGAGGAGCAACAAACAAAGGCCCCTCCTCTTTTGGGGGGGGGCGGGGGGGGGGGGGGGGGGGGGGGGGGGGGGGGGGGGGGGGGGGGGGGGGGGGGGGGGGGGGGGGGGCAACCCATCTGAGGTGAAAACCCACAGGGGCGCCTCAAGCAAAATCGGGTAATCCCTTAGTGTGGAAACCCGCAAGGACGCACCGAAAAAAGTAAAAGGGGGCCAGCTCTGGCAAAAACTCACAAGGATGGTAGAGATGATAAAAAGAATAAAAAAACTCTCTTCCTTTCCACTCCCCACGGATGAAAGTCGTCGACTGCGACATCCCGCCGACGGCGAGCTTAACACCACTTCATAATAATGGTGGCCACTGCACCCCCGGGTGTCGGTCATCACTGGTTCCAGTCTCTAGCTCCAGCATTCAGCCACACACCTCAAAGGTCAGCCGACCAGTCCCAGCTCTAGTCCTAGTTCCAGTCCCAGTCCTCCAGCTGCTACACGTCAACAGTTAGCCAGCCAGCTCCAGTCCCAGTTCCAGTCCCAGTCCTCTGGCTACTACATGTTAGCAGTTAATCGGCCAACTCCAATCCCAGTCCCAGTCCCAGTCCTCTGAATAGTGCACATCAACAGTTAGCCGGCCAGCTCCAGTCTCAATTCCAGTCCCCATCCTCCGACTACTACAAGTCAGTGGTTAGTCAGCCAGCTCTAGTCCCAGTTCTAGTCCCAGTTCTAGTCCCAGTCCTCTGGCTACAACCCGTCAGCAGTTAGCCAGCCAGCCCAACTCCAGTTCTCTAGACCAATGTGAAGTACATCTCCTGCTAATAACATGCCGTCAGCAGGTTCTCCAGCACTCAACATATAATTGACACACTTCAAAATCAGCCAGTAACCCTAACGATACAGGCTGCCACACCTTCACGGGTCGGCCCCAGTCCCCAGCCCCCAATAACATAGGCCAACACCCCCTGAGGGGTTAGTGTTGTACCCTTGTGATTTTGATGATGTCAAACACTATGACTGTGCATGATGTCATATGTGTTGATGTTGCATTAATATGGTTTTATGATTTGATGATGCCTAGCCTTGATGCATTATTGTTGCTGTTGCATTTGGCTGTGATACATTACATTTCTGCTGACACAATTGCTCTTAACATGATCTTATTATATGTAGAAAATGTGTGTTGAATTCTCCACAAAATAGGCTCTGAGATTAAGGCAAAAGGTTAGGTCAAAGTCATGACAAGACGCTCAACGATGGTCAATGCTACTATTCAAATTATGAGTCAGTAATTGCCTTGAAAGAATACATTTTCAGAGTCGATGCTACCTTGCTATCAAGGTCGGAGCACCTCTTGCAAGCACCAGCCAAGGTCGGTGCACCTTTTTCTGGCACAGTAACTAAGGTCGACTCACATTGATGCTATTGCACTAGAAGGTCCGAGCACATGAAGAGTTCAGGTTGGTGCATACTAGCACTCATGGCATCAAGTCAGTGCACATGCTCACTATTACATATCAAGGTCGATGCTACCTTTATCTTCACAAAAGAAAGGTCGATGCTTCTTTGATCTCCAACATAGCAAGGTCGATGCTAATGTAGAACACATGCATAGTAAGGTCAATGTTAGTTGCCTGAGCGTGAAGCATAAAGTCTATGCACAGTAACTAAGATCGATGCTACCTTGTTGTCAAGGTCGGAGCACCTCTTGCCAGCACCAGCCAAGGTTAGTGCACCTTTTGCTGGCACAATAACTAAGGTCGATGCAGACACTGTTCAAGTCGATGCACCTTTGGCCATTCAGCAATGAAAGGTTGATGCAGACACTGTTCAAGTCAATGCACATGAACCATAACAGCTCTAAAGGTTGATGCACATTTAGATAATAGTGAACAAAGGTCGATGCACATCTGGTGAATGCAGAACAAGGGTCGATGCACATCTGGTGAGTGGAGAACAAAGGTCGATGCACATCTGGTGAATGCAGAACAAGGGTCGATGCACATCTGGTGAGTGCAGAACAAGGGTCGATGCACATTTGTATGAAGGTTTGTGCAATGTTCACCTTCAACATCACAAGGTCCGAGCATACTCCAGCGGAAGGTCTGTGCAATGTTTACCTTCAACATCACAAGGTCTGAGCATACTCCAGTGAAAGGTCTGTGCAACTTTTCTAATCTGACTAGTAAGGTCGATGCACCTTAGCCATTTTAGAGGAAAGGTCTGTGCAACTTTTTTCAATCTTCTATCAAGGTCGGTGGACATTTGCACGACAGCAGGCAAGGTCGGTGCACGTTGCTGAAGGTCCGTGCACATGTGAAAGGCAAGGTCGGTGCACATTGCTAAAGGTCCGTGCACATGTGAAAGTCAAAGTCGGTGCACATAGTAGAAGGTCTGTGCACATGTAAACCAAGGTCGATGCCACCATAGGCTTCTAACTAATATAAGGTCGATGCACAACATCGTAGCATAGAACAAAGTCAATGTAGGCATTTCATCAAATAGGTCTCCGAAATTACGTTTCGGACATCTTTCGTGTTTGGATCGACGTGATCCGGGGTCGTTTCGGAGGCCCGGAGACGTTCCGCGATTTTTTCGCGTATTTTTTTCGATTCCCGACCCAGTTTCTGGCAAATCCTGTGGAGCTACGGTACGGGCAAACTGAGTCGTTCACCCGGGCGTGAGTGGTACGGTTGCGATCAGTGCGTTCCGAGGATCGCGAAAACGTGATTTTTTATTTTTTGATATTTTTTTAAATTTCTAAATTTTCTATAAATAGGGGCATTCTTTAATCCTTTTTCACCTTTCTCTTCTTCTTCCTCCTCCTTTCCCCCCACCGTGAGCGCCCATCTACCCCTCTCTCTCTCGTTCGATCACACGACGCGTCCCCTCTGATTGCAGATGACGCGGGACGACGGCGTGGCGACGACGGCGACGGCGAGGCGGTCATGGCGGCGTAGAACTCGTGAGATTTCGTGAAGGAACGAGGGTTTCTAAAAGCGTTCTTCGTGATTTTTACATTGATTCGGCGGAGCATTTGCTCCATTGAGGTAGGGTGACGATCCTTACGCTCTAGCAGTTCATTCCCGTGATTTCTAGCCCGTCGTGAGGCCGAGAGGGGCATTTTTGAGCGAGTTAGGGTAAAATCATGTTTTGGGGAGCGATCGCCCGATCTACCGATCCACCGTGTTTTTGGCCGATCCGAGGTCGTAGAATCATGCTAGGGGCTATTGGGGAGCTTCCCCCTTGTTTTCCCCCTCTCCTATGGAGGTATGGGGGCGTGGTCTATATTTTTGGGTCAAATTTGCTATTTTGCCATCGGAGCGCTGTGGCAGTCGTACCAGTGACCGCCATAGGGTATAACGCGCCCAGGGAGGTGCGTTATGCTTCGTTGATTTTGAGCTTGGGCTGTCGTGGGCGTGACGGTCCTACGATAGATCGCCATATGGCTGTGACGCCCCTTTGTTGGTCTGTCACAGTGATTCGACCGTTGGCTTTTGACCATTGGGGGTCATTGTAGCCTGACGCACCAGTGTTGGTCTGTCAGGGAAGGTGACGCACCTGAGGAGGAGCGTTATGCCTTCCACCAAACCACCTGTGTTGGTCCGTTAGGGACTGTAACGCCCCTGGAGGAGGGCGTTACAGCCGGTTTGGTCCCGTGACCTAACGCACCTGAGCTGGTCCGTTAGGTGATGTAACACCCCTGGAGGAGCACCTTGCGTTCTTCATTTTGGCCCGTGCCCTGACGCGCCTGTACTGGTCCGTTAGGTGCTGTGACGTCCATGGGTAGGCGCGTCACAGTGGTTTTTGCACCAAGTGCCCTGGCGCACCCTTGTCGGTCCGTCATGCTCTGTAACGTACCTGTGTAGGCGTGTTATGGTATGTTTTACACTGGATCCCTGACGCACCTGAGGTGGTCCGTCAGAGGGCTGTGGCACACCTGTGCTGGTCCGTCACCTCCTGTAGCACCCCAGTGTTGGTCTGCTAGGCTCTGGGCTGTTCCGTGTGGCGCGTAATCCCATTTCTTCTCTGACCGTGGTGACCGTGCGACGGTGCTGGTACGTGGGATGGTCCCCGTACTTCATCAGGTTCGGACGTTATTTTTCGTGGTTTGAGAGTCTACTCCTTCAGAGACACTCCATTAGTTGTAGCTCGTAGCATGCGTGTCCTGGTATCCACCTGGGAGTGGTGGGACGGCTACCGTGAGGATGATTTTTAGATTGGTTTCTGTCGGGCCACACGTCATCGGCTAAAGTGCGACTGAGGGGAAAACCAGTTAGAGGCTAGACCTCGGACGCATGGTCTGTGTGTGCACACGTGGTTGGGGGCTATTAGACACGCGTCGACGGGTGTGACCCCAGCTAGTCACTCACTTTGTGGTTACTTGTGTGTGTTTAAGTCTCGCCCCCGGGGCATAGTAGTTAGACACTTGTGACGCGGTATAAGATGTCAGTGGACGCATCCGGTCATTCTTCTAGTGGGAGGTACTTCTATTCTAGACAGGGAGTGGCAGACTGTCAGTCTCAGTTGCTTCGACCTTCGGGTTTTGGTCATGTTGACCGGTGGGTTCCGGTTGTTTCGCCGTGGCATGCGTGTGTGGGTTTTCATGCCGTGAGATCGGTACTTATAGTGTAGGGCTTCTACTTCTGAGGTACTCGCTTAGTTGCTAGCATAGTGGTTTTCTATTTTACGAGGTAGGATTCGAGTGATGCCGACTGAGTCTTGTTTTAAGACTCATTCCCTATGTGTTTTTACCACATTTCAGGTGAGGCGCGGCTTCAGGGGAGTGCATCTGAGGCTCAGCATGGTTTGGGTGCCCAGCGTTAGTGCCAGAGGTCAGAGCCGGGGTATGCCCCGTGTAGCTGTACTTTTCTTTCTTGTCTCTGTACTAGTTGTGGCTCCTAAATTTTGTTAACCCCATATAAATCAAGAAAAAATTGTGCGAGTTTACCGTACACCTCTTTGTCTACTGCAGAATTCGCGGGGACACTGATCCCACGCGCATCACATCATATGGGCTTGGCCAGGTAGTTGGCCACGTCAAAATTTAAGACAACTCGCCGTCGTTGATGTCCGTACCACACGTGCCTTTTCTAGCAGTTTCTCGGCCGCCCCTCCACGTTGCACGCGCCCTTATCTTCCTCCGCTGTCCATTCCAACACCCACACACGCGTACTGACGTACACACACGGAGAAGGAGAAGAAGGAGACGAAGAAGAAGGGGGAGGAAGCCAACCATGGCCGCCACAGCAGCCACGCTCGGCCTTGGCCTTCTCCCCGGCCACCGCACTCCACCTTCCAAGCTCTCCTCCAAGCCGTCTCCGCCTACAACCTCGGCAACAGAGGCCAGCAGGCGGTTCTTCCCGGAGCTCCAGCGTTGCATCCTCCAGGCCCTCCCCCCTCTCCCCGCCGCCGCCGCAGCGTCCGTGCTCGCATTGCCCGCCTTCCTTAGTCCCCAGGTAAGTTCACACTCCCAGTGTGTGGTTTCTTGTTTCTATTTGCAAAGTTTGAATTTGGGGAGGTTTTCTGATGGGGGATGGAGGGAAGTAGGATGCGCTGGCGGTGGACGGGGAGTTTGGGCTGCTGGAGGGGCGGACGCTCTCTCTCGTCCACCCGCTCGTGATGGGCGGCCTCTTCCTGTACACGCTGTGGGCGGGCTACCTCGGCTGGCAGTGGCGCCGCGTCCGCACCATCCAGGACGAGATCAACGAGCTCAAGAAACAGGTCAAACCCGCGCCGGCCGCCGTGACACCCGGCGGGGGGGCCGAGGCCGCGCGGCCTCCGCTCCCCGCCCCGCCTTCCCCCGTAGAGACCAAGATTCAGCAGTTGACGGAGGTAATCAATTCACTGGATTGCCTTGGATCACACTCCTCACCAAGAACAGATCTTTCTCCCCACCCACCGCTGTGCTTCCCGTAGCAGTGATTCGGTGCTTGCTTGTAATAATAATCCTGGCAGGAGAGGAAGGCATTGCTGAAGGGCTCGTACAGGGAACGCCACTTCAACGCCGGGTCGATATTACTGGGCTTCGGCGTCTTTGAGGCCGTCGGCGGCGGTCTCAACACCTGGTTCCGCACTGGCGAGCTCTTCCCAGGGCCGCATTTGTTCGCCGGTGCTGGTAAGAACAACCCCCACCAACTCCCCGACGCTTGATCTAGAAATGGTTCCTTCGTGGCGAAGTGCCCGGTTTTGCTTGTCCACAATCTGTGTGAGAAAATGCCTATAGCATCAACGTTCTCACTTGTGTGGCTTACCACTTTGTAACCGAGCCCATCTGATATGGACAAACAAGCTCCATTTTCCAAAGTTAAATCGGCTACTTCGTATTCTGATCTCATCACTTTCTGGTCTATTCTGCGACGCAGCCATCGCTGTTCTGTGGGCGACCGCTGCATCTCTTGTTCCTGCAATGCAGAAAGGCAGTGAGACGGCGAGGACCCTGCACATCACGTTGAATTCCCTGAACGTCCTGCTGTTCGTGTGGCAGATCTCAACTGGCATTGAAATTCTCTTCAAGGTACTCGAATTCACAACATGGCCTTGAACTTACTGTTGTCATTTGCTGCTACCAATTAACTACTTGTAAACACCATTCCTTTCTTCTTTCATTTTCTTTTACCCCATTTACATGTTATCAAAGAGGAATGTGACACATATCACACTCATTCTGCCTCTAAGTCACCATAGATGTTCACAATTCCCTTTGCTTTGTATGGCTTGTAAGATGCTGATCTTCCCCACTGAGTGCAATGACTTTACATTTGAGAGTGAGGGGGATTACTCTTTAAGGCAAAACACCTTTGACAATGGAAATTATGTGAGTACATGTATTTCTATCAAATAATATGCAGTTGTACTATCATCTCAAATCACCAGCATCAATGCTCCTCAGTTTTCTTTTCTCTGTTGGGATCTATTGCAACTCCTGTCATTCATCTTGCGATGCTTTCGAGTCTTCTCATTTAGTTGTTTCCTGAAGTTAAGCTCTAATCTTAAATCTACAATGACCTGTTAGAATTTCATCATCACACTAGTTTTATCCAAAAACTATGACAGAGAGCACATCTAGCTTACTCCTTACAACACAGATGTAGAGTAAGTCATAGAACGGCTAGAGAACCTGAAGGTTGCTCTGCAGATTTTGGCTTAGACTGGGATTTAATAGCTGGAATAATTTCCTATGCTGTCGAGGAGAATCAAAATGTTCTTGACTCGCTAGCTGATTGCTGCATTGGGCTGTAGACAACCCGTGAACTAGATGTTGAACACTATAATTTTTTCTATTTTGTTACTTCTATTGCTGCGAACCAGGGACCCGTCCTCCACATTCATGATTCAACGTTAGGTCTTACGCACGCCCAGGAAGCTCTGGTCTGCGTCGAACTCGATATCTCTAAACCCAGGCCTGAGTGCCTTTGGGTTGGCTATGAAACGGATGGTTTCTGGCAGAAAATAAACTAACACAAGGCCCCCCCCCTATGCCAGTTTTGCCATAAGCTTAGCCATCGGGAAACTAAGTGTCTCCGGCAAAAGAAAAGAAGTCATCTCGCCGCTATGAAACATCCCGAGGTCATTTTGGGGCATAAGAACAATACCGAAGTTCCCACTGTCATCCAACATTAGCGCTCGAGAGACCCTCTGGGTATCCCCCAACCAAGTGCAGAGGTGTCCCAGGATTCTCATGCTAAGATTGATAATATGCCTGCATTAGAGGCTCGCCCTCCCCCACCAACATTAGTTGAGGTTTCTCTCTCCCAAGATGGGCAGGATAGGGCATGCCACTATGACTCACAAGCCTAAGCTGATGAGTCTTATCCTCCTGCGGCTGCTCCTCTGCATGCGGTGCATGGAAACAGTTCATGTCTGAATACACCCTCGCCCACTCCCTTGCCGGTGGCGATCGACGCCACTGGTCTCCCGGCCACCATGCAAATTCCCCTGGGAAATCCATGTGTGAATTTAGTGTCTGACCTGGCATATCATGAGAATATCTTCATGCCAAATTCTGTTATTACTGTGGTGGAAGGTGCTCCGTTGATAGCTGGTGTTCGAATGAGGTCTCAGCGGAAGGCCGAAGGGGAGTCATCTAGAAGCATATCATCATGATTCTCCCAATACTATTTTGGAATGCTAGAGGCGTTGGAAACTTACCCACGAAGCGGGTGTTGAAGCGTATGGTTAAACAATATAAAATCCCTATCATGGCTATATATGAACCAAAAATCCCTTTGGATACTACTGGCGATTTATGCCGCTATATTTGCATGTAGAACTGTGCTGGAAATGAGTCAAAGATCTGGCTTATTTGGCAGGAGCATCTTAATATTACTATTTTTACCTCTTCCTCTAAGCATATCATGGCTCTTATCCAGCAAGGTGGCAACCTTTTCTGTTATGTGACCGATGTTTATGCAGATTGCGATATACAGATTTATAGATCCCTCTTTGACACTCTCCTTCACTTTTCTACCCAGGCGGACCTCCCGTGGGTTGTTGGCGGCGATTTAAACTGCATTGCTTGCCCCTCTGAAAAATCAGGTGGCCTCTTCTCCAACGTCTAGTCGATGCTTGACTTCAATGCCTTCACCTCTGCTGCGGGGCTCCTGGATGCTGGATTCTGAGGTTGCCAGTTCACCTGGACTAACAACCGTCTGGGCCATGCTAATATTAAAGCCAGGCTTGATCGGGTGCTGATAAATCCACAACTTCATCTTGCTTTCCCTAGCCTTCATGTTCAACACTCGAATAGAGGGCTCTCTGACCATTCTCCTTTGCTCCTTAATGTGGATAATGCTCCCCGACCTCCGTTGAGGTTTATTTTTCAGCAAATGTGGATCAACCATGAAACTTTTATGGAGGTGATCGGCCAGACATGGCGAGCGATGAATGCCCATCATCATAACCCCTTTGTAGTTCTGCAGATTAAATTGTGGGCTGTTAAAATGGCACTTCAAACCTGGAATAAGGAGGTTTTTGGTGACCTGTCCTCCAACATTCGCAAGGCCGAGCTCGAGGTTGCCTCCCAACAGGATATCTATGATAATTGTCCTACTGCTACTACCAGGTCTACTCTCAACGAGGCTAATGCCCACCTCCGACAGGCTCTTCATTGTGAGGAGCTTTTTTGGGCCCAGAAGGCGCGCATGGAGTGGCTCAAGAAGATAAAAACACCGCCTTCTATCATGCTGTTGTCCACAGCAATCGACGCAGAAACCACATTGATCGCCTGAGGATTGACGGGGTGTGGTGCGATGACCAGGATTTGCTTCGAAGAGAGGCGGCCTCCTTCTTCCAAGGTCTGCTCACTTCTAGTGAACATCATCTGGATGAGTAGTTACTGGACAATATTCCCACCATCATCACTGAGGAGCAGAATAATCGGCTCTGTGCGACTCCCACTATGGAGGAAGTCCAACAAGCCATCTGGAGTATGAATGGTAATGGCGCGCCAGGCCCGGATGGCTTTACTGGCTGGTTCTATACCAGCTACTGGGAGATCATTTCTGCTGATGTCGTTGCTGCTATCCAGGGCTTCTTCAGTGGTTTCCTTCTCCCCAGGGGCATTACCTCCACTTTCATTGCCCTCATCCCCAAGGTGGCTAGCCCTACCTCCTTTGGCGATTTTCGCTCGATCAGCCTGTGTAACTTCTGCTATAAAATCATCTCCAAGATTTTCCTCTGACTTAAACTGATCAATATTGTTTAATTTTCTGCTACAAAAGAACTCTCAAGTATATAATGAACACTAAGACCTTTAAGTCTTCTATGCGACAGCTACTGGAGACTCTCCAAACTCCTTCTCTGGCCTCCTACTCTACTAGTTATGATCACACCTCCTAATTTCCTAAAAATTGATTGACTATGGGTGTGAGTCCACACACTTATTTTATTAAAGTAATTGGGATTTAGGCAAAGGGAATTACTACCTGAGGAGGGTAAAATTAGCTCGACCCATATAAGGCCCATTTCGTCAGGTCCGCTTCGGCTAGACCTCTACAATGCACGCAATGGGCCCCCAACAGTCGCAGCCCATAACAGACAGCCCAGGAAGGATAGTCCTCAGATTCGCCAGTGCACGAAGGGCATCAGCCTAGGCGCAATGGCCGCCAGATGATGCTCCGACAATTGAACGTTACCTCCAATGACGTCGGCCTCAACCCCATTAAGGGCGAGCACATCTCATAGGTGCCGTAAGACTCGCCAGAGAACCACCCAACTCTAAAGGAATGAACCATCACCGGAAAACTCCCCATGATCGCGGGGAGGCATTACTTCATGACTTGCACCTTTCCCTGCTAAGGGACAGGCTCTCACCACCAAGACAACCCCTATAAATGGGCCTTCAATAGACATGGATGGGAGACAGACAAAGATGGAGAGAGACAGGAGAATCGACGTGCTACCACAATGAGAGAGGCCTCGATTGTCCCCCCCTTGGAGCGGATTCCACGATGAAGAGCATAGGTCATCTTTTGAGCACCCTTACCGCCTACCGAGCACTCTCTGAGTGCCCACTGGATATAACGAGCACTCTTCTGGAAGATAGTCGGCCCTACTAGGCCTGCATAAACGACCTTCGACTCTCTCTCTCTCTCATCTGCTCTTCCTTATTCAACATCTCCCCAAGTGCTGACTTAAGCATCATAGGATCATCCCAAGGGGTAACGCCCAGGGCTCCTTTTGATCACTCTTCTCTGGCGCTTGAAGGCTTCCACGGGTGGCTAGACGATCCTTTCCCAACAAATAAATTTAAAAGTGTAGTACGAGGCCTAGCAATCAATTTTTCACATCTACACTTTTTGGTGTCATCTGTGGGAAATCAATCAAAAAGACATGGCACCCCATGGGAGCTACCGCAACACCAGCAACTGGGACAGAGGATCCCACCAGGGCCCCAATTCCCGCTCGGGATAGCGAAAAGCCTCATCCTCCACCCGACCACGTTGGGAGGCCACCGCCAACGAGCTTGTCGAGATGCGCCACCAGCTCTAGTTCTTGATGGACCTTTGCCAAGGTCTCCTCTGTAAACCAACTAGGCAGGAGCGTGTCCCCTCCGAGCAGCCTCAGAACTGGGGGGGGGGGGGCTCCAACTATAGCCGAGTCTTACCAGGTGCGTGAGCCTTCTCATGCCTCGGCCGCGCAGGCTCGACACCCGCACAGCTCGCCCGAACCAAGGGCGCACAGCCCGCTGCATTCCAATCCAGAGATGGCCCAGCGGTTATAGCATATCGACGAGATCGAAGACAAGGTCTGTACTTGGATGACGTTTTACTTGCCGCCAAGACCCACGGCCTTATCGACGATGACCTGGACTTTCACGCTCCCTTTTCCAAGGAGATCATGGAAGTTGCCATCCCACCAAAATTTCAATTGTCATCTTTCACTCCCTACGACGGCAACATTGACCCGGTCGACCACATGCACAGCTTCGAGTCCAACCTAGTGTTTCACCGGGCCTCGGACGCTGTGAAATGCTTAGCATTCATCACTACTCTTTAGGAGAATGCTCGAACATGGTTTGAGTCTTTGGCAGCTGGGACCATCACCTCCTTCCAACAGCTAAAGAAGCTATTCAAGGAGAACTTCATTAGCTGCCAAAAGGAAGCCAAGTCTGCAGTAAACCTGCTCACTATTAGGTAGGGATATGAGGAGACCCTCTGGGACTATGTATCCCGCTTCTGAGCAGAGGTGCTCTATATATCCCACCTCTACATGAACATCGCAACCATAGCCCACACATAGGGAAACCGAGATTACATCCTCCAATGATCACTCTGAGTCTAGACCTGGCAACCCTAACAGACCTCCTCGCCTTGGCACAAAAGTATGGAAAGTACGAGGAGAACACTACAGCCCTCGGGTGCAAAGACGGGATGGATTGACCCGACCGTAAGAGATCCACTGACTCGCCTTGTGTCACGTCCTGAGATGGAATATCAAAATGCGACAGTTACATACATTCATGATAAGCAGAGCAACAACAGAATTAAAAGAACATATAATTGCAAGAGAAAGAATTACTCCAAAAATACCAATTTTTTCATAACCGAGAACATAAAGGTTTCAAATAAGAAAAATCAAAATTTTTAACAAATATCTCTCGCCACTCACCCTCTCTCTCCTCACTCTCTCGACATCTCTCTCTCCTCTCTCTCTCCCTCACACGTTCTCTCTCCTCACCCCCCCATTCACTCGGTTCGCGGTCCAAACGGATCTCGGTCGACGCGTGGGAGGTACTAACGGGATAGGCTCGACGCGAGGATCGCGCCGGTACCCTTCACCCCTCGGATCTTGGAGCGTGGAGACGTGTGCAAGCGGAAGGATGGCGTGGCCCCTGTCGCCCAGTCCGCACCGATTTGCGATCTTCACCGCGCAAGAGGTAGGGGAACGGACTCCTCGACTCGCCAGGAATCCGTTGATGCCTTATGTCTCGCCATCCGTCGCCATCTTCATCATTTTCTGTGTAATTCCTTTTTTTGGGTGATTTTGGGTTAAATTCTCGATTTACATTCCTCTCTCGATTTCTGGTCTAGATGGCCGCTGATCGAAGCGAGGGATGTACCATTAGATTGGTCGCATCGCGAGGATCGCGTTGATGCTCACCTTTCCTCGATCTGCGGAGCATGGAGTCGAGCTGGGCCGGGAGGCGCCGCGTCGCCCTCTCGCCTGATCGGCATCAAATCGCTATTTTCATCGTCATCCAGGCAGGGGAATGGATTCCTTACCTCGTTAGGACACCGTCGGTACCACTTGTGCGTGGTCCGATGTCCTTTGCCTCATTTTTCATGCATATTCCTATTTAGTTCATTTTTAATCTTTTAATGTTAAAATTATCTCGATGGGCAGCGTCTTTTAATCCTAGTGGTATGCGTAGCTTCGGCATGATGGTATGGCATGGTGGGATGGTTTGGTTTTGTGCTTTTCTGCCTCCCCCATCGATTTCAATCGATCGGGAGGGGGTTTTGATTCCGAACTCCGAAGTCACGAAACCCAGGTGACATAACACGCCTGCCCCGGTGCGTTATACTCATTTGGCGCACCCCTACTGGTGCATTATATCATCCGTGAACTCTGAGTTTTCTATAGATTTTCGTGTTCGGGTGGCTTTAACGTGCCTCGTCTGGTGCGTTATAGTCCTATTTGTTGAGTTGAAGGCCTGTTGCCTTTAACGCCCCTATCCCTGTGCGTTAAATTCATATAACGCCACTGGTTAGGTGCGTTATATCCCGTGTTTAACTGTGGATTCTGATCATTCTGGTGGGCATAACGGCCCATGGGAGGTGCGTTATATTCCTATAACGCCCCGCCCTTGGTGCGTTATATACCTTATCAGTCGTGTTATGTTCCTGTTGACTTTAACGCCCCTGCTCCCGTGCATTATAGTCCTATAGCGCGCCTACCCTGGTGCATTATAGTCCCGTTTAACTGTGGATTTATATGAGTTCTGTTAAGCATAGCAGTCCTGCCTAGGTCTGTTATGGTATGTAACGGGGTAATCTTTGTCCGTTATATACCTGGAGACTTCAAAAGTATGTATATGTAATTTCTAATGCACTTCATATTCCATATGCGTCATGTTTAAAGTATTTTGTACACTGTGATATTATTTTCAAGAGAGTAGCTTTCTCTTTCCTTGTGATGGAACCACTAGTCATAGCCCGATGACGTCCGTGTCGGCCCACCTGGGAGAGGTGTCGGGGTGTTCCCGTTGTACGATTTTTAAGCTAGTTTTTGTGGGCCCTCTCACATAGTCAGTTGCGTCCAACTGGGAGGAAAAACTAGCTGGAGGCCTAGCTCAAGGCGATGAGTCAGTGTGTGCACACGTGGTCAGAGGCTTAGACTGATGCTGACGAGCATTACTCTGACTAGTTACTCAGTACGGTACTGTTGTGTCACTCGCTTGTCACGAGCTTTACTGCGAGCTAGTTGAGACGCAGTGTAAGACGTCAGTGGACGCATCTGGTTTCTTCCTTCTGGTGGTCTTCCTTCCTCCTATCACATGGTTAGCTGAGGTTTATGCTTTCGGTAGATATGATTTCTGATGTGTTCCTCGCGGGTCACGAGCCAGACTGCGAGATGAGTTTCTAGCAGTCGCAGTTTTGTGTCTCTCGCAGGTCACGAGCCTGACAGCGAGATGGATTCTAGTAGCTGTGGTCATGCATTCCTCGCGGGTCTCGAGCTAGACCGCGAGATGTGTTTCTCGTACTTATAGTTGCATTTATTGGCATGTAGTTAGTTGTTTAACTGCGTAGATAGAGTTTCCAGCTTTGCTATAACTATGATTTAATTGTGCCATTACCTATTTACTGCATTGAATGCATGCTCTAATTGCTTTTATATTTGCATGCCTGCCTGTTTAGTACGAGGTAGGGATCCGCGTGACCCCTACTGAGTCTGGCTGTGACTCACCCTTCCTACTTTCAGGTGAGTAGCCCCGCCGTCTTCTGGAGCTTCCTTCTTTAGATTGTACTTTCTGTTAGACTGGACTCTGTTATAGTTAGTTATTTATTTCTGTTATTATATCTGTTGTCTTACTTTATTTCCTATTTCTATGTACACCATGCATATCCTTTAGCCCTTCCGAGTCTTCGGGCTCATGGGCGGCGGGCTGAGGTTTGAGTTGCGCCGGTTCCTTTCCGGTACTCGGATCCCGGGTCGCCACATCGCCTCAGCAAGGTGTCCCCATAATAGCATATCAATCTCCACCTTGCCAATACGGTGCGTCAAGTCCTCGACGCCTCCCTCTAGCTCTCACCGAGAGGCCAGGCTAGCCTCTAGCTCCCTCCACTGCAGGGATTCACACACAGGAGCATAAATCAGGGGAAGACAAAACCAATGAAGAGAAGAGCTTTTCACTAAACCAAAAGTGTCCAGGGCATACCGTCTCAGCTAGCTCTGCCTCCCTCTCTTTGGCTTGCTCGAGAGTCGCCTCCAAGTGACCCTCCAGCTCATCCACTCCTTCCATCTGGGTCGAGGGTCCAACCTCTCTGTTCATCCCCACCATCACGCAGACATATGATAGCTCACCTCGTTGCAAGAAAAGGGGTAGATGATCAGTCAAACTTTACAACAAATTGCAATTAATCACTTTTTGACTTACTAACTCTCGGATCTCGTGTCTCAAGTTCACCACTGTCTGATCTAGAACAGCAATTTGGTCCTCAAGGATGCGGACGACCTGGGTCTCTAGCATCTACATAAAAATTCCATTTCAAAATTAGATGTTGTGCTCTACCAATGTTAACACCATGTCAAAGGAATTGAGGAGACTCACTGCTCATGTGTCGAGGTATAGCTGACCGGCATACCGGTCTCTGTAGTCGGCTAGGTATGTCTCGCTGTCCCTTAGGCACCGATCCCGCTCTAGGGAGGGCCCCTCCTACAATGCCTCCACCTCGACACGGTAGAGCGATGCCCAATCTTGGTCACTTGCTGGTTCCATAGTGATGCCCAATCCATGGAACCAGGCTCGCCCATCCTTCACCCAGGACTAAGGGGTGTCATCCTCATCTGCGTACGATGTTCACACCACCTACAAAATGTAAATCAAAATGTCTTGTTAGAGTAGGCTCGCATAACAAATTCCTATAACAACACAAGAGTTGGTTTTAACAAAACACTCACCCAGTGGTGTGGGAACTCATCTAGTGCTGACCGTAGATCGGAGAGTCAAGTGGCCACTAGGGGGAGGCCTCGAAGCACTTCCCACCAAGCCATCAGTAGGACCACCCAGGACCTATCCCACGAGATGGTGTCGCGACCCAACGGAAAGCGAGTGTACCCCTAGATCTCCAATAACAAAACAGCAAAGAAATCACAAACAAACAAACAAGTAACTAACAAATAGTAGATTTGGGGTTAGGATAGACTCGTACCTGTAGGAAGGGAGTGAAACCACCCAGGTTCCTTAAACCTAGTCTAAAGCAGTCCATATGGGCGAAGAGGTGTGCTAGCATTGCTCTTCCCCATGCTAGTGGGGGTCCCCACTCGAGGTCACGAATCAACGAGAGGTACTTCAGGTTCACATTATTCGAGGAGGTCACAAACAACAGTCGTTCGAAGAAGTAGAGGAGAAAGAGCCGAACCTCCTGGAGCTCATCCCTCTCCCTCGACCTGATCTGCTGTCGAACCCACTGTAAGAATGTGCCTAAATCCTCCAGTGGTCCTTCGACCATGCCAGCCAATCCCATCGCTGCACTAATTCTGCCAAGCGACAGAGCAGTCACTGGCCTCTTGGTGTGGGTCAGTCGGACACCTAGTAGTCGATCCACCTCTTGCTCATGATCCCTCAGCTCCCGACCTAATGCTGGGGCCCCAGCCACAGGCAGCCCTGTCAGATAGGCCACATCCTCGAGCATGGGGATCATGTGACCCAACGACATCACGAAAGAGCGGCAGCTATCCACCCACTTCTCCCTAAGCGCTGTCAGGAATGTAGCATCCACCGGGAGGGGTGTAATCTAGAAGAAGGAATTGAACCCCAGTCGGTCCACTCTCCACCTCTGCTCATGGGGGAGGGCATGGTACCACGCCCACACCGCATCCCAGGAAACACGGGCACGGATCCTCCGTCGACCCTGCAAACACCATGAGAAACACCCAATCATCAGCCATAAACAATTTCTTTGAAATCCCAGCCCTGAGATCAGGGCGGCCAAGTCCCTGGCCGCCTAGTCTCCTAGGTGGTCAGGTCGCTGGCCTCCTAGCCCTACTAGGCAACCAAGAGCCTAGCCGCCTTGCCCTGTGGATGGCTAGAACCCTGGCCGCCCACAGGCCCATCCCCCATTTCAAACCCCATTCGCCCCAGCTCCATTCCTCCATAAACCAAAAAAAATCCCAAAGCTGAGTTATTAAAAATGAGTTCAGATCGAATATGAATTCAGGTAGACTAAATTCATACCATATCCGAATATGAAACGGGTATATTAAACATATTCGAACCCGAATTCATATCCGTTTGAAGAGGCGTGATCTCGTGCTGAAGCCTCAGCCGTACGATCCTGAATAGATCCTTATCGTCGCCACCAATTTAGATTCTTCAAGGTAGGAAACAGATCAGAGGAGCCTAAGGTTGTGACCTCAGGGTAAAACCTCCAATGTTTAAGTCAGCAAGATAGTAGAGCGAGGTGCTAGAAGAAATGAAGGGGAAGGTAGAAGAAGATTAGAATGGGCACGAGATCGCTCTCCACCAATAAGTGTGGCTTTGAGTGCTCAGACTGACCTCCCTTTCTGGAGCATTTCCTTGAGTTTATATAGTTACTCGTTCCCCAAACTAGAGTCAAGGAAGCTTGAGAGATTCGGGGGCGTTACGTCCTTATTTAGGGTTCTTCACTGCTCGAGGACTCGTGCCCTCCCTTATCACTTTGAGCTTCCTACTCCTGGGCGGCAACGTAACACCCGCGTGGATAGGCACCCGATTGGTTGTCCGAGCAAGGGGGGTGCCCGTTAGGGAGCGTTGAGACTGATCCCTAGCGTCGGGGGCGTCGTCTGTCGGTTATGCTCGGATGCCTTTTGGGATCCTCCCGAGCTACTGTTACTCAGACTTCCGGGCCTGGAAACCGCCTAGGAAGTATTGGTCCAAGCGATTTGGGTTTCAGGCTAATTGGGCCCGTTAAATGGGATCATCACTTAGGGAGCTCGGCCTAGTTGAGTCGAGTTAGACCTTGTTGGGCCGCTCCGGGCTGCATGCCTTTTGGGCCGTTGATTTTACTCATCTCCATCGTTTATTTAGATATCACCCGATCACCACGAGTCAAGTGATACGGGTAATCAAATTTATAGTATTTTTGACATCCCTGATCATTCCTCGCTCTCTCCTCGTCTTGGCTACGACTGAAGACTTGAAGGGCATCATCGTCTGTCTTTTGGGAATTGGAACGTGAGAAATCTTAGAGAGACCCTAGAGGCTTTTCCGTCACCTCCTCATGATGTGAGTTCATCTCCCTCGCACTCTAGTTTACATCGTATTGTGGATACGTTAGACGCGCATGTACACATGACACGATTAAGACCACAAATCTACGAAGCCAAGGTTTATATGAAACACTACTCTGGTTTCAGGGGAGATTGGTGTTTCAAGGGTTATCAAGGCCCAAGGTTAATGGACTACTGGGTTGAGCCACCGACTTCCAGACGGTTCGAGTTTTCAATCCAAGCCCATCCTTCCCAAGATTCGGCCGGTCTACAGCTGTACCACTGTATATGCCAGATCCTTATAATGATCAGATGTAGTGATATGTTACATTGGGTCAGTCTGACCTTCTACACGAGAAAATTAACTAACTCATCCCAAATTTGATACACATGAAGATAACGATAACAAGAGCATTACCATTGATATTTCCTAGACGTGTTAGAAGAATATTTTAAAGACCTCTGTTGCCTAGTTTTCCTTTGAAAATTCTTCTAAACGTGAAGTTTACATCAGAACAGACGAAGAGATTCAACGCGGGAGCAAAAGTCTCGAGGAATGAGTCAAAAGTCTGTCTTCGACACAACAAATTCTGCGTGGAATCTGTTTCTCGTCTCCGCCCAATAAGAAGAGACCCCGTCTACATATTTTTCGCACCTCATGATCTAATGTAAAATGATTGACGTATACTGTACGCAGGTCATCAATGGAACACTTTATAAGCTGTTCCACACACACAGTCATAAATATAAACTCTGATCTAATGATCTATCTACTTCTTATTTTCCTCTTAGGAGGAGGTGAAATGTCATGGAAATCTACTAAACAAATTGTGTTAGCTAGAAGTGCAATGGAATCTGAAATAATTACACTTGACACTAGTTACCTGCACAGAAGCTGAATGATTTTGAGAGAATTTTTAGCTGATATTCCATTGATGGCACGCACATTACCTTCTATATCTATTTTATGTGATTATAAATCAGTAATTGATAAATATATATAGGCAAATATTGATGAGAAAATGAATAGACACTTAAAAGTGTGACACAAGTCTATAAAAGAAAAAATGAAGCAATATTGATAATCTTAAATTTTGTGAAATCTAAAAGAAATCTTCCAGATGTGTTCATAAAATACTTATCTAGAACGGTGGTTCTAGAAGCGTCGAGAGAGATGAGATTGAGACTATAAAATAAATTAGTTATCACAGTGACAACCCAAGCTCACGGAAATTCAATAGGTAGAAACAAACTTGATATGTAACTATGTAGAGTACTGATATATTTTGTTCTCATCTTTATAGTGCTAGTGCTTATTTGCCCAACTAAGGCCTAAAAATTCGTAAAAATAGTCGAAACGATCCTGGCGAAGAGTACAATGCGACTGCAGCATCTACGAGTTGAGGAACTGAAGAATAATTGAGACGAAGTGTACTCAACTCAAGAGCTACAAAAGTAGTCCGAAACTCTTCTAAAAGGATCCGAAAACTTAATAAAGATCTAGCAGGACCTAATACACATCCGCCAAAGATCCAGGACGTTATAGCCCTTAAGGGCGGGATGACTTTCTTCAGCTTTTGCCTCTTGTGAGTCATTGTTGGGAATTATAGTTGCCTCCATAGAGGTAGACTCCCAGCATCTGCACGGAGTAGCAGCTCCATGATCATTATGCGCCTGTGGTCGAGACGGGCCCGAGCTCTTCAATTCAGCCGATGGCTCGGCTATTTCATAGTCTCCTATGTATTCATTATAAATTTCCCCCGGGGGGTCTTCACTCATTACAGTGTAGGTAGAAATCATATCGATATCTTGATAGTCTTAAATAGAGAAACCTAGTCCCAGGTGCTGAGTAATTTATAGCAATCTTCTGCCCATGTTCGGTGGATACCATAGTTCTTTGAACATCTTCTTTTGACTGGAGGGTTGACAGAAGGGAATTTGCTACTTCCTGGCCAGCTTGACCGCATAGCTAGTTATATATGGAAGTCCCGTGATTGGGACGAGTGGGTCTTGCATCTCTTCGGGGAATCTGCAATCATCGTCCCCTTTTGCAGGCTGCTCCTTGGCCACATAAAACATGGTAGGCTGGCCATCAGGGTTAGGGACTTCCATGGTTTTCAATATTTCGACTGTCTGACAGTCCATGTCAGCTGAGGGCTTGATGATCTATGGCAGGATGCTAACATCCCCAAATAATTCTTCAAGTTTTAATGCCCCTAGTTTAGGTTGGATGCTAAGCTGAATTGCTCTGAGATCTCCTTCTTTGGATACAAGTGACACCTCTGGGGGAGCCACGTAGCCCGACGGCAATAGAGGGAACCAATCACCAGCTTCCAATTTCTTCTTCCCTTTGTCCTGAGCTAGAGGGTTGGGCTTCTTCGGCTTTTCTAGATATAGAGAAGTATCTAGCAAGTGACATTCAAACCCCTCGAAAGGGTGTAGATCAGCGAACACTCTTTCTTCTTTCTCATTTCGCAGGTATTTTATGCACTGGTGGAGGGTGGAGGCCACCACCTGATTCTGATGCAGTCACAGTCGGTCCAGTAGCGCCTTATATAACGTGTCAGAGTTTATTACATGAAATTGTACTTTAGTAGTGAAGTCACCGAGCGAAAGTTCAAACTCTGTCGTGCCCATGGGGACTTTAAATTTCTGGTTGAATTCAGCAATTCTCATGTCCTTGACCTTGATCAGGTGCACATTGAAGTAGTATTTCTGATGTACCCGATAGGGGAGTATATTGACTACTACTCCTAGGTCAATTAGTATTCTGTTTATTGGTTGCTTGTTCAGTTTCCCCCTCATATAGAGGGGTCTGTTGTGATTGACAGACGGTAGAAGCATATCTTCCCCTGTAAATGTCATAGCCACCCCTGATCGTGCTTTAGCAAAGCAGCTTTCAAAGTATGCCAGGATTTCTAGGGCCGTGATGACAGCTTGTCTTGTTTCTTTGTCATGGGAAAGTATATCCCAGACAAAGAAGTGTGCTGAGATTCTCTTCAGCTACTTCACTATTCTACTGGTGCTTCTGACGTTGGATAGCCTCAGTTCTTAGGACCTTTTATGCCTGCCCTTAGGGTGCTCTTGATGAGCTGGCTCAGGAGGTAGTTCATCTTTTTCTTCAGGTGGCTTCTAAACTTGTTGCGCCGGTCTGACCGGCTCTTTCTCCTGCATAAATTCGGTGAAGGTTGGAATGCTCACGTAGTGTTTATTTGATAGAGGAGAGGACATTGAGGGTAAGGTAGGAGCACCCTTGACCCTCCATTGTTGCTGCAGACATGGCCGCTTACCCGCTCGAGAGGATAGAAATTTAGCAAAGGAGGGGACCCCCTGGCTGATTGCACACTCTGAGTAAAGCCCTTATGGAGGAGTAACTTCTACACATTTGACTTCAGGCTGGGGAATCTAGTATGGTGGTTCACCACGTAACATGATGTTGTGGTTAGCTTGAGGGAGATGCCCCCACTTTCTTCCAGACCTAGTAGTATGCTGGGAGGTGGAAGCTTCAGCTTGATTTGCCTCTGCTAGTGCGAGGCATATCTCTTCATCCTCTTCTTTAGAGATTCAGACTATTTCAAATAGGGCCGCAAGGGTGTTGCAAGATACGCCTGGGCCTCTTCCTCTGTTCTTGGATATCTTCGTCTTTTCCCTCACAATCGACGGCTGCTCCTGGGAAGGATCATCCCATATGCTGGGTTCTTAAACTTCGACGCAAGGGAATATCAACTCATTCAACCGAGCTCATGCATTTCATTCATCCCAAACATGAGAAGGGGAGGCACGGGTTTAGACTGCGGCACCGGCACAGATGCTCGGACACCGTTACATTATTAAACAGAGAAAAGGGTTGCAGAGGAGGCACAGGTTCAAACTGTGGCACTGGCACTAATGCTCGGACATCATTTACATCATTAAACAGAGAGGAAGATTGGGGAGAAGGAACATAAGATGAGAAGAAGGGGGGAAATATGGCTCTTATCATGGCCTCCCACTCCCTCTCACATTTACATTGAAGCAGGGAGAGAATCGGCGGGGAACACAATGGTTACCCACCTACTAAAACACGAGAGAACCCTTCGTCTCCGGTGCCGGAGAACTGGTACGCAGCAGAGGGAGATGGCGGCAATGAAGTTGCTCTCGAGGGAGGAACTTGCTCAGGAAGAAACCCTCAGACCCCCTTCTGATTGGCCCTCCAATTCTTTTCTCTGTCTCACTCTCTTTTTTTCTCTTCTATGCTCTCCTTTTTTTTCTTCTTGTTTTCTTCTCTTGATCACCTTTAAGATAATGGACCAACCTTTGGAATCTCAGATCTTGGGCTTCTCTTTAACATTAACAGGCATAGTGACGGGCTTGCGGGATGCGTAAGCCCATGGGAAGTCTAGATCCAATACAGATATAACGGGCCGACTGCTGGGCCATAGTGTGGGCAAAATCTTCTCTAAAATGGCCTTGACTGACTGGGTCGTGGATAAGCTCTCAACTTTCACCACCCTCCATTGGAATGGGAATTTGAGACATTGATGGGAGGTAGATGGCACAACACTGAGAGTATCAAGCCACGGATGACCCAAGATAGCCTTGAACAGAGGGTCGATGTCTAACACATAAAACTCGACAGCCATGGTAAGAGGCCCAAGTTCAGCTTGAAGAGTGACCACCCCATGACATGCCCTTCGTGAATTATCGTATGCGGCAATGGTTGTAGGGGTCAGCCGTAGAAGATCTTCAGAGAGGTTGCAGGCCCTGAGAGTGCTGAGTGGGCACACATTAATTGATGCCCCTGTATCTACCAAGGTGGCATCCACACTAACTTTGTTCAATATAATAGAAATGCAGAGTGGCATCTGTCGAGCTTTCGGAGGGGCTAGCTCGGTCTCAAAAAATGTAAGTGCCGATCCTTTGGAAATCATGGCCAGTGCTGTAGGGAGGCTATCAACTGCCATATCTTCGTTGACCATTACCTTCTGAAGAAAATCTCTCAATTCATTCTGGTGAAGGGTGGACCTTTTGATCAACTCAAGTATATATATCTTGGCGGGTACTCTATCCAAATGATGAAATAGGTCATATTGAGTACCCGGCAAGGGTTCAACTTCTTCTTGTTGATCTGCGGCTGGCTATGTAGACTGGGGATTAGAAGTAGAAGCATAATTTCTCTGGAACAATCGCCCGCTCTATAGGGCAAGGTTTTGTGCCGACTCGGCCTCCGATGACGGTAGAAAAGGGTGAGCGGGGTGGATAAGTGGTGCGGTGAAGGGTATAGGGTTAGGAGAAGTGAGGGCGGGGGTAATGGCTTGTGGCGGAAGGATAATGGGCGAAGAGGTGGGCGCGGTGATGATGGGTGTAGATGGGGGTGTAAGGATAATGGGCGTGGGATTAGTGGTAGGTGTGGTGGTGATGACGGGTGTTGGTGTGGGAGGAGGGTTAGATGGAAGGGTAATGGTGATAGCGGTGGGGGTGATAAGTAGTGGGCGATGTAGAGGCGCGAGTAAGGGTGTTGGCATGGAAGGGACGGTAAACGGGTGAACGAACGGTGTCGCGGATGGAGGAGGAGTTTGGCGTATGGGTGTGAGGATGGTGGAAGCGGAGGGGTGGTTGTGATGGAAGGCGGAGACCTGGTGGGTCATGCCGTCGTCGTCAAAGGACCATCCGGCGTCGGGGGCCGGAGGCTGAACTACGTTTACCTGAGCCAGTGCCAGCGGTTGAGGTTGTGGAGCGGGTAGATGGTTCGGCATTGGGTTCTAGTGGATCCCCAAGTCTTGAACCTGCTGTGGTTGCTACTGTGGCGGCTGCTATGGCTGCGGTGCTTGCTGTTGCACTTGCTGCCTCGACGGCTGCCTTCTTTTCTCTTTCAACTCAAGGATGGCCTTACGCATTTTGGCCCAATCGATCCTATGTCCTTCGTGTAAATTATAGACCAGATCTCGAAATTGAAAATATCCTTCGATGGTGTGGCCCAGTTGCCTGTGGAACACACAATACTTCATCTGATCAACCGCTGTATTCCAACTGGGCCTTTCCGGAGGAAGCTGTATGGCATTCACTGACATGAGAGCCGAAAATATGTCGGCAAGAGTTTCCGGCAAAGGAGGATATTGCGGCTGCACGGGATCAAGTTCCGCAAAAAGGCGAGCTGACATGGCTACCACTCTTTACCTCGACTACGACCGCTCCATCCATGGCCTGCCGTCCGGTGTGAAGCCGGATGATCTGCCGGCGCTTGACTTCAATCCGGACGCCGAACTCACCCAAGCCATCCGCGACGAGCTAACGCTGAAACGGTGGCGAGCGAAGTCTAACGCGCGGGGTGCCGCCCCGTCCCAGCCCGAGGATGCCAGCCATGAGTGACGTGCAGATTGCCCTGCTGTGGTTGGCAATCGCGACCGCTCTCGGATTTTGTTGGGGCTGGATCGCACGTGGCACCCTTGCCGAATACCGGAAGTACAAAGCCGCGACCACGGCAGAAGATGCAGGAGAAGTAGAGCATTGCGAGAGCGGAGACCCCGAATGCGGCCCGGTCGAACACCACGATAGCGAGGGCGTACCGCTGTGTGCGAAGTGCTGGCAGTCGTTGCTCGATGACGCCACCACCCAGCCCGAGGATGCGGGGGAAGTGGACCGTGGATAAGAAAGCAGCACTGTCGCACTTGGCGGGCAAAGCCATATTGGAATTTGGTCGGGGCGGCGAAGGCGGCCGCCTGATCAGCTACCACGGCGCGGTCACGCAAACGTTGCTGATAACGCTGATGGAGGAAGGTTGGCTCGAATACTTCGCCAATGGTGAGGGGGCGAGAATCTCTCCCGCTGGTATGCGTGCCTACAATCGGGCGATGGACGAAATGGGTGACGGAAAGCTTGTAGCTCCTAAGCCAACCACCCAGCCCAATGATGCGCCAAAACAGCAAAAGCACGAGCCTGACTGCAACCTCAACATGGCGTCCATCGAAGCGCGGTCTCGCGGTTGCGATTGTCGCCTATCCGCCAAGCCCGAGGATGCGGCATGATCACGATGAAGCTGGAACAGGTGCGGGACAAGCTCCGCAAGACGGCTAAGTTCGAGCGGGATGTTGGCATGCCGAGTAATGCGCGGGCATGGGATGAAATGGCCAACGCCATCGACGCCCACATAGCCCGGCCTGCGCAGGCGGTGGATGTTGAGGTTGTTAGAAAGTGCCGCAGCGAAGTTATCCACGCACTCGCTGCAATCGTGAATTGCCCGCAGACGGACGCACAGTGCGCCGCAGAAGTCATACCGCGCGATCCGGTGATGAGCGAAGTCATGCGCGTTCGGCAAGCGATGGACAAGCTCACTCGCGCCATCTCCGCCAAGAAGGCGAGACCAGTGGATGGGTGGATCAGCGTCGAGGATCGTCTGCCCGAATGCGACATGACACCCGCCAGCTTTGGCGTTCCAGTCGAATTGAAGCCAGGGTTCTTCGATGGCGTGAAGCACATCCCCAATGCGTTCTACGGGTGCCGCCAGACGGACAAGCCAAATTTCTACCTGTATGGCGCAGTGTTCCACCCGACGCACTGGCGCTATCCCGCCTCCCCCGCGCCGGACAAGGAGAATCTGTGATGGCTGTTGAACGAGTGAAGCGCAACGGAACTGTTGCCGTCCTTTATAGCCCTGGTTTCGGCGCTGGCTGGTCTACTTGGGCCGACGACGACGAAAAAGAGGCGATGCTGTTTCACCCGCGCCTTATAGCATGGGTTGAGGGTGGCAAGCGCGAACCGATAGACGACGTTTTGCGTGAAGTATTACCTGGCGGAGACATCCCGTACTCGGGTGGCGCTGGTGATCTGGAAATCGAATGGCTTCCCGAGGGTGAAGCGTTCGAAATTGACGAATACGACGGCTCTGAATCGGTAACCTGTCGCGGTCGCGTTGACTGGTGGATTGCATGAACGCAGACGTTGAGAAGGCGGTGGAGCCAACACACTGGATGGATGATCGTGGGCTTGTTGTGACCGACGAGTTCCTGCGCGGGCCTCGCTCGACCAGTGACTGGCGCACAGCCTATTACATCCCGTGCGTTAAGAAGGGCCGCAAGATCGTCAGGATCGACCGCATCACAGCCCACCTTGGAGGCGAGCATGAACGATGACATGCCTTGGGATGAATACGAGGATGACGAGGATGGTTACTGCGATTGCGGTGCCATGCACACCATTGACGAAATCGACTGCGGGCAATGTGATTGCTGTGGCAAGCCGATTAGCTCCGAGGAATATTCATGACTGACCTGATCGCAGAGCTGGCGGAGGTGGTGCGGCTGAGTAAGCAGGCATCCCCTGGCGCGTGGTTTATGGATGACCCAACGACCGCCGACATCGTTACAAACAGTGGTGACGTGGCAATTGTACTGGCGCCTGAAATGCGATCTCTCGATCTTCGGAACGGGAAATTCGCTGCGCTGAATCGAGCTGGAGCGCACCAAAATGCCGAGATGATAATCGCCGCTGTCAACTTCCTCCGCACCCACATTATCTTATGGGATTATTATTGAAAGCTAATGGCCCACCCAATATATTTTCTTATATTGTCTTGTGGGATTATTATTGAAGGCTAATGAAGAATCATTTTGATGAAAGGATTTGCTTGAGAGAAAGTTCTCTTCTTCCTCCTTGATCCTGCGGTGGGATCTTCCCTGGGGTGTGACTCCCCTCGCCAAGGGTGCGATGCCCGAGGCTTGCCCTTTCCCTTCCCATCAATCCCCTCTCTCCACCGCCGCCATCACCGCCTCCATCACCGCCAACGATGAATAGTAACTTGCAAAATTCATCCATGTTCCTGTGATAATCTTATGGATCTGAAACTTGGCTGGCGACGTAGCCCCGCCTTACAGCTTTGCAACGAGCCCAGTCTCGCATCGTTTCGATGTCGGGGCTGCCCGTGGTGCTCAATCTCGTGGGACTGTGCCACTAAAATGCGCCAGCGTAACCCGAGGATGATCCTCGAGTTACGAATCTCTTCCCTCCCTCTGTGCTGTGAGATCGGGTCTGACCTTTAGAGGGGACGTACTTTGCCCTGTCCTCTTTGCAACGGATGGTCGACCACCCCAATCCGCCTTTGGATCTGATCGTAGTGCCTATTCTCGTGGGGCTGAGCCATCTGCCCACACCGGTGCGCCCTGAGGATGATCTCCATATTACGAACTCTCTCCTTCCCTCCATACTCAAAGATCAGGTGAGATATTTGGAGTGGAGATACTTCTTTTAGTCTTCTTCACAGCAAGAGTTCAACCACCCCGATCCGATATCGGGTCTGTCTGTGGCATCTCATCTCGCTGGATTGCGCCAACTAGGACCCGCAGCCCGCAACCAGAGACTAGGGGCTATTTCCAGGAGCCCCCTTGACTGCACCCTTGTGAACCAGGGCACTTCATTCGGCCAGGATGTCCTCCTATGATTCAGCTTCTCACCACCACCAATGACATCGCGTTTTAACATCGGGCCAGCCCGTGGTAGCCCTGCACTCACCAGCGCGCAAGCACCCGACCGTGGCCAACTGACGCCAACAACCAATAGTGACTTGCCTCCCTATCCCCATCCGATGCCGCTGGTCAACCTAATCTGATAGTCCCAGATTTTTCTGTTGTAGCCTATTACCTCCCTACGAGGAGTGGGCGTCTTGGTGGTTGTATGATTGATTGCATTGTACCGGGACTGGAGGACTCAGCTGGGGTCCTTCCACACGCATTGGTCATGGTAGTATGATTTCCATCTCCTACCCTTTGGTTAGTCCTGCTTTATTATTATTCATTCGTGTGCTGTGCTTGTGTGCATAGGACCTCTAGCCAGTCACGTGTCACTGCGGATCTATGAGTGAGGACCCGTTCCCTAGGCCCAGTCGAGCATCGAGCTCGAGCTAGTTCACCCTAGGCGTCAGTGGTTCCCTAACTGCTGTGATCCTACACTTCCCTTGTCGGGACGGCCACTGGGCTTGAGTTTCTGTTTGAGAGACGCCTCTACCCTGAGGAACTCTATGGAGGTCAGCCGCCTGGCTTGCCTTTAGTGTGTGAGTGCAGGCCATGCTTCAAGTTGGTCATAGGTTGTAGCCCGTCCGGACTTGTCCCGCATCAAATGATATCAGAGCGAAGTTGAGTCTAGGGTAGTCATTAAAGTACAGTTTGAGTCAAGAAAAGTCTTATCTTAGGTGTTGCATCCCATTCCTATATCCAGTATATTAAAATGTATTACTGAAAAAATAGGTTACGTCTATTGGGAAGGTTGTAGCATTGCGTGAGTTGGATCTCCTGATCAATATCTCTGCCACGTACTAGATATTGGTTAGAGTCTAGAATAGTCACACGTTAGGTGTCTCATTCAACTTCTGCATTTAGCTCCAGCACATGTCCATCTTGTAGTTCCCCCAGTTTCCCATGGATTCCAAGTCACCCAAGCGATATGATAGTTGGCACACCCATGGACTTGGAAACCACCCCCTCTTCTTCATTGGGCCCGAAGAATCAACATTTGATGGCTCCAAAGTCTTGAGTGACTACCTAAATTGGGAAACCGCCATGGGTAAATATTTTGATTGTTACCCCATGCCCGATGCCATGAAAGTCGATTTCGCCAAGGAGAAGCTTTTGTACGACGCTACCGATAATTGGGGATGAGTTGAATGAATGAGGGATATTAGGAGGCAAAGGTCCATCGGCACATGGTGTGAAATGAAGGACGAGTTTAAGAGGATCTACCTACCCCACCCTGTCACCTCCCACAAAGAAGGCCATAGTCGGAGACGAAAGGTCTCGCATATAGATGAGCCTAGGTCCAAGACTAGGCTTGGTGATTATGGATGAATCCACCCTGAAGCCCCTGTCCCAAACCCTGATAGGGTGCACGGCTAGGATCTAGAGGGGGGTGCTGTTCCAGGCCGTTGTAGTTGTATTTTGACACTTCATGTGCCTTTGTTTTGCTATGTTGTATATGTTGATTTTTCGATGTTCTGACGATTTTTGTGTGCCCTGTCTTGCAGCTATGGCACGATTCGACAGAGATGAGTGGGTCCCGAGGCGTGTGGCTCGGGAGGAGGACCATTGGGTGCGACGGACCGAGCAGCCGACACCCCCTCTAGGTCCACCGGTGGTTACCATGGCTAGTGCAGAGCAGCTGGACTGGGGCCATACGATAGTAGTCGAGGGCTCCGTCGGTGAGAGGGCCGCTGGAGTCGAGACCGTGGAGGTGGCCCAGATCCTGGAGGCGGGCAGTCTATATACTTACGACCGGAGTGGAGGCTATCCCTTGGAGTTCCCCTTAGACCGCCATCTGTTCGAGTTCATTAGGAGGTATGTCCCTCCCGACATGGAGGAGGACGATTCATAGATTCCAAGAGCCCGTCGCCATCTTGAGCGGGCTATTTTGGTAGGCAGGGATAGCCTGCATGGCGTTGCGTTTTGTAGCTATCCGAGTTTTTTCGAGGACTATTAGAGGCAGCATCAGTTCCCCAGTGCTGAGTGTCTAGGGTTTTTCGACAGGATAGAGCAGTCTGGAGTCAGAGTTGGGCCACTAGGTCCTACTTCTTGGGATTTGCACGGCCACCACCGTACCGAGACAGAGGGGACAGCTAGACTGGTGCTGGAGCATGCATGTCTGCAGTATGCTGGGGAAGGTTATGATGACCACAGCATTCTAGATAGGGTGATATGGAAGACCGTCATCAGCTGGTATGACCGCTGGGCAGTGATCCCGTCACACTGGTACCGTTAGGGGGCCATCGAGTGGCTGATGGGGATTGTGCACCACTACTGGGTGATACTGGACTGAGTTGGGATCAGGTACACGGTGACTGTGGCTTTATACACGTACCCGTGCTACACCGGACTGCTACAGGGACTACTGGAGCATTTCAACCGTAAGTGGAACACGGTGGCGATAGCAGAGGGAGAGACCACTCTTGACTTATGGTCTCTGTTTCAGATTTCTGGATTGCCGATCAACGGCGAGGGGTATGAGGAGGTGGCACTGGATGACCTCCACCGCAGCCACACCGATGGACAGGGGCGATACCGAGTGTCTTATAGCTATCGGTATCTTATGAAGACCTGGAGGGACTTAGCCCTGGTGGGGAGAGAGAGAGCTGCACAGACTCCCAAGGTGCTGCTGAACGTGTGGGTCCGTCACTTCTACAACGGGCCCTTCTACTTTTACCAGGAGTTCGCCAGGGATCAGACTCCGTGGGAGGAGTACACTGAGGTGGAGCTACATTTTTAGACCTATACCAGATACATATATGCGCCACAGGAGGGGTGGAATCCCCATGGTTTGCGGGACGTGACACACCTTGCCGCATGCTTGGCGTATTGGTTGGCGACATTCATGGTCCCACACGGAGAGGATGGTCTACTGAGAGCCGAGTTGTTGTAGCCGGCTTGCTTGTTGGTAGAGGGACGACAGTTGGCCTTGGCTCCGGCTGCGTTGGCCAACATTTATCAGGGATTGGGAGTTCTAGCGGTGCACCCGGCGTCGAGAGAGAGGAGCATACTATCTCAGTGTGTGGGCCAGATTGCTATTTCTGGGGCTGGTGGTACGAGGCGCTGTGGCAAATCTGATGGCACCACTTTTGTTCAGCTTCACTGGACAGCCTGACGGAGACACCGAGGCACAGTTGGAGGGGGCTAGGAGATCCCTTTGCTACCTTCCCGCCCGGGGCGAGGAGGGATTACCTTTCGACATTGTCGCGAGGGACTGCGGCCTTTTTCTGGGAGAGTCAGGTGGAAGGGTGACCAGCGCCCATGTCAGTCCGGGGGTGCCAGACGCAGGGCCATGGACTGAGTGGGTGCTGAGCACTCGGTCGGCGGTGTTGATGTTGCACCGGTCTGCGATGAGTTCCTTGGAGCCGTACTACCCGCATCAGTTTGCAAGGAATTTTGGGTATGACTAGGGGATCCCGTCGAACCGGGTGTTTCCTTTGACGAGCTGATAGTACAGAGGGAAGGACACCCACCTGCTGGCTGCCGCGTGGTGGGACTTCTACTACCGCCGGGAGCCAGAGTAGTTCCCGATGCCTGGACAGGGATGTCGAGGACAATTCGACGTCAATTATGCCAGGTGGTGGTTCGAGCATAGCCACCTGTATCGGCAGAAGGCCTCCGCGATCCGGAAGGCGGAGGAGAGTCACTTGCTAAGGGAGGATATACCTCCCGTTCTACTAGATGACGGGTACTTGAGGACCTACGTTGCTCGGATTCACCGGGAGATCTAGCGACTTGTGGAGCAGTGGCCCTGGAGCAGCTGGGGTTCTTCGTATGGGAGCCGAGGCAACGGAGGGGCACTGAAGCCCTTGAGACAGGTACTGATAGTGGCGGCGACGACTGGGATGAGGGTGCATTGACCGAGGGCACCTAGGACCTAGTGGGCCCGATTCTTGGTCAACTACGGACTCCGAAGCAGAGGTTCACTAGACCAGGTGCTTCTGCACGGGAGCTTTGCTGACACAATGGTTGATGACTGGAGGCGGCACATCGGCCATGCGATCGTGTCAACCGGGCCCGTGGATTTCGTGTCCCAGATCGAGTGTGCCTACACTCTCAGGGACATCCGGGAGGCTGTCGCGAAGGCAGCTCGAGCACTGTCGCTGAGGCCGGAACAGCTGGTACCCTTGCCGTTGACCACCTTCGGGGCTTCAGGTAAGGTTCTTTCTTTTGCATATGGCCTTAACTTGATTGCTTTTTGGGACATATAACTGAGGCATTGTATGTTGTTGTGTTTGTTAACAGGCTCTGTGGTAGAGGGGGATCACCCCTCCACAGAGGCATCCTCAGGGAGCGGGGACGGAGGCTTGCAGCCTAGGCAAAAATGCCCTCGCGTAGAGGTTGCAGTAGTTGAGGTTGGTGGGTCCTCTGAGGGACTCGAGGCTGGAGAGCAAGTTGAGGCAGAGACAGCCTTGAGTAAGTGTCACTTCGAAGATACTGGCAAAACTTCCTCTCCCGCTTGTGCCAACCATGGTATCGGCTTGCACGGTGGGGCTAGTGGAGTCCTCCAGTGTGGGACCGTCTGGTGTGTAACTGAGTAGTTGGTGATTTTATGGGGGATTTCGTTGCTTTACCCACCCATGCTGAGCTTTCATTGGTGTCGATTGCAGGTACCTCTTCCCCTCTGGAGGAGGGAGAGCTTCCCCGTGACACAGTCGGGGTAGCAGGCGATGAGCCCGCTACTGTGGCTTCCACTGGAGGCGACGAGGAGCTCGTCGATATTGAGGGAGTTTCTAAAGAGAACGCTCGTGTTGGTGAGCTTCTTGTCCAACATCCTCAGCTAGGGAATGGTCTTTATTTGAAACTGGAGTTTATAACAACCTAACTTGGCTTCTTGGTGTGCAGGTGCCTCTAATTTGCCCACGCTTGGGGGTTCTTCAGAGACCTCATCTGGCTCTTCGAGTAGTGGCAGTGAGGCGATGGAAACCGATGAGAGCTCAAGCTCAGGCTCTTCTTCCTCTGAGACCTCTTCCACTGGGGATGTCGAGATGGAGGCAGCTCTGGAAGGTATATAGAAGTCCTTCCTTCCTCCCCATCGACTTCGGTTTAGAGTTTATGGTAGAGTGTTGACGCCATTGTGTTATGACCAGGACTAGAATCTGAGGGGGAGCGCGTGCCAGCTCCTACTGAGGATGACCAGGGAGAGCCTCCCGTACCCTCGATGGTTGCCGGGGATGATCGGAAGGTGGAAGAGCCTCTGCCCTCCCCAACTCCAGCGGGGGATGCCGCCAATGTGGAGGAGAGGTTGCCCTCATTGACCCCTAGCAGAGATGCCGCAGGCGCGGCAGGAGCCATGCTGGGTGAGGATCAAAACCTTTCTTCAATTTTTCACCTAGTCTTGTCACAGGGAAGCCCCGAGTGTTACTGACTCCCCTTTGTGTTTGGTGGGATTATGCAGGTCCTCTTGGTGTACTGGCTGAGATGGGCCACTCTTCCCTGGACCTGGGGGTTGAGTGGCCTACGTCCACTTGCTCGCTAGGGCCACTGCTGGATGCGAGTGTAGGTGTAGCCTTGCCTCAGTGAGCCCGAGGCTACCTGGGAGGCGACCCCCTGCTGTCTCCAGAGGAGCTTAGACAGTGGTTGAGGGACTGCACCCAGGGCTACCATGGCCTTGGCTTCTCACGTGAGCTCTAGATATCTAGCTTGGCCGACATCTAGGTAGAGTACCTATAGCTCCTGGCGGCTCTGGAGCAGAGGGCGCAGCGGCTGGTGGCTGCCGGCCATCCGAGAGGCACAGGAGCAATGCACTCAGCTTGCGTCAGTGATGGCCAAGCAGAGGGGACTTGCCGACGCGGCCATGTCTCTTGCTAAGGACCACGCCATGCAGCTGAGCGAGGAGAAGAGCAGAGCTGAGGCCTTGCAAAAGGCCTTGGAGGAGCAACGGCGAGTTGTGGAGCTTGCTGAGGTCGAGTGGTGGACTGCCGAGACTAGGGTCGAGGCTAGTGTTTAGCTTGCATCAACCTTAGAGGCAGAGCTGGGGGCTGTGGAGTCTTGTCGGGCAGCACTGGAGGGGAGTGAGCTTGGGCTCTGATTGTATCACCCCTTTTTTCTTTTTGTTGTCTGGACTACATGTCTTTTGTCACACCAAGGGCATGTCTTGGGCTCCTTTTTATAGAGTATGAATGACAAACTATGGATTTTGATGTTGTTATTTGCTGGGTTGTGTCACTTCTCATTCTTTGGAGTAGTGCTGAGTGCAGGGACTGGCGGCCACTTACTATTAGTCTTGCTTCATTTTCTCCACTATGTACTGGTGTAGGGGGCAGGAGACTGGACTTACCCTGTTTCAGGAAATTGACGCATGGGATTGGGAAATGGGAGAGGTGTGGCTAGATTTTGGATACTGGGGGCCGAGTGCTGGGTATTAGGAAATTGGTGCGGACACCAGATCGAGTGAGAAGCACGAACCGGAGAGCCGTCGGTATCGTACGCAGAGCACCACTCGAGCCACTTCGATGTCCATCTGGCTCGGAGATAGTCTGGAGACTCCCCCTTTAGTCTCGATATTTAGCACATTTATTTGGACTTTATTTGTGTGTAATGTGTGTTTATTTAGTTTTATTCGGTTTGTAATTTGGATTTTTTTCATCTTTCGAGGTCATGGAGCATAACGGATCAGGCCTGGTCCGTTATTTGGATATAACGCCCTAGGCTAGGCACGTTATATTCGGGTTGTTTTCGAGGTCGTCTACCATTGTCAGATCCCTCGACGACCATGCTTCCTCGAAGATCGTGTCAGTTGGTTCATTTAACGGATCGTTCCCCATGTGTTATGGTTCAGGTGACGCACTTGTGTGGATCCGTTATGGTGTGTTTGACCGATGTTTGACTGGGTATGGTAGTTGATATAACGTGCCTAACCCTGTACGCCATGTGGCTATAGCAGACTCATTGTGGTTCGTTATATGCTTCTTGTCCGTTTTAGTGTTTCGGTCTGTTGGCCATAGCGTGCCCGTCCTGGTGCGTTATGTTGTTATAGCTCCCCTGTCTTGGTGCGTTATATTGTCTGTATTGGAGTTTTAGATCTATTTGCCATAACGCCCCTTCTGTGGTCCGTTATAGCAGGTAACGCCTCTATGTTGGTGTGTTATAGTCCTGTTGTTGGCTGCGATGGTCCTTGTTTTGTCCTATGTATTGGTCAGTCTTAGGTCGTGTTCTAGGGCAGTGTCTGTCTGTTGGTGGTTGTCTGGATCCGTCGGTTTAGGTGACTGGGTGTGGTCTTTTCCTTGACCACGACAGTACCCTAACGACTCAATCTAGAACTATCAGTATCCTTGTCTCTGGTTGCGTAGTAGTTGTGCCTTGACTGCTGGGTTCGCCTAGCTGTTGAGTGATGGTTCACTTTGCCCAGAGTGTTGTTGTCGTCTACCGCTCCAGTTTCTATTTGTCTTGGCTTGATCTCGTGGTTTGCCCATGACTCGTGGGTGTCTGTTGACATCTTATGAGGGCTGTGACAATGATGGGATGGCCATGAATGTTTGTGCATGCAGCGTGTGTGTCTGTATGTGTCGTCATTATCGGGTTCTAGTCAACTCGGGGTCACCTAGCAGTTGACAAGTAGCCTTGTTGTGTCTCGACAGATTTGTCCAATTCAAGACCATGTTTCTAGATGTCTCGAGGTATTATTTTACCTCGACTTACGTGTCCAAGTGTGCTGAGGATTCTCGGTGCCCCCTCAGGTCTCCGTGTGTCATTTTATCGGATCATCGTTTTCCCTGTCTTAGGATTAGACCAATTGGCGGCTTGTCCCGCTATATGTGACGATCCTGACTTAGAGTCGTAGGAATCAAGGACAGTTGTAGTTGTAGGTCTAGCTGCCTTGTCCTGAGTCTGTTGGCAGTCTCCTGTGCTACCTTTGGTGCTTCGAAGTACGTGCTATAGAGCACTCTTACCTGTATGTACTTAGGTACTTGTGTTTTGGAGTCTGTATCTTGTAAGCCTTCACTAGTCGTACCCTTACAGCACGCTTCGGCGTGACAGCTTTTATAGCGGGACACTTCCGGTTCACGATTTTTAAGCTAGTTTTCGTCGGCTCCCGCGGTTACCGTTGCGTCCTACGGGATCATGATCATGATTATGATTTCGCCTGTCACTGTCAACGTACGATCACTGAACCCAGGTGACCGTTCGTACTTGCACTCCGAGACAAAAGTAGGCAGGTCATGATTATGGCGATGCCGCTTGCCACTGCCAGGTGCGCCTTGTGCACCAAGCTAGTAATATGAGGATGCCCTCCTCGAAACAATCCTCCAACGTACCCTCTCAAACTCATCTCTCAGATCTTGAAAAGTCCTCGACATCTGAGTGTGGGGGGCTAGTGAGGAGAGTAAAATTGGCTAGACCCATTTGGGGCCCATCCACACCGAACCCAATTCGACTCGCGGACCACGATGCGCCTAACGGGCCTCGACAGTAGCTATCCACTACAAACAGCGTAGGACGAACGGTCCTTGGATTCGCCAGCGTGAAAGGCTCCAACCCAGGCGCAATGGCCATCGGAGGACTCTCCTATGATCGACCATTACTCCCGAGGATGCTAGCCCCAATCCCACTAAGGGCGAGCACGCCCTACTGGGGTTTTAAGACCCACCAGGGGATCGGCCGACTCTGGGATAACCGTCTCTCAATGAGAAACTCCCCTCACAATTACGGGAAACGTTACTCCACGATTGGTGCCCTTCCCTGCTAAGGGATGGACTCCCCCCTCCAGGACAATCCCCTATAAAAGGGGCTCCGATGGACAGACGCAGACACAGAGAATTCCACCAAGAAGTTCCCAGAGAAGTCAAGGAGAAACAGACTAGAGAAAACTATATGCCCTGTTACTGCTAGAGAGGTCCCAACTGTCCACCTGCGGAGAGAGGATCCCTTCTGAGCACCCTTACCACCTAAAGAGCACTCATCGAGTGGCCACTGGCAATGGCGAGCACTCGTCCATGGTGCTAGGAATTTGGGCCCCTAAGGACAGGCGCCGAGATGCCAGCGACCCGAGGCCTTGAGCCTAGTTTGGGAACTGGCGTGACTGAAAGGTGGGATACAGGGCCTTCGGTCCACACCGGGGCCATCACGTCCCATAGAGGCAGGCCTGTACTGGGAGTCGGCGTCGTCGAGTTGTAGGAAATGTTCCCCCATGATGGAGTCGAGGGGTGCGGAACTTGACGCGGATCACTCACGCAAGGCATCATCCGCGGGAAACCACGGGGTTGCATGCCCGGTCTGCATGTTGAGCAGCCTCAAACCGGGGGTTGATGCACCGAGTGAGGTGGTTGCACTTTAGAAATTCTGGTCAAAAGGCCCGAATGAGATACTGGGGAGCCCTGCCCCCGGGACAGGAGACCCATGCGAGGAGATGGCTGGGCTGAGGCTCGGGGCTGACGACCCGAGTGAGGCGCTGAGGAGTCGGGCACCTTAGAGTAGAGACCCACACCAGATGCCGACTCAACCAAGGCCCGGGGCTGGAAGCCCGAGCGAACTGTAGTGGTAGGGACCGGGACTCAGGGCGCAAAGCTCGCGTCGGGAGCCAGTCGGAACTGGGCCCGGGGGCTGGTGTTAGCTCGAGCGGGAGCTGGTCCGGAACCCCTAGGGGGCCAGCAATAGGTGACCCGAGTCTGACACTCAGTCTGGCCGCTGAGACTGGCGGCGGGTGTGGTGCATTGACGACGCCAGAAGAGACGGGAGCAGAGGGTGGCGGTGGAGCCACCACAGGGACCACACCCAAGAAGTAGGACGATCCGATGACCGGGGTGAAAAAGTAATTGGCACCGCCAAGTAGCCCACCTGTGCATGGGTGGCGATGACGATGGGACCATAGGTGACGGCCACCATAGTTGTTGATGCGTCGAACGAGCATGGGCGACGGCCACTAACAGTCATCGAATGTGATCTGGCAACTGGAAGGCGAATTGGAAGCTGCTGGGAAGTAGGAGCAGGTGCTCTTCTTCTACCTCTCCTGCAAGAACAAGAAAAAGGTACCGGGACTTCAGAGCTGGCACACGCTTTCTATTAAGCAGAAAGAAGGAAGGCGGGAGACGTCCCACTAGGCGTGCCACCCTTTTGTTCACGCGCGGCGGGTGTGGGCCACGGGCGCACGTGTGTGCGGTGACCGGACTGAGGGGTGGGATAAGGCAATGGGGGGAAATGCCAGAATCTACCATGCTTCAGGCACTTCCTATCATGGCCATATCTTTCTCAAGGTGGCATCGTGTACTCACCTTTTATGGAAAGCCAAGGGGAGACCAAGTGGCACGGGGGGTTTCTTGGTTTTTGAGGAAACATGGCTGGGGTGCGGACGTGCCAGTCGATTTCTCGACAATCACCCATGGAACTGAAAGCTGACAGGGGAAGCGTCGCCAGGGCATGACATGTGGACTCGAGAGGTGGGAGACACGTGCAGGGAAGGTCAGTTCCATAGGTGCAAGTGCGCAGGCGACTGTGAGGAGCCATGTATAGGACGTCTTTCCCCACCTATCATAAGCATTCGGTGTTTATTTACATCGGATTGAATCCAAACACCTTCGTTCCATGCTGAAGAGAGATCTGTATGTGCCTTAAGTCCTAGGTGGAGAGTAGGGAACACTTCGCAGCTGTGGGTTCGCACAAGATAGGGTGATGTTGGTTGGGATCAGAGGTGTTGGGGATTCACACTAGGTGACACACAAAAGGGGGACTGAGGGCCCGAATGCGGATGCAAGCGCATTCATTTAGATGGCAGTATAATTTCTGAGAGCTATATGACATTATAGGCAGACCATAGTGGCCGAGGTACAATAGGTGCAAGCCACGGGATAGTTCCGACACAGTGGTTGGTCCCCGGGTCAATGCGTGACAAAGCAGGTATCCACATGTTTTACAGGGGACTCCTCTCATGACATGGGCTGTGTTTGCTCCACCGAACGAGGGGCTTGTAACTGGGCAACTGGAGAAAGCTTCGAACTGGTGTCTGGGCGAGGGTCGATCACGGCTCGGGTCGAGCGATCAGACATGGCCTCACGACTGCGGGGAAGAGTGTCGTCATGGTGCGTGCATGGTTGCGGTTGATGGGCACGCGAGGGGAATCCCAGCATGGCGGGGCGTTCGCCCTTGTCATAACATCTCACCCGTGGTCGGGATAGACTTGCGCGTCATGGCCAAACATAGCATGAGGGAAGTACAAGTGACATACCCTCAGTGTCCTTAGCCGACGACCAAGTCACCCGCACACAATTCTCTTTACTCGTTGCCTTGCTATTGCTGTGGAGCTTGAAGCTTGGAGATCACTGGAGGCTTGGATTTATGTATACGTCTCTTTGTGTCCACCCCTTGAGCTTCTAAGGGGGTTTTATAGGGAATTTGGAAGCTCAGGGAAGGGTTTAGGTGGGCTAAGGTACCCATTCCGAGTTTCCTTCATTTTTCAGTCCCTCCATTGTTGCACGATGAACCCTCCGCTTAGGATGAAGCCACCGTCTCCAACCCCATTTACCAAACCAATTGGTGTTACGATGATGGGTCGATACTCCAATCACCCACACCAACGCACCATGAACCCTCTTCCATTATCCAAACCTCTCGCACCACCAAAATCTGACGCTTTCAACGCACTAAGGCTCTTAACATCATACCTCCAATCTCCACTCCTTTAACCTCTATTCCACCAGCTTCCACCAAGCCTCCTTTAACCTCTACTTCACCAACCTCCATCGAACTACCTATTACACCATGTTCCCAACCGGTTAATCCTCTATTATCGCCACCTCGGCCCGTCATTATCCTAAACCTCACTTTGTCTATACCTCCACCACACTCTTTTTCCAAACCTATGGCAGATCCTGAGCAGGGTCCATTCATTTTTGCACTTGAGCCGATCTCGTTCACTTCTGAACAAGGGGAGAAGCCCGACGTGTTTCAACCTTTACTTCCACTTACACTTCCTTTAACACTCTCCATTACACCTACATTGCTCCTCAAGCTTACCGCCTCTATCTCGCCTTCTATTACCAATCGGAATGGGTGTATTTTTCCAAGCACATGTGCTGAGGGCGATCAAGAGCCGGGTAAGAAAGATTTGGCCGCGGTTATGCCGTTCAAGATTCAAGAGTGCGTTTGCCGAATACCGATTCTCATTCTTGTGCCGGGCATTTTTGATACCTCTCTGTCAAGGCTCACTATGATAAACTCTCCCAAGTTGATGCCATGCCGGCCATTTACCATTGTTACCTTATTCATTGGTTGATACTCTTTCAATGATCTCATTACCCCTCACATCGTTGCCATACAATTTCCTAAGGGATTATCTTCTTGCAGCACAATCACACATCCTACTCTCAATGAGAGCACCCGGGCATTGAGTCCACTTCATGGGCCATTTGGTCGAGCACTTTGCTTACCATGGAGGGGTGGGCATTCTTTTAATAAAAGGTATTCTACCAACCCATTCTATCCTCCATCCACATTTTCATTCGCCATTGACTTTTCTTCATGGGCCACTCTGTGGGTGAGGGAGGGGATCTCATCCTCTCATTCCATACATTCTTTGTACTCATCCCACTTCATACATTCATCGCATTTATTGCATCGCATTCACACGCATTCACATTTCTTCTTTCCCAGGTTTCTGAACCCGTATCTTTCCCATTTTCTAGAACTTCCGGATCCTCCATATTCCTCTTCTTATTCCTTACCATCTTTAGGATCCCCGGGTCCCCTTACGCTACCCGGGCATTGTTCCCCCTCCAGATTTCTCTCAGGGCATCACACCCACTCCCGATTCTTGCATCCAGACCCTTTGGATTTTTCTCTTCTTCTAGGGCATCGCACCCCATGGTGTCTCACTCCTCCGGAACCTCCGGACCTCCCTCTTTGGGATTTGTGCCCCCCCCCTGCACCCTCATGTCTGGGTCCTCCGGGCTTCTCACTCATCCTCCCAGGGCATCACGCCCCTCTTCATCCTATCCCTCCGGAAGCCCCAGATTCCCCATCTTATCTTCCTTCCAATCTCCTTGGGCATTGCGCCTTTCTGATTCTATTCCTCTAGAATATCCGGATCCTTTTCTACTCCTAGGGCATCGCGTCCCTTCTTTCTTTACTCCTCCGAAACCTCTTGACTCTTCTTTCTCTTCTAATCCACTCTCCATTGTCCCTTCTGGGCATCGGGCCCCTTTCTGTCTTTCTCCCCCGGAACCTCCAGACTTCCTCCCAGGGCATCATGCCCCTTCAGACTCCATTCTTCCAGAACCTCCAGACTCTTCTTCCGGCTACGCCATCCTTCCTGGGCATCACACTCGTTCATCCCCATCTTTCTTCCGATTTCTCTGGAACATCGCATCCTCCGTTCTCTTCTTCCTCTTAACTCACCTTTTTCCGTACTTCTTCCCAGGGCATCGCGTTCCCCATCACTTTCCTCCTCCAGAGTCTTCGGATTCTTCTTCCTATTATGATTCTCCTCCCTTGCCTCTGGACCCTTCGGATTCCCCACTTTCCATCTACCAATTCCTCCTGATTTTGGGTCCGATTCGACTTCTTCCGCATCCACTGCTTTGGGCATCTACCCATTCTCTCACTGCATCTGAGGCTTTAGTCCTCACTTCTCCCCTTAAGCTTTCACTTCTTCAGTAAACCATTCTTGTGATTAGGGTCTCCGCACCTTAGTGAGGGAGTTCTAGCCCTCGCCTCTCTTCCTTTTCTCCTCATTCGTGTGAGTCTGGTCTGGGCACCACTCCTTCTTGTTAAACCACTTCAAACCTTGGTTTTTAATCTTTTTTTCCTTCCTTGGAGTCTTACTTTGTATGTAGCGCCCGGCATTAGGTTTTTGGCGACTAATACATTAGTACTACTACAATCAACCTGTAAAAGTGATCCGCACTGCTCTCCCTGATATAATGCAATTACTATAGGAGAAGGTGTACCTATTGCAGCAAATTCTGAAAGTTCGATATTATGTATCTCTGAAGTAGCTACAAATTCAAACCAAATATCTGCTCCGTTTACACCACCACATTCAAATGGTTGTGGAGATGCTGTAGCTCCAAGGTAAGAAGTTGTACCAAAAGATTCACAATCCTGATCAACAGGGTTTACAGTAAGCGTATATGCACCTGTACATTCGTCATTTGCAATTGCTGTTTTAAACGAATAAGGCCCTGCCCATTTGCTCTTATCATCTGTATCACAAACAGATCTTACATAATAAAAGTAATTTGTTGACGGCTGAAGTGCAGGCGTTGTATAAACAAAAGGATTAGAAGAAGCTTCTACACCTATACTGTCATTTGTAGGTGCCGGCTGACCAGCAGGAATCACATAAACTTCCCATGCAGTTGCACTTCCCGGTTCTGTCCAGTTAAAAGTAGCTCCTGTTTCTGTTATGTCAGCTACACCTAAAGCTGTAGGTTTAGGACATGTAATAATAGAAAAATCTATATTATCTATAGCTCCCGGAGGCTGTGTTCCGGTAAATGTATTATTTACCCACTCAAATACTAAACGGATATTAGTACCTGCAAAAGCAGTACCGTCTAATATATAGCTTGCGGTTGTCCAGTTTCCATTATTGTAAAGTGTTCCGCCTATTGTTTCTCTTTCACCCGTAGCAGCAGTTATTTGTGTACCAGGTGTAGGAACAAAGGTAGTAGGTACACGCCATACTCTTATAAAGTCAGAACCAAAGGTTTCACCCATATTTTTCCAATCAAAGGTAAAATCTATATCTCCTGCAGTAGCCGGGATGATAAGATCTTTATAAGCATGTACTACAGATCCTGCCGAAATATTATAATTATTTGTTTCGCCGGATGTGTTACTAATATATAACGATTTACCCGGACTGTTGCTGGTAGCAGTACCTACAACCCATTTATTAGTCTGGTTACCGTTTGTTATTGTCCAGCCATATGTATTATCATCAAAATTTTGAGTGTAATTAACCGGAGATGCTACTTGTGGTGTATTAAACTCTAATGGGCCTATCCATAAACTTGTATCACCGGGTCCGCAATTATCTCTTACCCAGAAGTAAAAGTTAGAAGAATCAGGAAGCCCTGAAAGCGTTACTGCCGGAGTAGGCACATTGCCTGATGGCGTTGTAGTGGCAGAAGGTGGTGTAAGTGATGTAGTATAATAATAGTCATACGTTGGTGTTACGGAAGTAGGTGGTGTCCATGAGAATGATACACCTATCGCGTTATTAGAAGTCATAGCCAGGTTAGAAGGCACAGGACAGGTAATTTTAGATAAACTAATATTATCTATTGCTGCCGGCGGCTGATTTCCACTAAATGCAGAATTTCTCCATTCAAATATTAATCTTCTTGTCTGGCCCTGATAAGCACTTGCATCAAAAGTGATGTTTTCAGTAAGCCATACAGAATTCTCATAGTATGTAGTTCCGCCAAGTCTGATGCGTCCTGTAGCAGTATCGGCAGTAATTTGTGTTCCGGTTGTAGGGTTAAACTCTACAGGAACTAACCATACCGTAAAATAATCGTCAAAAGACTGGCCAATATTTCTCCAGTCGAAAGACAATAAAGCATCATCTATAGCTGCCGGGAAAGTAATATCTCTGTAGGCATGAACTATTGATGCAGATGTTACAGTGTAGCCATTATTTACCCCATCATCATTAGATATATATAATGAGTTTGAAGGGCTTTTGCTTACCGCGCTGCCCACAACCCATTTATTTGCCTGGGTACCGTTTACAAGCTGCCATCCGTGTGCACCGTTATCAAAATTCTGCGAATAATCCATTGCCGCAGGTATTTGTGGAGTAATAAAACTCAACGGACCTATCCAGTAGCTTTTATCCGTTGTACTACAACTGCTTCTAACCCATATATAATGTTGTGTAGAAGTAGGAAGATTATTTACAGTAACAGTTGCCGGTGTGGTACTGCCTGTTGCCGTAGTAGTATCTGTAGGTGGTGTAGCATCTGTAGATATATAATATTCATATCCTGGTGCACCGGAAACCGGGGCAGTCCAGGTAAATGTAGCTTCGGTCTGGGTTAAAGCAGTTAAAGCTAAATTTGACGGCTGAGGACAAGTAATTACTTTAAAGTTAATATTGTCAATCGCTGCGGGTGCCTGAGCTCCTGTTGCGGTATTATTTCTCCATTCAAATACTAATCTTCTCACAGTACCTGCAAAAGTTGATGCCTGTATTACCCCCCATTCTCTCAGTCTCTCCCTCTCTCTTCTCCTTCTCTCCCCCTCTCCCCCGAGTGACCGACGGTGGTGGAGGAGGGCGAGACGGTGAGGTGGCAAGGCGAGGAATGAGGAACGGGTCGAGGATCGAGGGCTGGTGGCACGTGGGAGCTCGGTCGTGAGTTCATGTCCCGGCGAGGGTTTAACGGTATTTTCTTCACAGATCGGCGTCCACAGTGCGTCAAATCTTCGGTGGAGGTAGGGAGATGGACCCCCAACTCACGTACTTCCATTCCCGTGATTTTGGTAAGCCGTGGTGTGCCGAGCGGACTTATTTAAGTATTTTAGGAAAAATACATATTTTTGGGGAGTGAGCTAGATCTAGCGTTTTAACTGCGATTTCGGGATTTGAATGAGTCCTCTCGATGCTAGAGAGGTTAGGGATGAGTTTCCCCTTGTTTTCCCCTTCGCGTGGGTGTGAACGGGGCGTGGAACAGAGTTTTCCACCAAATTCACCGTTTTCGAGTTTCCAGAATAATGGCAGTCCTAATAGGAACCACCACTGGGCGAGGCGGTCCTCAGGGAGGCCACCATTCTCCCGTTTTACCGTGTTTTGGTTTGTGGTCTTGCGATAGACCGCCAGGTGGCTTAGCAATCTTGGGGAAACCGCCAGGCAGGGCTCAGCGGTCAGGGGATGGCCATTTTTATGCCTTAGTCATTTGAGCATTTCTCGGGTGTTGCGGTCTTGGTTGGACCGCTAGCTGAGTTTTACAGTCGATAGTGGACCGCCATGTGGCCAAGTGGCCTGGGGATGACCGCTTGGGTCTCCCTTATGTCGGTTCGATCTTAGCGGTCACGCGATAGACCACTAGGAGACCGCCAAGGTGTAGGTTGCGGTCAGGGTGTGACCATTTTCTAGTTTTTGAGTTGGTTGAGGTCGGGAGGTATAGCGGCCATGCAACTGACCACTCGGTGACACCCAGCGGTCAGGCAATGGACCGCCATCCAACTCGGTGGTCTAGGAGTGACAGCCTAGGTTCTGGAGGTGTCTGGGGCTATGTGGTCCTTGCTGGACCGCTATGCTAGGTTTTGTGGTCCTAGCAAGACCGCCAAGCTCCAGGACGGTCCACGGAGGACCGTCTCTTGGTTTTTGTGTTTACCATGCCCGTTTAAGTGTTGTGTTGGCCTCCGGTCAACCCGGTTGTAACCTAGTGGTCGACTTTCGGTCTCGTGAATGTCCTGGACACCCCGTGAGTTTCGTGTCTGTGTTTAGGGTGTCTGGAGGTACCGTATTATCTCGATTAGCGTGCCCGTGGGTTTGAGAGTTCGGGTGACTCCATGTGTTCTAGGCTTTTGTGTTATGCTTGATTGAGTCACCGTGTATCGGCGTGAGTGCGGTGGGGGTTCCCCTACATGTTGTGAGTTCTCCAAAAAGTGGTTTTCAAGTGGGCCATGCGTATGGCCTTGGACTGTGAGTCTAGTTATCCAGCCTGGGGCTGGAGGATTTCTCAATTCCCTTTTTGAGTGAATGGTCTCCGCGGTTGTGGAGTACCTCGTGAGTCATCGTGCCGAGGTTTCTGACCCTAGGGTTAGGGCAGATTGATAGCATGGCACCGTTCGGTGCAACGGTCTTGACCCCGAATCTCATGACTCAAGGATCGTTGGATTAGTGAATCTAGAGGATTGTCCAGAGTCCAGTGGCTTAGTACCACTTGGTTCTTCATGACTTTCACGCAGGGTGAGTGTGTGGTTCTCCGAGTTTCTCCTCAGAGAGTGGTCACATCAGTGACTCCCCACTAGTCATAGCCTTCTGACACACGTGTGGTCCCACCAGGGAGTGGTGGCGAGGCTACCCGAGAGAGATGGCTTTAGGCTGGTTGCCATGGGCCTACTACTGTGGCGACTCAAGTCCAGGCCAGGAGGAAGAACCAGCTAAAGGGCCTGACATAGCACAATTAGTCAGTGTGTACACACGTGGTTGGGGACTTCAGACGCGTGCTGATGAGCACGACCCTGACTAGACCCTTGTCAGTGTTACTTGTGTGTGTGTCTCAGTTTCTACCTGGGGCTAGTAGGGAGACACTGCGGCGCGGTGTAAGTCATCAGGGGATGCGTCCGACTATGCTTCTAGTGGGCAGGTACTCCTATCACATGAGTCGTGACTCTTCTATTTCTGGGTTCCTTTTCCCATCTGCGAGACGTGGCTTCTGGACCGTTCTAGTGTGTTTTTCCGAGGTGGGGGCCAGAGGTGCTTGCTAGGGATTACTGAAGCCTCACCGGGCCAATGTGGGACTGTGCGGTCTTGGTTGGTCGTGCCTGTGTAGGCAAGCTTCTGCGGTAGGATTGCCGTGAGTGTTTCCTCGGTAGGCCTGGTGTTAGAGTGGTCTGGTTCCCGATTGTGAGATTAGGACAATTTTAGAACTGACCTGTTCCCCCATCCTAAGCCAGCAATGGATGGCACAAATAGACTAATTTTGGACAATAGCTATGTAATTTCGATTCCTTACATGATTCCTTAACACCGCTCTAATACTAACTGTAACGACCCAGAGCTCCGGATACCGATAACCCGATGTAGTATCGAATTACCGCTACCAGGAACTGGGGAGGTCACCCAATAGGCTAATGAGGCCCCTGAAGGGTTGGGGGAGTTTGTCGAGGGAGCATATAACGAATTGGAATTACACGACGTGTAATATAAATTAGAACAGTTATTTAAAACTGAAATGCATAAGCAGTTTAAATATATCAGAGTGATAGTCAATATACACTAGTCCAGAATTGCCAAAAGAACAAGTCCACAATTATACAAGACTGAATGTACAACTACACAGGGCATACCCCAGTCAAAAGTACATAAAAGACTACACCGACACGGTTGGCTATCTAGACACGGTCGGGAAAGGCACGAGGTCCTCCGGTCAATGGTTGGGGTGGCTCACCTGAAAAGAAGAAGGGTGAGTCATAGCCAGACTTAGTAGGGGTCACGTGGATCCCTACCATGCAACTAAATAGGCAAGCATGTAAATATAAAGCAATTAGAGCATGCATTTATGCAATAAACAAGCATTGGCATATTTTAAATACATGGATTACAAAGCTCTAAATTCTAACTAAATAGTTAAAATAGCTATCTATATGCCAAATTAACATAATTTAATAACTACAGAGGCTAAATCTACCAGTAGAATAAACCTCAACTAGCCAAGTGAAATGAGAGACGAAGAACTTACCAGAAGATAGAAACCAGAAGCGTCCACTAACGACTTACACTGCGTTTTAGGCAACTCGTAAATCAGACAGACACAACGTGCGAGAGGCGTAGAAAGTACCAGAATAAGAACTAGTTAGAGTAACACTCGTCAGTCTCAGTCCAAGCCTCTGACCATGTGTGCACACAACGACCCCTGCCTAGGGTCAGGTCTCTAGCTAGTTTTCCCCCCCCTAAGGATGCTACGGTAACCACGGGGACCCACGGTAACTAGCTTAAAAATCGTTAGACGGGAACACCCCTCCACCTCTACCAGGTGGGCCGACACTAAGGTCGCTGGGCTGCGACTAGTAGCTCCATCACGAGAAAAGAGAAAGCAACTCCACTGGGACATAAAGATGCATTTTTATTCCTAAAATAACTTAAACAGGGCGAGGAATGCATTAGAATAACAATTTATTACCCTTAGGATAGCAGAGAATATAACGGCTCAGAGCTGCCCCATTATAGTACATAACGGATCGATTCTGGCCCATCACAGAGCATAATGGATCAGGTGGGGTGCGTTATATTAACATGGCGTGCCTCCCCTGGTCCGTCATCCTCATCTCCTACATTCCCAGACTCGGTGGCCATGGCGGATCGGTGTTGGTGCATTATGTTAACATGGCATGCCTCCACTAGTCTGCTATGACTACCCGAGTGATTTTTATTAAGTTTAACTACTCAAAAACTATAACGGTCCACTGGGGGTCCATTAAGGTCACCCGAATGTGAAAAATCCACAGAAAACTCATAACTATGACGGTCATGGAGAGGGGCGTTATACTAACGACCTACCTACAGTACGCATGAGCATAACGGACCCGTGGTGGTCCGCTATACATGCATAACGCGCTAGAGGTAGTGCGTTAAACATATAACGGTCACTACTGTGACCGCCATGTGAGCTAGGTGACAAACGAGTTCAGTTTGAAATCGAACCACTTCCCGGTCGACCAAAATCGACAGGTTCGCTTGCAAAAACCTGTAAAAACATAAAACCTGCCATGCCACATGTCCATACAAGCCAACAAAAGCTAGAAAACGTAATTACAATGCCTATAAATGATTAAAATCACTAATTATCACATTTTAGGGAAAAACTTAAAAATGGTCATAACTAGGCCAAACGGCCGTGGATGGGCATGCATGTGGTATGGAAATGATCCTAGCGCGGAGGTGGTTCCATCCCCCTACCTCATTCGTCCCGAAACTGACATTTCGGCCGCATGCGGGCAAGGTGGAAGCCGCGCCCCACTCGTCCCGTCTCGACCAACCGTCCCTCGAACCACGCGATGGAGAGCGTCAACGCGATCCTCTCGTCGCACTGGTTCCAATGGTACCTCCTGTGTCTCGGTCCGGCCCTAAAATCATCAAAACCAAGAAGGAGAGAGGAAGGAGAGAACGTTGGAGAGAGAGAGTGAGAGAGAAATCGGGAGAGAGAGAGGGTTAACGAGAGAGAGAGAGTGAGTGGGGTTGGGAGGGTTAAGTTAATAAAATTATTAATTATATTATTTTTTTGTTAAAAACCTTTATTAAACCTTTTGGCGAGGTAGTTCCCGATACACGGTTTATAAGCTAGTTTCCGTGGGCTCCCTTGCTTTGCAGTAGCGTCTGCTGGGGGAGAAAACTACCTAGAGGCCTGGCTCAGGGCAATGAGCCAGTGTGTGCACACGTGGTCAGGGGCTTGGACTGACGTCGACGGGTGTTACCATATTTAGTTACTTGCGATGGTAGTACTGTTCTGGTTCTGACAGTGTCTTGGTCTCGGTCGTGCTTTTGGACGATAGGAAGATGAGCCACTTGTAGGCATAGCATAAGACGTCAGGGGACGCAGCTGGCTGTTCTTCTAGTGAGGGGTACTGCAGTCACGTGACAAGTGACTTCCATGTGACTCTCGTGTTTCTCGAGTGTCATGACCTTTCTGGGTTAGCCCTCTCATTGATTTGCCCGAGGTCAGTGTTGTGCCTTGTGCACGACGTTCTAGTCATGTCGGGTCGGCGTCTGTCTAGGTCCTTTCTAGACCTATTGTCTGGCCTTGTAGGCATGGTTCTTGTCAACAGATCGGCAACTTCTGACTTCCCAGTTCAGAGTTTGCCCTTCTGTTGCTGTTAGGAGTAGCTTCAGGTGTTGAGGTTAGTTCGGCAGCCATGCTCTTTTGGTACTGGTTCTTCCCTCTTCCTTGCTTGTTCCCTACTCATGCTTCCTCTTCTTTGTAGCTTTGTAATTTAGTTTTTCAGCTTTACTACCTATTGTTTTCTGTTCCGTGTTACTACATGTTTTTCGGTGGGGATCCGCGTGACCCCTACTGAGCAAGTGACACGAGGCTCGCGCCTGCTTTTCACGTGGGTGGCGTCATTCTGCTTTCGCGGTTCTTGGTGTGACGCGTCCATAGTTGCTAGCTGTACCTACATCGGGCTTCCCCCGACATCAGTGTATGTCTTTCTTTTCTGTCGATTGTACTTGGACTGCGCTGCTCGTCTTTCCTTTGGACTGGACTCTGGTATAATTGTTAAATTTAAACTGTTAATTAAAAATTAATTTTATTTCTGCTACTTTAACAAACTAATCTAATGAAATTTAATTACTTACTGTTATATCTCTGTGGCTTCAATGAACTACACGACAATCCTTTTATCCCTTTAGAGCTTTACAGCTCTTGGGAGGCTTCACGGGTTCCAAGCGGTATCGGGTCTACTCGGTAGTCCTATCGGGTATATCTGGTATCCGGGATCCGGGTCGTCACATCCTCCGTCGGGGTGCTTGTGCTCAGACCTAGGTCTTCGGTTCTTGCCTTCTTCTCGGGTGGCATCTCCTCAGGCTGCTAGTCACGTGTTGAGATGAGGTAGCATCTCCTGGACTCCCTTTGATCTCCTCGGACCTCTTCTACCCCCCGAGGGGTAGAAAACTTGAGCTTTTGGTGGTAAGAGGAGGAGACGTTGCAAAGTGTGCCGAGGATCCCTCATCCAATGATGGCATTACACCTGGTCATTGTGCGGACAACCGTGAAGTCTGCGAGGAAGGTTACCTCTCTTGCCGTGGTCCCGAACGTAATTGGGAGCGATATGCGTCCTTCCGGGTGGATTGTAGTGCCAGAGAATCCATACAAGGGAGTGTGTAACAGCGTGAGTTTAGACACATCCATGCCCATGAGCACAAGACAGTTGTACGCAATAACGTCAGGGTCACTTCCATTATCAACTAAGATGCGACGCACGGTACTCTGATTGATGGTGGCTGAGACCACTAGCGCATCCGAGTGGGGGGTGGTTACACTTTCTAGGTCATCGTCTAAGAAGATGATTGGGTTCCTCAGGTGCCCTGAGGTGGCGGCCCCCGGATGGGTGTCATCACCCCGTTCCACTGGGTGGATGGCTGATGCGTATCATCACCGCCTGCTCGCACTATCTCCATCTGCGGTCGGTCCTCCAGAGATCATCATGATCTCCTTTCCATTGGACCGGTTGTCGAGGGGGGTGGAGTCCGCTGTCACTTTTTCACGGCCTTGTTGAGGAATTTATCAACGAGCCCTCTGCGGACGAGGTCCTCGATGGTGTCTCTCAGGTTAATGCACTCGGCTGTGTCATGGCCGTGGTCACGGTGATATTGACAATACTTCTTTTCACTCCTTGAGCTGGGATCCGATTTCATTCGGGGAGGCCATTTAAGGAATGGCTCCTCGCGGATTTCCATCAGGATTTGGTCGGGTGGAGCCGTCAGGGGCGTGTAGTTGTGATAGTTACCCCTTTCTCTTTCTGGGCGGTCACGACAGTCTCCGTCGTGTCGCTCTCGCTTACTCTACCCTTCCCGTGGCAGGTCGGTGGTTCTCTTTCAGTCGGACTGCTCGGTTCTGACCGCGCTGTTGAGTGGTGGATGGCGGATCTAGAGGGGAGGGGTGAATAGATCTGCCCCTCTTTTCGCAATGCAGCCCTCTTGGCCCAATCAGGCCCGCAGTCTGGGACGCACATGTTAGGTTTCGACAGTCGTGGCCCGTCATGGATGGCCCGGGACGAATCATCCTTGGATCTGCCAGCGCATGAAGGGTTTCGTCCCAGGTGCAACAGCCGCTGGACGACCTTCCGATGACCGAACGTTACCCCTCACAACATCGGCCTCAACTCCACTAAGGGCGAGTACACCCCCTATGCGCCGTAAGACTTACCAGGGAACCGTCTGACTCCAGAAGAATGGGTATTCAACGAAAAATTCCTCCCGATCGTGGGAGACGTTGCTCCATGATTTACGCCCTTTCCCACGAAGGGGCTGGCTCTTGCCACCAGGATAACCCCCTATAAATAAGATTTCGACAGACAGACAGAGACACGGTGATTCTCACCAAGAAATGCACCTTCAGCTCCAGTTAAGAGAGAAGAGAAGCCAACGTGCTGTTCAGACAGAAAGTCTCCGCCATGTCTCGACTGCCCTCTGAGCACTTTTATCGTCTAACCTCAATAAATAAATAAAAAATATGATACGAGAATTAGGAACTAATTTTCTATCTCTACAGTTATCAATTTTAAATTGGACATTGAAACTCATAGGTTAACTTTGTCTAAAAGCAAGAAGGGGATTAAAATTTTATCCAGAAAAGGTGCGCCTTGATTCGACTAGCTAGTCTTAACCAGTTTGCCAAAGTTTGTGGATTAAAACTCGAGCTTCACCATCACCTCTGCTCAAGCGGTCCACTGAAGTTGGTGGCTGGCTACCGTGGACGCGGCGCGCTTCATGATGTCTCCCCCAGAATAAACCTCGGACGCCCACCATCTGATCATCGCCACCGGTCGCCACGGGTCCATACTCCTCTGACACCGCGAACCACCATGGATCCAGAGGCCTTCGCCACCTGTCCTCCCGCCTCACTTCCACTTAACACCGCGAAGCATCACGCATGGATCCATCCTCGCTCATGTTGTGGATGCGATGATCCACATACATGATCATCCAAAACCGTACCATGCCTGTCCACTTAATTACTTCGGAAACCCCCACACGACATAACCCGTAAACTGGGACGAAGGTGGGCAAATCCCTACCCATGTAATCCACTGCGAACCACATCATGGATCCATACTCATCTTCTGGGTGACATCCACATATGATCATCCCAAGGCCATCCTGTTCGATCGACGTCCGTCACTTCGGACCCCCGAACACACACAACACGTGAACTGGGACAGAAGTGGGCCGATCTGCATATATACCCGAAGCCAGTGCGAATCATATCATCGATCCATCCACATCTTCTGGATGCCATCGATCCACGGATGATCATCGCCTCCGGTTCGATCGATCCACGTCCATCACCTCGGATCCCCCAACGGGCCCAGGCACCAAGACAACACGTACACTAACACAAAAGGTGGACCAATCTTTGGACCCCAAAGCACTGCGAGCCATCACGTATCCATCCTCATCTTCTGGATGCCATCCACGTGTGGTGCTCCCATCCTGACCTGTTCGATCCACGTCCATCACGTCGGATCCCCCAAACACCACCACAACATATAACCTAGGAGAAAGGTGGGTCAATCTCTAAACCTCAAACCAGACCGAACTATCACGGATCCATTCCCATCTTCTGGGTGCCATCCACATATGATCATCCCATCCCCATCCGGTTCCATCCAGGTCCCATCGCTTCGGACACCCAGAATACAAACATCACACGAAAAGACAATGGTCTGGGCCAATCCCAAAACCCCAAACCAGCACCGTGAACCTTCCATAGATCCATCCTCATCTTCTGGATGCCATCCACATGTGATGATCCCATACAGGCCCCGTCCCATCCCCGCGGAGTTGGGAGATTTTTTTTTTTTTTTTGGTGGGAATGGAGAAGTAACGATGGTAGTTTTGTGTGAACGAAGGGGTTTTTTTGTGTGTGTGTGTGTGTGGGAAGGAAGAAGAGAATGGTGGCAATAGAAAGAGTGTGATTGTACGCCTTCGATTAAACACGATCCTACAGCTCTTTACAGCAAGCATTTTTGGGGTAAGTGGGTTTATGGAAAACACATTTATGGGGTAAGTTTAAATTTTGTGGCAAACTCGAAGGAGTTCGTGGTAAACTTATTTTTAGTTGTCCAACCTAGCTAGGTTCATGATCAACAACAAGTTTCTCATAAAAACTTAAACGATTTTATTGTTTTTTTTGTGTGTGTGTGTGTGCATCCGAACAGAGCCTAACAGAGGCCCAAGTATTCTCCTTCATGGGCTCTCACGACCAACAGTGCGGCTCATGGCTCCCAAATCACTCCTACTATATCAATAGTACTTAAAAGATACGTACGTGCTTCCAAAAAGAGTTGTCTAAAATAAATATTCCTAGGACAATCAGGCACTCATGTTCAAGAATCCCTATGTGCAAAATATTTTCGATGCCTTCAGTGAATTATTGACGAGAACGGCTGAGCAGGGAATGCAATCCAATACTCGCCACAGCTCCAATTAAGTCATATATACATTTTTACAGTGTCGAACACGCTACAGACTGCATTGCAGCATCATCTGGCCGGGCAACTGGATGAGGCCGAAGCCTCTTATAAAGAGCTGCTGCAAAGCAACCCCGCGCATACGGATGCATTGCATCTATTGGGAGACATCGCCAACCAGCGCGGGCAATGCCAGCTGGCGATAGACCTCATCAAAAAAGCCATCAACTTCAACCCGTCCATCCCAACCTATTACGGGACGTTGGGACGCACTTATAAGAATCTGGGGCAGTTGGATGAAGCCATCGCCTGTTATCAACGTGCACTGGCGCTAAAACCCGACGACGCCATTATCCATAACAGCCTGGGCAACGTATTGTTCGACCAGGGGCGGTTGGCAGAGGCCATCGCCAGCTACCAGGCCGCGCTTTCGTTCCAGCCGAATCTGGCGGAGGTACACTGCAATCTGGGCAATGCGCTGAAAGCAGCTTCCAGGCTCGATGAGGCGGTACAAAGTTATTTGAACACCCTGGCCTTGCAACCGGATCATTTCGTCGCCTGCAATAAGCTGGGCAACACGCTATTTATCCAGGGCAAACTGGACGATGCCAAAACCTGCTTCGATATGGCCATCAGCATAGACCCCGATGTGGCGGAAACCCATTGCAGCCTAGGCAACGTATATCAGGGGCAAGGCCAGCCGGATCTGGCTGTCGCCAGCTATCGCCGGGCATTGGCGCTCAAGCCAGATTTTCCCCAAGCCTACAACAATCTGGGCAATACCCTGCAGGCGCAAAAAAAACTGGGTGAGGCCATAGACTGTTTCCGGCAGGCGCTAACACTAGACCCCGCATGCGCCGAAGCCTACAGCAATCTCGGCAATGCATTGAAAGCACAGGGCAAGCTGGATGAAGCCGTCGCCTGCTATCAGCAGGCGCTGTCGCTGGATACACAGTCTGCCGTCATCCATTTCAATCTGGGCACTGCGCTGATGGAACAGGGCAAGCTGGATTTGGCCATAGACTGCTACCGCGCCGCCATCGCCTATCGCCCCGACTATGTGCAGGCGCACTGCAACCTGGGAGTGGCGCTCAAGGAACAAAAAAGACATGACGAGGCTTTGGCCTGCTATCAAACAGCACTCGAGTTCGCCCCGCAGTGGGTGGACGCACTCTACAACCTGGGCGTGATGTACGGGCTGACCAAACGCTCCGCGCTGGCCGAGACCTGGTATAGAAAGGCATTGGATATAGACCCGCAGCATGTGTCCGCGCACGTCAACCTGGCCTCCATACTGCGCGACAACCAGCGTTGGGACGAAGCACAACTGCATCGCGACCTGGCTTACCGCCAACAATGCCTGTTCGTTACTCCGTCCCATAGCGCTGTGAGGACCGTGCTGTTGTTGCTGGACGCGGGCAAGGGTAACGTGCCTTTCCACCTGCTGTTTCCCAGCCAGACCAACAGTCTGATCGAATGGATGCTGGAATACGCGACTCCAGAGCAACACCTGCAACTGCCGCACTACGACCTGGTGTTCAACGCCATCGGCGACCCGGATATGACTCATCTGACCGCACAACCCATGGCGCACTTTCTGAGCGTATGCGACAAGCCCGTGCTCAATTCCCCGGCGGCAGTGGAAAGAACGGCGCGGCATCTGATGACCGAGTTGTTCGGCGATATGCCGGGGTTGGTGATCCCTCCGGTATGGCGCGTCTCTCAGCACGGCGACTGGTTCGCCAACCCCGATTTTCAGTTCCCGGCGCTGGCACGCCCTCTGGCTTCGCACGGCGGCGAAGGCGTGACCCTGGTCGAGAATGCCGAGCAGTTGGCCAAGGTTGCTGTGGATCGCTCCGGTAATATCTATCTCTGCGGCTATCACGATTACCGCTCCGCCGACGGGTATTTCAGGAAGTACCGCATCATTTTTGTGGATCGCAAGCCCTACCCTTACCACATGGCTATCTCCGAGAATTGGATGGTGCATTACGAGACTGCCGATATGACGCAACCATGGAAGTTGCAGGAGGAAGAGCGCTTCCTGCAACATCCGGCCTCGGTACTCGGCCCACAGGGCATGGCGCTGATCGAAGCCATAGGGCAGCGCCTGGATCTGGATTACGGCGGCGTGGACTTTTCCATCCTATCCGATGGCCGACTATTGCTATTCGAGGCAAATGCCACCATGCTAGTGCATCCCGAAGAGGACAATCAGGCACTCATGTTCAAGAATCCCTATGTGCAAAATATTTTCGATGCCTTCAGTGAATTATTGACGAGAACAAGATTTTGTGGATGAAGTTGAAGATCTCACATGGCTAGATGTTGAAATTGCTACGGTTGTTAATGAAGAGGAAGGTCCAACCACAAGGTTAGCAACTAAAAAGCATCACTTAGGAAATGGAAAAGGCATTGCCACAAGTTCCCATTTTCGATTGGAGTCCATAGATCAAGTTAAAGTTGACACCGAGGAGATATCACCACCAACGAATGAGCTTCCAACTCAAAATGTGGACTCGGACTCTTTTACGAGTGATAAGGAGGCTTGAGAGTTGAGAGAGGATTATGTGTCATTAGGTTGTAAATTGTAATTCGACCTTTGTAGTAGTTAGTAGTGTTCACTTTCAAACACCTTGTGTTATGGGATTATGTAATAGACCTATTTGGTTATTTTATTGGTTTTAGTTTTGTTATGATATTGCACTTGTTATTCTTGTTAGTGTATTTACATGCATGAGTGTGAATTTAATAGTTGCAATTTGGTTTGTTAAATTTTACATGAATTTAGTAAGTTATACAATAATTTGATGCATAGAAATGAATGGCCTTAGGAAGTATATTGGTTTTATATATATATTTTGTGATATTTAGATATATATTTATATTTCTGAATTTATAAACTATTTAACAAAATGTCGCCTTAACCACCTAGGCCATCGCCTAGGAGTTTGAGGCTAAGGCGACCCCTTGGTTGCCTCGAGCGCCTCTCACCTCCAATTACATAGGCTCCTGCCTCAAACTGGGCATTTCCTATAATGCATGACTCTTCATGACGCTAAGGGTTTGCACCTAAAATGAGAGGTGAACAACCAGAACAGGGCCAAATAACTAATTCATGCAAACTAAATTAGTATCTATTTAACTAATCAAACATTTGTATCCCATGGCCTAAACCAAAACAAAGTGTATTTCAGAATTGCGGCACAAGAGGTTTGCAGTGCAAGAACCATGGAAGTCATATACCTGCTAATCATTGAGATCTAATGATTTGAATTACTAATGTGGCATTCAAAAAGAAACTGAACATATTGTGAATAAAAAATTAAAAAACCCGCTTTCAAATAAAGAAAAATATAAAGGCAAGTCCATCAATCTCTTCGGTGAACATTAGTGTTCTACTACAAGCTTTGGATCACGCTCATACAACATTGAGTCCGAAAAGAAGACCCCAAGTGGGCCGAATGGTAAAGGACCTTGTCTCATGATAGAGACGTCCCAAGTTCGACTCCCAACGGGCAGGTGTTTACCTGGCTCATATTTAATCCTCAATACATGTGAGCCCGAGTTTGCTAGTCTTGCTATGTTCTCTGTCACCATTTTTTTAACATTGAGTCCAAAGAGATGCAGTTCACCCAAAGAAGTTGCACTCTAGCGATGCACACGAAAATGCTGATAATGTATTTAGCATTAATATAACAATGGAAATATAAAAAACAAAAAACTGCATAGTAAAATGTGAATTTTCCACCGTAATGTGGCAAAGCTCTATTACCATAAAAATTATGGTCTCGCCATTCTCTTCGAGCCGCTTTGATAGCGGGGTTGTCGGACGGATGGCGCAACCGGTGAGAGAAATCCCCGGTGGGCCCCGCCTCCCCCTCACACACATTGCGCTAACCGTGCCCGGTTAGCAAAGCGGCCCGACAGCCTTTAGGCCCTCTTTGATTCTCAGTTAGGATAGCTTGTTCGACCCGAAGGGTCGAATAAGCCGCCCGGGGTCGGATATGCTGTTTGTGTGTGAGGGGAGGGTGCGGGCCCCACCCCCATTTCTCTCTCATCGTGTAACGAATCGCCCGACAGTTCGATTATCAATCCGGCCCTTTTAAGGAGTTCCGCGCAGGTACACACTATGCATAATGGAGGGTGAAAGAAGTATACTATGCACAATAGAGTTGAAAGAAGTAGGAAGAGAAACTGACAGGAAAACAAGTGCCATTCCAACAGAAAACATTTCAAGATCCTCCCAAACCTAGAATCAAGTACTTTCGAAAAAAAAACTAGAATCAAGTAACCCGCGTATTTGGGTACTAAAAACCAACAAAACCAGGAAATGCCTAAGGAAAATATAGTCCGAGACAGTCAGCAGCCCTACTCACCTTGACACGAAAAGATGATCACCTCCCGTTCCGACGCACCCCCCCACCACGCCGGCCTCCCTCGACCCTGAGACGCAGCAGCCTGACGCCCAAACCCAGGCCCTTCTCATAGGGGGAAAAAAACTCCTGCCTCTCCAACCACAACGAAACAACTGCAGAGACCCAGAATCTCACATGAGCAGCGGCGGAATAAGACCACCCTGCAGCAGAAGAGACAGAAGATGAGCTACAAACCTCCGAGACCTGTGTGTCTGTATAAAGATAGAGAGAGAGCGAGAGAGAGAAGGGGGCGGCGTTACGCTGGTGTGTCACCGCCGGGGTAAGGGTTTAAGCGAGGTGAAGGCTTTGGCCGCTGGGTACCCGTCACTTAGGCCGCTTAGGAGACCCGAAACCCGACGGGTCGTCGTCGCCCCGCCCGCTAACCGCCCCGCCCCCCTCCCGCACATATAAATATCACCAGTAGTCCCCGCAGGAGCACTCCCCCCCTTCGAAGCGGTGGAACCGCGCGCGGTCGCGCACCACCACTGCCCGTCCGTACGCCCGAGACACCAGCTTCGCCACCGCGTGGCAGTCCCCGCAGATCCGCAAATTCTTCACCACCATGATGGCCTCCCCGCCCGCCGCCGCCTGCAGCCCCAGCGCCACCGCCAGCCTCTCGCTGTGCTGCCACAGCGCCTCCTCTTTGTCCTCCTCCAGCACGTCGTGCAGCACGTTCCCCACCGTCTCCGCCGCGTGCCCCAGCGCCCCCACCCGCGCCCGCATCTCCTCCAGCGTCCTCTGGATTTCCTGCCACTGCGGGTGCTCGGCCAGCCCTCCGTTCAGGAACCGGTGGGCGGCGCCGCCCACCCGGATGTAGCTGAACCCGGGCACCTTGCGGACGTCGCGCTCGGCCATGGCCGCCCGGACGCGTCCCACGTCGGCCCACCTCTCCGCCGCCGCGTACACGTTGGAGAGGAGGACGTAGTCGCCGTCCCCGTGGGAGCCCATCTGGGAGAGCTTCTGGGAGACGTGCTCGGCGAGGGAGACGTCGCCGTGAGTCTTGCAGGCTCCCAGCAGGGTCTGCCACAACACTACGTCAGGGAGAAGAGGCATGGTGGTCACCACGTCGTAGGCCTCCTGCAGCCGCCCGGCTCGGCCGAGCATGTCCACCACGCAGCCGTAGTGCTTAACGTTGGAAGGCACCATTTCCTGGCGCATAGAGCGGAAGATGCGGAGGCCGTCCTCCACCAGGCCGGCGTGGTTGCACCCGGACAGCACAGCGAGGTAGGTGACGGCATCTGGGCGGACGGTACTAGAGACTACCATTTCGTCGAACAGCTGGAGGGCGGGCGCGCCGTGCCCATGCAAGGCGAGCGCCATAATAACGGTGTTCCAGGATACCAGCGACCGGGCGCTGGCGGACGTCCCCCGGAATACCTCGACGGCGCGGTCGACCTCGCCGCACTTGGAGTACATGTCCATGAGGGCGTTCCGGACGCGGACGTGGCTCTCCAGGCCACACTCCCGGGCGTAGGTCCGCACCGCCTCGCCCTCGGCGAGGTCCCCCAGCTGGGCGCAAGCGGCGAGCGCCCCCAGGATGGTGATCACGTCGGGCACACATATGGTGCAAGCGCGTATGCGGCGGAAGAGCGCGAGCGCATCGTGGGGGCGGCTGCCGGCTGCGAACCCATTGATGAGGGCGTTCCAGGTGGGCACGTCCCGTACGTCCATTTCGTCGAACACCTTCTCCGCGGCGTCCAAGTCTCCGCCTTTGGCATAGGCGTCGACGAGAGTCGTCTGCAAGCGGAAGTCGGCGGCGAACCCGCAGCGGACGACGTGGACATGCAGCTGCGCGGCCTCCCGAAGGGCGTTGGCTCGGGCACAGGCCCGGAGGGCGAAGGAGCAGGTGAGCGCGTCGGGCCGGCTGGATACGCCGCCGAGGCGGGCCATGTCGGTGAAGAGCCAGATGGCAGCGACTGGATCCTCGCCCTGTGCGAGACCGCGGATAACGGCGTTCCAGTCGTTGGTGGTAGGGCGGCGTGTATGGGCGAACATGGCGAGGGCGTGGCCGAGGTCGCCGAAGAAGGAGATTGCACAGAGGTCGACGAGCTTGGTGCGGGCGGAGGGGCAGCTCTGGAAGAGACCGGAGGCTATGAGATGGCCATGGAGCTGCTTGATGTGGGAGAAGGCCGAGCACCTCTGCAGCGCCACGTTGAGCTGCGCCATGGACGGCGGCCGTGGCACGGGGGTGACACCACCCCCGCCAACCGAAAGCGAGCAGCAGGCGACAAGGCTTTGCTCTTCTAATCTTAGCTGAATGTCATGACCGGTTGTGCAAGTTAGACGACTCTCACCCCACTGCCACGCAGAGACCGCGTCCCGTCGTGGTGCGCGAAATGAACCAGAGGTCTCATTTTCTCCGGCCCAAGTTGGACGTAGATTATTTTTTAAAAAAAGTGTTTTACAATGATTCCGCTACATTCTTTGACATATTGCCACTTATATCTGTATCCTTGTGGTTATACTCTCACAATGACTCTAATTTATTTACTTAGAAGCTAAAAAGTGTTCCCTTCGTCTTGTACTATATCTTTAATATTTATTCGACAGGAAAGAGCAATCGACGACTCTGCAAAAATTTGCAAGCACTAGCAAGAATCGTCAGAAGAAACTATGGGAGTGATCTCATAGGATAATCCTCTAATGCTTAAGTCAAAATTGTCCAATAAGAGGCTAATTCAAATGAAGAACATCAAAGTTAAATAATGTAAAGGGAAAGAAAGAGTAGCACATGCAGTCTCAGGGGAGCATCCACAGTCTCAGGAGAGCATCCTTGGTGACAGGGAAGCATGTAGTTTTGGTTCAAGGTAATTTGATATCAACGATCAGGAGGAGCACATGCAGTCTCCAGGGAGCATCCACGACCTCAAGAGAGTATTTGATGTCTCAGGGGAGCATGCATGACCAGGGTTCAGGGCAAAGCATATGTCAACTCTTTAGGGGAACACATGCAGTCTCAGGTGAGCTTCTAGGACCTCACGAGAGCATCGTTGGTGATAGGGGAGCATGCAGTCAATGGTTCAAGGTAATTTGATGTCAACCCTTTGGGGGAGCACAGAGCTTACTTTGGAAACTAGTTGACAAGGATACACAACTCAGAGAAGAGGCAATTCCAATTAAACTGATCAGACATAATGCCAAATAGCTCAAGAAGCTAATAATAGAAGACCGAATGTAGTTACGAGCTATCAAAAAGCAGTTCCTCTAGTCTACATGGAATTTGAACATCCACGAGGAAGTACCTACAAAGTGATTCTTGGATCAACTTCAAGAGAGCCATTTTAGAAGGGAGGGAGGGGCAGCGTCATCCACCCAAAATCAGAAGTCCACTCAAAATAAACATCAGATTATTTCTAGTACAACTTTATCATATGTCAAAAATATTAACATGAGGGCAAGCCCTCCTGGTATTTAAAGAGGGGGGACCAGAGGCAATGTTGACCCCCTCCAAAAGAAAGTCAACTACTTCCAGGTTCCCGATAGCCATTACCAAAGCATTGCCAAAGCCAGGTTGACGAGAGAAGATGATGAGCAATTTGTCATGGGCATTTATTCATCTAATGGTTTTCAACTACAACTTTTCAAACTGTTCATAAGCAACTAAAATATCTGATCAGTAGTTCAAAGCAGTTTTCTACCATATCTGCTGGACAACATTGTGGAAACAATAAATAATATTCAAGGATCAGGGCCCATCGAAAAAAATGTTAAGGCCAAAACATAACCCAAATGGAAAAGCAACCCTCTGCATCTAAAAAGATCCACTACGTAGGCAAACATATCTTCAGTTAACTTTCATGATGCACCATTCTGGTGAAATGGGATACATAAGCCTAACCCCCTCCAGCACAACGTTTATGTTATGCTTATTGCTTAATTCACTAGGGCACACTTACGATAAGATAAAAGTATTCCATAACTTACTTCTCAAGCATGAGAAATTGAAAAACCTGTTTAATTACTTGCAAAAGAAATGTTTACTTAATGGAGACCAATGACCTGCACCTTGATGCGGCAATAATCTCTTCGTTCTTAAACATGGGAAACTGACTTTTACTTAATGGAGATCAGTGATTAGCAGATTAAGCCTGAAAACAATGCGCTATGTACACAAAAAGTAACATATGCTCCTTGGTGATGCATTCTTTCTTTCCTAAAACATTAAGGGGGGCTTTGACATCGGAGTTGTCGGGAGGATAGCGTAACCCATGAGAGAGAAAGACACGGTGGGTCCCGCCTCCCCCTCACACACAATATCGCTAACCGTGCTCGGTTAGCAAAGCCCCCCAAAGTGCTTAGTGAGCTGAAGTTTCAAGTATCACCAGTAATGAACTAACACACCCCCAAGAAAGACCATTGTAAGCAACACTGTAACAGACAAAAACAGAACAAGTCCAACAATATATTCTTGTGACAGCATAATCACGTGCATTTTTCTCACAAAAAAGAAGAGATACACTCAGGAAGGCATATATCCATTGCGATGTGGATGCGGGATACATTGTATCATTATTAAAGTAGCTTCATCATTTAAATGTATGCGAGGAAAAACACTGGAGTATTGCAAGCGGCAGAAAAAGGTCAAACCACATATATTGACAGAAAGGAGAGACAGGCAGGCCATCCAATATGTGTCCTATAGAATTACTATCTTATTTTCTTTCAATTCTTTTTCTTCTCATGATGGTGCCATCTCTCTATGTGGAACATACTCGCTAACAGACATACGAAAGTAGATAGATTTGAGGAATGGTCTACTCATATGACCAAAGGTAATACAAAACGTGTTTTTTCCCCTAAAAGGAGGACATGTTACGAAAGAATCTAAAAAGATGAAGGTCAAATATTGAATATGTAACACCTTCTCTCGAGCCCAAGGTACAACCGATCCCATTTTCCACTATACTACAGGTAATGCAATCATCCCTTAGGATGAAGTATAGCTTAAATGGATAAACTTAAATCGGGGAACAACGTACAAGAGGAAGGAAAAGAAAAATGTTGGATACATTCTTTTCTCATTCGAGGAGGATACACTTCCAAGTTAATGTCTAACCACCGGTTTCCAACTTCCAGGTGATCCATGGAGCGGCTCCTCCTAGGTTCACGGTCCAAACCTTGGAGAAAGGCTCCAGAGGTAGAACTCCAAGCTATGGTCACAGGCGCAATGAGGAATGACACTAGATCTAAAGGCTTCTCTTCCAACTCGGGAGAGATTTCCTTGATGAATCTGGAATTGAGGACGAACAGGGGAGTTCTGTTTAACAGCTTCAAGAAGGAGAGGGGGAAAGGAAGAGAGTGAAAAGGAAAAATCCTCACAGGAGGGGAAAGGATGAGATTGCATCAAACTTTGTCTGCCCTCTTGGGCTTTCCATTACTTATTTATAGGAGTTACCAGGAGTGGTTGAGCCACATTAAGCCAGCTAATCCACTCATTTCTCAACCATTACTTGAACATCATAGGAGACTCTTAGCTTGTTCTGTGGCAAGTGCTATCCACATATCGCACTCGTGACCCGAACAAGCCATATCAAGATTTGGTCATTCTCTTGGCTTGGCAATTCTGCAGGTTGATCTACCTTCACACTCCTCGATCTCAGAATATCCTTGCCGATGCACTAGCATCGCTTACTTCCTCCTTATATTTTCCTCTCAGTCGGAGCATTGAGACTATCGTCATCCAAAGGCTAGACTCTCCTTCTCTTCAGGATCCTTGGTACGATAATCTTAGGAGAACTGTAGAAGCAAGGGCTGAGAAGAAAGATCTGAAGGAAGTTTCTTTGGCAGAATTAGAAGTGATCTTGGAAGAAGAAGAGTTGCCATGGTATCACGAAATCGAGCTATATTGCAGAGATAGATCATTCCCAGAAGGGGAAACTATCGAACAGCGTAAGGCTATTAGAAAAGTCACCTCGAAGTACACTATCATTGTCAGAGAATTGTACAGGCGCGCTCTCAATGGAATGCTCATGAGGTGCCTAGATGATGATGAAGCTTGGAAGGTGGCCGAGGCAGCCCATGCAAGTGACTGTGGAGGTCATGTTAATGTCCAGGCTCTAGCGAAGAAGATCTTTAGGTAGGGTTACTATTGGCCCATTTTAGAGGAAGATTACTCCCTCTATGTCTAGAGGTGTCTTAAATGCCAACTCCACACTGATAAAATCCATACTCTTGCTTCATCTCTTCATCCTCTCTCTACTCCTTGGCCATTCTCTATGTGGGCCTTCGACATTGTAGGCCCGCTTGGTGATCCCAACTCTCAGGTCAAGCAGAGATCCTTCATCCTTACCGCCACTAAATACTTCACTAAGTGGGCTGAGGTGGAAGCGTACGCGGAGATCAAAGCTACCACAGTGTGCCACTTCATCATAAAGAATATCATCTCGTGATTCAGAGTGCCAAGCAGCATCGTCACCGACAATGAGCCCCAGTTCATCTCTCAAGAGCTTTAGAACGTCTATAAGAAGTTCAATATTACATTGCATCATTCATCTCCATACTATCCTCAAGGTAACGGTCAAGCCGAAGGCACCAATAAAACCCTTCTCAAGATCATAAAGAAAACATGCAAATCTCACAAATTTTCTGATTGCCTGAAAGGTTAGTAGAAGCTCTATGGGCTTACCGCACCTCTGTCTATACTCCTACGCACTCACTTATGGGATGGAGGCGGTGCTCCCATATGCGGTCTTGATCCCTTCTCTAAGGGTACAACTCGATAAGGAACTTAATCTCGACGAACGTCGAGAGGCGTTGCTCGTCCAGCTAGAACTCTTGGATGAGAAGAGGCTAAATGCGGCTGATCACGTGTCTGTTTATCAAAAGAGAATTTCATGTTATTTCTAAAAGAAGGTAATTGAGTGTAAATTTCAAGTAGGTGATATAATTTTGAATGCAAATTCATCAGGTCTAGAGGTCCTAGTTCTAAATTATAGCCTAACTAGGAAGGGTTGTTCGTTGTTAGAGAGGCTCATCCCAGGAACGCGTACTGTCTAGTTAACGCAGAAGGTGAGGAGCTATCTCACGCTTGGAATGGGTTATATCTTAAGTGCTTTTACCCTTAGAGTCAGGCTAGTGCCAACCCGACAGCAAGGTGTCCTTCTCCTTGACCACGAAGGAGGACCCCGACCATGGCAATCACACACTACATGATAACTCTGGTCAGGTTTTCTCTCTACTATGTGACACCGTCTCTCCTCTGGCCATACCTAGGGGAAGTAAAGGTCCCTGATTTTCTCTCTTCGGCCAGGCGTAGGGGTAAGGGGTGAATAAGGGAAAAATGACCAACCTAGACATCCCAATGGGAGGAGGTCTCAAATAGGGGCAATCCTTTATGACTTGATTCCACAATAAGAAAATGAAAAAGAAAAATCAATCAAAGAAAAGGAGCATGAGTTAAGGCAAAAGCCACCACGTCAATTAAAGCACAAAGTGTAAATCTCAAATTGCTTCAAAATAAAATGAAAAATCAAACTAGGCATGGCAAGAGTGGCAGTACAGTTTCCCCGTGGGATGTCAGGAGTCCGATCGTATATGTGCCTAGAGTGGATAATGGTTCTATGATGGACACAAAGCCCCGGCACAACAGGCTGAATCTCCAGCTCGGTCGTCATGGGAGGGATTTGAGCCCTAAATGCTTCTATCCCTATGCTATGCTTATCCCCAAGACTTCTTCCACTTCTCCCTCAAAGGACTTGAACATACCCAGGGTATGGCCCTAGGAGAGGCACCGTCATATGGGTGAGATAGACTCAACCAAGATTTGTCACCCATAAGGCACGCCAACCTCGGGGGACTTTTAGTGAGACAGGTTGGGCTCTCGCTGCCAGGACGGTATCTTTCCACAAGCTTGGCACGTCTGATGGGATTGAGTCTCCCTTCATCTTTTCACCAAGGTAGAAGGTCCCGAAGTCTTCCCCAAGAATACTGATTATTTACTCATTCTGTTTTGAAGGAACTACAAATGGCAAGCGGATTGGCAGGACTCACTTTCGGCCCGCAAGTGGTCATCTCCCATGCTGAACACGGGTACCTGACGATACCCACCATATTCGAGACTTTGCCACCAGTGGTGGGGTTCTCTAATTTCCTAGGTGTCGCTTTCGTCGGTTCGCTACAGGTTGAGGAGGGTGAAGTGAACAAGACCATCGCGGCCAAGGCCGTGACTCCGTCGAAGCCAAGCCTTCCCCGGAGGGCTACTTCGCCTCGCTGCACCATCTCTTGCTTCGTCCACCATGTTGACTATCAAGCTGTCCCTGCCAGCGACAAGGCGTTCGGGAGAAAGAAGACGAGGAATCAAAGAAGAAGAAGAACTGTTGCTGCTCCTTGGGGCCGGCTCTCGGCCTCCGGAAAGTTTGTTATGATTGGCGGTGTTTGGGTGTATCTGAACGGCCGCAATGCTGAAGTCCTGCCAGACCACATCATCTCGGCGGTGCCCCGACACAACACCTTCTAGGCGCTGGCAAGCTGGAAGGCAAATTGGGACCAAGACAGGCGAGAGAAGCTGGCCCCTAAACCAGCGAAGTTCAAACAGGTGTAGGTTCCCAAGAGGACCTGGGGTCCGGCTCCGACCCTGCAAGAATCGGATCATATTGCCAAAGGCCCCAGGAGAGGGGCCAAGAGAGCTACTTTGAGGAAGGAAGAGGTCATGTCGGTGATCTCTCCTCCCACTCACAGAGTCTGCGCCAGGCAGACTGATGCTGTCCAATGTTCGAGGAGGTCGAACAAAGCTGCTTAGCTGTCGCGGCTGTCTTACATGCCGCCAGTCCAGGACCAACCGCTACCCTCTACTCTTTCCCCGAGGTACAGTCTGGATGATATGACCAAAGTGGTCAGAGACTACCACGGCTTAGGGAATTCTTCTCTAGGCCAACAAAGGCTGCTTCGTGCCATCGGTGCCGAAGAAGGGAAAGAAGAAGAAGAAAGAAGAAGCGAGGCATCATTTGTGGACGTCGATGAACACGAAGACGGCTTGGAAGCCGAATCCTCCAAAGCTCTCCCACAGTGGGAAAAAAGGAAAAGAATTTCAATCTTTGAGAGGTTGACCTTCCCTGGTTAGGCCAAAAGGGGGGTCCGAAGGAAAGGAAGAAACATGCAAGTTTTCACCTGCAATGTGGTAGGGGTAACCGGCAAATATGGGGCTCTACCCAAGGAGCTCGAAGAATTGGCCAAGTTAGTCGAGAGGCCCGGGCCGACAACGAGACGGAGCAGAGCCGCTGAAGAAGTAATCAAAGCAGCCAAAGGCAAATAGGTCATCACCACGTTAACTGCCAACTTGGTGATGTCCGAAGAAGAAGAGATTCCTCCACCAGCCCCGTCCGAAGGTGTCTCGGGCAAAGTATTGGAAAGCATGCCCATTGCGGCAGCACTGGACCCAGCTGTCCTAATGATACTACATAAATATCAGACAGCTGAATGAAAGGGCCGAGCAAACTCCTGTTCCCAGGCATCAGGATATGCATGCTGAATCATCACGGGGAGTTCCTAACTCGGTTGATGCTGCACCACCCGCTATTCCTCAGCCAATAGGCCATGGCAAGGCCCTTCTTCAGCACTTCCCACAGTCGCCACTGGCCCAACCAGCAATTCCTCAAATACAGCAGTTGCCACCAATGATGCAGCCCGCACCTCTCTAACAACTCCCTTTACGCAGCAGCCTGCACATTTCTATCCGGAGCTAGTGGACCCAGCCATGGTGAACAAATTAATGGTGGAGAGGATGAGCGAAATGAAGCTGGCCGAGAGAACTGACTTCGACTTGGGCACTTTTGATGTATGCAAAGTGCCATATCCGCCACAGTATGCTGTAAAGAGGCTTCCGCTTGGCATTAATAAAACGCCCAAGTTTGAAAAGTTCAATGGGCAGGGCTCTCTCAAGAAGCACATCGCTTACTACATGACGGTGATGGGCGATTTGGCAGCAGTTGAAGCTTATCTACTGAAATTCTTTGGGTCCTCCCTGACAGGGCTGGCATTTAAATGGTACTCGGGCTTGCAGGCTGGGACAATTCTAGACTGGCCAGATATGCAGCACAAGTTTCGTGAAAGATTTCATGTTGTCGAAAGGGAAGTGACGGTGGCTGAATTATACTCCACTAGGCAAAAGCATGATGAAACCGTCTTGGAGTACATTAAGAGGTAGAGGGACCTCAGTATGAGGTGTAAATGGCCCCCGCACCAGGAAGATGCCGTTCAAATTTGTAAACAGAATCTGAGAAGAGAGCATTATTATAATTTTCTTTTAAAAAATAAATTAAAATTTGAATATTATATTATGTCAATAATTAATACCGGATCAAACTGATCCACCCTGGATCATGGGTCAGGTTCACCATGATCTGGTATGTGGGCCGATCCGGACTGAGTCGGTGAACCATGCTCTGTAGTGATTAACGCTCCTTGCAGGGACATTTTTGTCCCCTATTCTTTTCTTCTTTTTATCTCTTCTACATTAGGTCTTGTCTAATTGTCTTTGTTACTGTCATGGGGGGTATTTTAGTCCTGTAAACATTTTTTAGTGTTCGACCTCATATATATAAGAGAGAGGCCTACGGCTCTGTTCCCGAAGCCACAGGCTTCCTTTCTTGCCCAATGGCACTCTCCCTCTTCTCCTCAACATGTCTTCTTCTCTTCTTCTGTAACTTCAACATGGTATCAGAGCAATCCTAAAGGAAGATGCTTGTTGGTTCTTACACGGCTGGTTGGAGATCCCCAAGGCTTTCCCTTTTCCAACCCTAGCCCCTGCATGACTGGCTGCAGAACAGGGGATCGGTAGTGTGCACGTTGCACTGTCTTACTCTCTCCAATGGTGGTTTGCTAGGGAGATTGCCATGGTCTGTTGGCTTTTTGAAGTAGTCCACCCTTGTTGTGGAGGGTTTCCGGGGACCTTCTAAAGTGCTCCTTTCTCTTGGTGGTGGGGAGTCACCAACACCTATTGTGTTTTCCCCTTTTCTTTTTCGGGTCTCTTTCTCTCCTGTTGCTGGCCTCTTGCTGTGAGAAATGTCTACCTCACCTGCTTCCTCAACAACTTCGGTGAGTTCCTTTCCCATGACTGCCCCTGACATCTACGGTCAAATTGACTGCGCCAATTATTGTTTTTGGGCTATCTCTACCCATATCTTTCTTCGTGGGCAAGGGAAAAATGGTTACATTGATGGGTCCAACAAGCATCTAGCCATGGGTGATCCAAAATGCCCCACTTGAGACGTCAAAAATCACCTCGTCAGGGGTGGGATTTTTAATTCTATCAGTCCAGAACTCCAGCATCTCATCATGTATACTAAAACTGCTCGTGAGATGTGCTACTGCTGGAAAAGATGTACAGGCAACACCGCAATATTTGCCTGCACTTATCAACTCACCAGTGAGATTCAGGCTCTCAAGTAGGGGAGCATGTTTGTTACTGCTTATTTCAGTGAGCTGAAGATTAAGTGGCAGAAATTGGAGTGTTACATTGCCTACATGGGCCTATATTGCTGAACGGATGCAACACTTGAAACATGTGGATGAGGCCAAGACCCTGAAGTGGTGTGCACTCTCCCAAGATATCCTCTAGAATTTCACCAAAGAAAAGAAAAAAAAAAGAGACAAAGACCTTTTTATTATCTGGTTGGCCTCAATTCTGAGTATCATATTTTGTGCAGTCAAATTCTGAATGTCGGTGCTCTTCTCTCTCATGGGGAGGTATTTTCAAAAGTCATCAATGAAGAAGGCCATTACCATGTGAGTCCTCCAGCTCTTCCTCCTCAGACTGGAGGGAACTTTACTACATTGGCTAGTAACACTTTTAAGGATGACAAGGAACCTCCGCTCGTTGGGAAGCCCAAGGGCAAAGGTGGCCGTCACTGGACTCATTGTGATCATGAGAACCATGACGTGTTCTGTTGTGAGCGTTATCCAGAAAAGTAGCCTCAGAGATTCAAAAGTGGCAAGGTATCTCGGTCTGCTAAGGGTAATGCTTCTGTTTCTCAGCACTCTGCAGCACCCGCCCCCTTCTTTGCTGGTGGTGGCTCCTCCTCCTCCCAGTTGCCTATGCCGTCCCCTTTCGGCATTGCATGCCTACAATGGGTCCTTTCACAGTTTGACAATTTTGATGCTTCATCTTCTACAGGTATGTTGAGCCCATTATTTTTCTTGAGCCAATCAAGATAAACAAAAAATCAAATCAACTTGGTAACGGTCGTTAAATAGCACAAAGCTAGCACCGTTGCTCCGGCGGACCGTTTCCCAACTCCCGAAGTCTCGATGGATGTCCCGTCATTTTCTCGAATTAATTGAGATATTAGAATTAATTTAGTCCAATGACGACGATAAATGGCACAAAGCCTAGCGTCGTCATAGTTCCGGACAAATTCCAAACCCCGGGAACTCCTGTCGGATGCCCGACGTTAAGGGAAAATCTCTCGCAGCAAGGAAATGATTAGACGTGGATCTTCGCCTCACTTGCGGGGTGTTCGGCACATGTCAGCAAGACGGTCCAGCAGGATGGAAGCCTTCTCCCTTGACGAACAGTGCAGACGGAGCAAGCAAAAGAAGCACAAAGCACAAAGGAGACGTCACTTTCTCCTCCTCACATGGCCAAGCACCAAAAACCAAGGGGAAAAAATAAAAAGATTGAGCATACCTGCTCACTTGCACTTTTTTTTGCATATCGTATAGTTTTTTTAAATTAAGTTTGGATAAGTTTGTGTTTTAGGTTACATTAAATTAGTGTTTTATTGGATTGGGTTTGGATTTCATTAAGCTAGAACTTTAGTCTTGTATTTGGCCAGGGTTAGGGTTTGGATTGTCATCGTGGAACTTAGACTGTACTTTGGCACACCTCATTAATTGAGGCCAACGTATGAACGAGAATTGGGTGGTCCATTGAGGTGAGGTCTTCTGGGTCGGTCGGGTGGACTGGGGAGCTGGCAGGTGGCGCAGCGGTCCATGGATTCACGGGTCGGGTGACCTTTGCGGATTCAGCGGTCGACTCGATTGCCCATCACTTACCCAAATCTGGGAACTGTGGGCATTTTATTTCGATAAGACCTGTTATGGGTCATCTCTCCTGCCCGTTATTGGCGCCGTCTCTCGGCGGTCTCCTCCCAGCGGAGGGGTGTGGGTAGGGCGTCCCTTCTACGACGGTTGCTCCCTACCTAGGCGGACTTCTGATGGTGGCGGTGGCTCCGATGGCCTGTGCCAACACTAGTCTGTGAGGAGGAAGTTTGGCAGCCCGCTTCGGTGCCTGAATCAACTACTCGTGGAACAGAGGCATATGCGGTACTTCCCCAGCCTCGATCATGCTACGGCCAACCATCTTCAGCGGTCGATCGGAGGATGAAGGATTCGGAGAAGGCCGAGGCTACAGGGAAAGTAGGCAGTCCTTCTATCCACTCCGTCTCCTGCTCTTCGGCGAAAGGAGTAGTGTCTTCAGTATCTCCCAGTCCGAAGTCGGGGTTTGCTACCTTAGTCGGGCCTATCTTGCATAGTTTGTAGGGAGTTGACTTGAGACCCTAGAGCCCTATCTGTAACCTAGGCTAGCAGGTGGTGGACTGCCCATGGGGGCAGTGGGTGATTGACCAGCTTCTCTTGAGTCTTGATCCGCTCACACAGGGGTGACTTGGGAGACATGCAGGAGGATGGCAAGGAGGGGGTCTCTGATGGGGAGAGTGTCATTTTGGAGACTTCGAGGGGAGGTGATGGGTAGGAAGGAGGGCAAGATGGTTTGGGGAGAAAGGAAATGAAAGAATTGGTGGGGGATATGGAGAAGTTTATGGAGGGTCCAGTGAGGGAGCTTGTAGAGAAGGTCGGTGTTTTCTTTGAGGGGTTGGATAAGGATGTGAGAGGAGTGTTCATAAAATATAAATAGAGGTGGTTTGCAGGGCTGGCAAGGCTGTCCAAGGGTGGGAAGTCTTAGTCGAGGAAGTCTAGGGGAAGTGAGGAGGGAGGGGAGTAGAGGAATGGTCAGTAGGTGGCTGGGGTTGACTTTATTTTAGCCGCCTCAAGGATTGTCACGTGGAATGTGAGGGGGATTTTGGGTGGGGGGAGGTAAGAGGAGGGCAGTCAAGGAGTTGATTATAAGATGCAAAATTGATGTCTTGTGCCTACAAGAGATAAGGTGTGAAGGGGATGGAGAGTATTATGAGGGAGATTGGGGGAGCTAGACTTGCTAAGGGGCTAGCCTCCCTGGTGGCAGGTAGATTCGGAGGCACCAGTTTTAGGTGTAGGAGGTAGAACAAGATAGGTAGCTCAGCTGAGGGCCATCTGTCTACTTTTCCAAAATGTATAGCATGGTTTCTCGCGGGTTTTTTCAGGTGTGTTTTGCCCGCAAAGTACCGAGGGAAAGAGGATGCTTTAGGACGAGTTGTCTATGTATTACCATATTTCAGGCCGACTATGGTGTGTGGGCGGGAACTTCAATGCCGTCACAGTTTCATGGGAGCGGATGGGGATGCACTTCCTTGTGGAGGAGATGGAGGACTTCACCGACTTCATCTAGGGGACTACTCTGATTGATGTTGGGATGTCAAATGCTCATTACCCTTGGTCCAATCTAAGGGTAGATCCTAGCTGCTCTAGGTTGGATGGGTTCCTGATTTCTGTTGATTGGGAGGATCACTTTCCTCATGTGCATGTGTCTCCACTTGCTAGAACAGTGTCAGACCACAAACCTCTGTTCTTGAAGACCAGTTGATCACATATGGGGAGACAAAGATTCAGATTTGAGGGATTCTGGCTCATGGAAGTTGACTTCCTGGACACGGTGAGGAGGGCATGGATTTTATAGAGGAATGAGTCCTTAATGATGTCTAGGCTAGTGGCAAAATGAGACAGGTGGCACATACTCCCAGAGCATAGGGTGCAGACAAGACATTACCAGGTAAGGCAGTCAAGGACAGGATATTGCAACACATTGGGTGGCTGGATTGCTTGGAAGAGGTAGGGCCTTGTTGAACCCCATAAAAGTTTATGATTTTCAAATTTTGACAATCATAGAAAAATTCAGAAATGAAAATTTCCCTTACAAAAATAATGAATCAAGATCAATTATGGAGTACAATGGCCTGAATTTCATTTCAAGATTAGAACCTTGAAGAGCATGGGTCAGATGAAAAGAGGTAAGGACAGAAATGATGCATCGACACAGTCAACCGATCCAGTGCAAGAAGCATCGACGCATCTAGTTGATGCTTCGATGCAGTCAAGATCACCGAAGCAACCTCAGCATAATGCATCGATGCAACCAGCATATACACAACAGATGCATCGATGCATCCTACAGATGCCTCGCTGTAGTCACTCTTCTGAAGAAAGATTCACATAGCTGATTAGCTAAGACTCAAGTGATACCTCGACGCATCATGAAAGTCACCTGTTCCGGAGCATGAATTCATTCAGAAACGTCAATGCACCCAGCAGTTGCATCAATGCAACTGGTTGCTGCACAAACATTTAGTTTAACACAGAAGTCTCTTGCCTCGATACATGAAGAAGAGAAACTGCCAGAGTACATTTGAGGTCTATGCATCAAGACGATGCACCGACGCATCAAGGCAGATGGTGGACCTTCTTCAGCAATAAACATCAATGCATCAGGGCAATACAACAAAGAAATAGTCAAGGTTCAGAATTGAAAAGGCAGCAACGTCGAAGCATCACGGCCACGCATCGACGCATGAAGCCGCAACCCATGTTTAAAAACTGAGCCAAGACCCAATGCTCCGACACATCAGAGACCAACATTGACCTATCCATCACGGGCCTTAGTCCATATCAATTGTCTGCAAGCAAGAATCATAATCTGATATTAGTTGGATTGTTAAAAGTATCGCTTGATATGTTGAAGGTTCAAAATGATATTTGGAATATCAATGGGGGGTTGTTTTGGAAGATTGAGCAGCAAAGAAGATTCTGATCCAGGCACGTGACTACTCGATGGAAGAATGTGTGATGGCCGTACTGGCTAAGAAATGGCGCAAAATCACTTAGCACACGTGGCAATTCTCTGATTATTCTAATTGTTATCAGAATATTCTTAAACCCACGTGGACGAATCAACTTTCTACTGCTAATCTGAATCACGGAAAGGAGGAATGCGATGCTCTTCTCTATAAATTGGAGCAGCCTCGATCAAAAGAAGTGTGGGAAAACCGCGAAGAGAGCCCCCATCTGATAATTCCCTCTGAGTGAAAGAGGGAAGAGGGAATTCAGTAGAGAGAAGGAGAGAAGCCAGTCCAACCAATTTTTTCATTGCAAATCTGATTCAATTTGAAGCTACATTGTCTTTTCTATTATTCCGATTGAAGAGTTCCAATTTTTATTTCTGGTTTTCATTTTTCTTTTGATCCATCACCACCACGATTCTAGTTTGTGGTTCCCTCTGACCGATCTCAGAGGAAGGGAGTCCAACTCTGGAAGTTCCCTCTGTGGATTCAGAGGAAGAGAGGTCCACGATCTATAATTGGGCGAACTGTTGGGAACAATTCACCGAGTTCCCTCTTGGTAAAGAGGAATGGAGGTTGATCCTCCGGGTTTCCTCCTGGGGTGCAGGAGTAACAAGGAGTTGTTCCTTGGGGAAGCTGTGTGATAGCCATTATCGTAGACTAAGTTTGTTGTGTTTGTTGCTTGGCTAAGCAAGGAACCTTACTCGATGTGAGTGAAGGAGTGGGCATAGGCAGATCTTAGATCTGGCCGAACCACTATAAAATTGGTTGTGTGTTGTGCAATGGTTTGAGCATTTTTCACTTCTTATTTGAATTCATATATAATTCATCTTGTGGGTTAATCTGTTAGGCATTCAGAATGTGGTGCAGCACCTAACCAGTATATCAAAAGGCACAGTTGGAAGGGTAGGTTATGCCTATCTAGAAGTCTGCCTCTTGCGTGAGGAGATCTTTTGATCAAACCTCTGCCAAGTACTAGTGACAGTAAGTGCAGCACATTCAGGTGCTGTTAGTAGATTACTTCTACCATAGCGTTAGATTCCATGAATTGCTTATTGCTTCATAGCTACTCTTCAATTGTTTGATCAATAGTTTAACTATTATCTCTTATAGTGTGTAGATTGTGTCCAGCACTACTGTTGCTAGTTGATCGTAACTATTTCATTGCCTTTAAGTGTGCACTCTATCTGTCTGCTTCTTGGTCCCTCTTGTGTGTGGGACTCAGTTGTTCTGCTGTTCCCATCCACATTTGATTATCATTGAAATTGTTTGCTGAAATTTGATTTGGAAGACAGACATATTCATCCCCCCTTCTATATCTGTCATTCATTTTATCACATTGCACTGAAATCCTGAAAAGCAGTAAGAAAGAACAAAAGGACACCAATTAGAACTAATGAAGTGTAGCAAGTGTTTAGAAAATGTCAACGCAGTAAAAACTAGTGCCAGTATTTACATGGAGGGGGGGGTTTTTGTGTCCATATTTTGGGGTGTCTAGAGGAACCGTGTTACCTCGATTAGAGTGCCCATGGGTTTGAGAGTCTGGGTGACTCCATGTGTTCCAGGCTTTTGTGCTACGCTTGATCAAGTCACCGTGTATCGGTGTGAGTGCGGCGTGGGTTCCCCCACACGACGTGAGTTTCTTTAGAAGGTGGTTTCCGAGTGGGCCATGCGTGAGGCCTTGGACTGCGAGTCCAGTCACCCAGCCTGGGGCTGGAGGTTTCCTTAGTTCCCTTTTCAAGGGAATGGTCTCAGCGATTGTGAACTACCTTGTGAGTCATCGTGTTGAGGTTTCTGATCCTAGGGTTAGGGCTGATTGACGACATGGCGCCGTCCGGTACAGCGGTCTTGACCCAGAGTCTTGTGACTCAAGGACCATTGGATTTAGTGAGTTTAGAGGACTGTCCAGAGTCCAGTGGCTTAGCACCATGTGGTTCTTCGTGTCTTTCACACAGGGTGCGTGCGTGGTTCTCAGAGTTTCTCCTCGAAGAGTGGTCACATTAGTGACTCCCCACTAGTCGTAGCCTTCCTACACGTGTATGGTCCCACCAGGGAGTGGTGGCAAGGCTTTACCCGAGAGAGATGATTTTTAGACTGGTTGTCGTAGGGCCCCACGTCTTGCAGCTAGAGTCTGGCTGAGGGGAAAACTAGTCCGAGGCCATACCAAGAACGCAGAGTCTGTGTGTGCACACGTGGTGGGGGGCAGTTGGACCCACGCTGACGAGCGTGACCCCAGCTAGTTCTTGTTCAGTGGTTACTCGCACGGTGTCTCTGTCTCCGCCTGGGGCGTCACAGTGAGACTCCTGAGGCACGGTCTAAGACGTTAGTAGACGCATCCGGTCTTACTTCTAGTGGATAGGTACTCCTGTCACGGGAGTCGTTACTCTTCTATTTTCGGGTTTCGTTTCCCATCTGCGAGACATGGCTTCTGTACCATTCCAGCGTGTTTTCCCTGGGCGCTGGCCAGCGGTGCTTGGTAGGGATTACCGAGGCCTCGCTATGCCTGTGTGGGACTGTGCGGTCCTAGTTGGCCGTGCCTGTGTGGGCAAACTTTTACGACAGGGTTGCCTTGAGTGTTTTCTCGATAGGTCTGGTGTTAGAGTGGTTCGGTTCTCAATTGTGAGACCAGGATTTCCCCTTTCTGTTGCCAGTAGGAGTAGCTATAGGGTCGAGTTTTGACCGGCCACTAGTTAGCTATTCCTGCTGTAGTTTTTTAGCTAGCATAGCTTTCCTTTCCGCCGTTGTTTTCTCGGTTGGGGTTCCGTAGGACCCCTGCCGAGTCTTTGTTTGAAGACTCATCCCTGCTTTTCAGGTGCAGTGGCTCTTCCTCGAGGTTCGAGGGCGTTGCGTAGAGGTCCTTAGCTGCCAGCACGCCGGGCCGAGTGTTCACTTGGCATGTGGTACATTTTACTACTTTAGACTGTACTTTCTATTAGACTGGACTCTGATGTTATAGTTAGTTATTTATTTCTATTATTATACCTGTTGTGCTGCTTTATTTCCTATTTTCTTGTACCTCCACACTCCTTTTTTAGCCCTTCTAAGCCCTTCGGCTCGTGGGCGGTGGGCTAGGATTCGAATGGTATCGGGCTCCTCCCAGTATCCAGATCTTGGGTCGTTACAGCTAGTATCAGAGTAGTGGTTGTGGATGTACATAGGAATTCGAGATATTGCAGTGATCAGAGTCTATAAGTCCAGTACAGTCGGCCATTTGCTTAGGATTTTATGTTTGTTTTTTGTTTGAGTTCTCACTTGAGAGCTTTAGTGCACTGTGTGACGCTGTGAAGGTGGTGACTATTCACAGCTTTCGTGCCAGCGTGGGGTCTAAGGATCAAGGTTGAGAGCTTTCTCTCTCATCGATGGTGGCCCCAGTTGTGTTACGTTGGGTAGAGATTGCCGGCTGGTGTGTTACTGCGGTGCTACGTTCGAGGAGTCTACAGTGAGGTCAGGTGGCTGGCGAAGGTTGTTCATAATTAAGTGGCCGGGAGCGTGCTCTGAGGGAGCTGTTGTTGGTTTTGGCCACCTCAGTTTGTAGTTGTCCAGCCCCTGAGGCGTTAAGGTCATGGTTTAAGATGTCAAAACGAGTGCTCTGATTGAGAGGTGTGCTCCGGTGAGCAGATGATCTTTTCGATGAGTTGCTGATTATCGAGCCTGATGCTCTCGTCATGCTCTATGGCGTCAGAAGTGATGTGTTCGGTCCCCATTGATTTTGCGGATGTTGAGGCAAGATTGGGTAGGGTTGTCCCAGTAAGTTCTTACTCCTGTGCTTCTGCGTGTGAATGGGTTGTGTTCGCCCTGGAGTTGGCTTGAGATGTGAAGGCTCTGCGGTGAGTTCGAGACTTAAGGATGAGCGTTGACCCATGCCGGAAACCCATCGAAACCCATGAATGTTAGAGTGGGAGAGAGCAGTGGCACCGACAATGGGGAGCTACGGCTCCTCGCAGGGGCATGTTGGAAGCACTCAAGATAATAATAAAATATCATTGTATCTTTTATCAGTTTTATCATGTGAGGGCGTGCCAGTAACGTGTGTTACAATGTGTTCAGGTTCCAAGACTGGGATGATCTGGACTAACCCAAGGTGCGCTCCTTCTGATCACTAAGCAGACGATAGTGGGCATCGGGTCGAGACTAGAGAACCATCGTGCCATAAAGGTCGATTACGGTGATAAGAGGGGAAAACATTTAATTAATCGCCAAGCAATGGGGCTGCATGCTTGATAAGTCGATTCCTATAAAAAGAAGAGAGAGCGTGTTGAAAAGCCTTGAAAGCCCCACATAGGGGTGCGAAAAGGTATTCAGAGCCATATCGGTCACATGTTGACCATTTCCTTATTGTTCCGTGCCGCCTCAAACTCATGTGTTGTGATTTTATCGACACATCTATAATGATTTCTCGGGAGCTAGGGCTCCTCGCGGGAAATGCCATGTGGAAGCACTCAGGATAATAATAAAATATCATTGTATCATTTATCGATTTTACCATGTGAGGGCGTGCCAGTCACTTGTGTCACAATATTTTTAGGTTCCAAGACTGGGATGGTCTGGATTAACCCAAGGTGCGCTCCTTCTGATCACTAAGCAAACGATAGTGGGCATCGGGTCCGGACTGGAGACCCATCGTGCCATAAAGGTCGATCACGGCGATAAGAGGGGAAACCATTTGATTAATCGCCATGCAATGGGGCTACATGGCCAAAAAGTCGATTCCGATAAAAAGAAGAGAGAGCGTGTTGAAAAGTCTTGAAAGTCCCACATCGGGGTGCGAAAAGGTATTCAGAGTCGTATCGGTCACATGTTGACCATTTCATGTTCCGTGCCCCGGCATACATGTGTTGTGATTTTACTGACACGTATATAATGATTTTTCGGGAGCTAGGGCTCCTCGTGGGGAATGTCACGTGGAAGACCTCTAATCTTGTGCCAACTTCCTTGAGTCACGTGCACATCATTTGGAGAACTTAGTCAAGTACCCCGCTCGAGCTTCTCACGTGCAAGGCTTATTAGTTAATCTTCTGAAGCTCTTTTTCACCCTTGATAGAATATATGTCAATCTTCAGTAACCATTTGACAGACCTATATAGTCATTTGTCACCTTTGGCTGTAAAGAGTCGTCACCTTAACTGAATTCCCTGTTAGACTGAAGCTATCATGCTAAGACATCTGTCACCCTTAGCGTTATATTTATTGCCCATACAAGCTCATTTGTTGCCCTTACTTTGACATTATACACCCTTAGCTTCTTCATCTGGAAACCCTTGGCTGCACTGACGCTTTCGACCTACTGCGTTAACATTGTCTTCTTGAATCTTCAACGAGGATTGTATTCCAGGCTCTTCAGGCAACCTCTACTAGCTGGCTTCGGCTACATCGATGCACAACACTTTCTAGGTTGATGCACCTCCTTCTCCTTGCACAAATTTAGCTTGCTATTCACCCTCAAGTTCTTCTGACAATTTCTCTGAGCTGGCTTTGGCTATGTTGACGCAGCTTGCACTTAGCGTTGACGCAGCTTCTTCATTCTTCACGATTTTCAGCCTTGCGAGCACAAGTCAACTCCAAGGGTCGACACTTCTAAAAAGTCTTCTCTTTGTAGCTTCGATGTGTCGACACCACTACCCACTGGGTCGACGCCCTTTCTAAGTTTTTCAAACCTTTCAGCACTTCTGCATATTATTCACCCATACTCACTTATTTTTCACCTATATTGCCTATTTGTCACCACAGCATATCTATTTGCCACCCTTGTGCGACTGTAGCCATCACCTTTGAATCTTCTGCCAGTGGGTGACTTGTGCTTTTCTGCCTTGTGAATTGGGCTAGAGTCGACTCTCATCAGTGTCGACTCTTTTTTTACCTTGTTCTGTCATAACTTAAGTCGACTTCACAGTCTTCTCAAGTCGACTTCTTCATCCTGTTTTATTTAGTAGATTTCCACGCTTCACCCCAACTGCTTATTATTCGCCCTTATTCAGCTCTTTTACACCCGTAGGCCTATTTCTCACCTGTGACCACTTATTTGTCACCCCTAATCCATGACTATAGCCTTTCCTAGCTAGCGGGTGACTTGAGTATTTCTCTTCAGTGCTCTGAGTGTCTTGTTCTTCAAAAGCCTTCTTCAGCGGGTACAAGGCCATTGAATTCCTGACTTCTGCAGAGCTTCACACACACTTTCAACATGATTTTCTTGACATTTAGTTGGGCTTTTGAACAGCTTTGTTTGAGGCATATTCTTATCAACACATCACAACAGTAATACAATGCACCGATATCAAGCATATGACTTCATCACAAAAACATGAATCAAAAATATGAATCAATCCCATGCATGCACATGCAGACACATGATGAGTCATAGTGTTTGACATCATCAAAATCACAGGGATTCAATATAGACCTCTGTCAGAAACCTGAGATTGCGTGCAAATGATTGGTAGACAAAGACAAGTGACTGCCTTAAGGTCTCCACGTGCTGAGCTATTATTCACCCTTGCGAACCTATTTTATACCCTTAACGGCTATTTGTCAGAGTTAACATCTATTTGTCACCCTTACGGCTGATAGTCGTCGCCTTAGCATTTTTCCTGTTAGACTGAAGCCGTCGAGCTAACTCATTTTTCACCCTTAGCACTCTATTTGTCACCGCTGCCTTGACATTTTTCATCATTGTTTCGACATGTGTCACCCTTATGTTCTTCATCTGGCAGAACCTCCTGAAGAACTCTATCTTTGATTTCTTCTGTTTGATATCTTCTTTGACATTGATTTTTGTGTAGAACAATGACTCCTTGTGTTCTGTTCATCAGCTTTAATATAAATCTGTCACCAGAAAGCTTCATTTTTCTCTCATGGCATTCTGCTTGAATGATCTTGATTTCCTCAATCACTACATCTCTTGCAGTCTTGTATTTTGGTTGAAGTCGTCAGGTTGATGCACTTAGGCAGTGCGTCGATGTTGCTATTCGAGCCACTGCATTGATAGGTCAATGCACTCTGGCATGCGCCGATGTTGCAGATCATATAGTTACTAAGTCTGGTCGATGCACTAAGTAGGTGTGTCAATGTAGTGGTACTAGCAGTACTAGTTTCTGCCTTGACAAGTCGACGTTGTTTTATTTCTGGATTGATAGGTCAATGTTGCTGATGTTGTCTTGATGTATCAGGTCAACCTGTCTGATAAACAAGTCGATGCATTTAGTTGTCACATTGATGCATATGCATAACCTCATGTGTTCATTTCTTGTTGTCTTGATATAATAGGTCAACCTATGGTTACATAGGTCGATGTAATTGTGTTGTCTTATTGCAACTGTTCATCATGATTGGATAGATAGGTCGATGCACCTAGCTGATGCATCAACGCATCTGAATAATTTCATGTATTCATTCACACTTTTTTACTTGTCTTCATGAATATGCATGAGTCTGCATTCTTTGAGTACGTATTGCAACATCTCATGAAGCATATTTTATAAGCATAATGTTTTAAATAATTTTGTAAATATAACTTATTCCAAAAGTTAAATGAAAATACGGCAGAACTTTATTTCGAACCCGACACCTCATGATTAACAGTGATACACTTAACAAACTTAGCTAAGTCCCCTGTGTTGTGTCCCTTGTGCCTTGATGATTGTGTGATGTTTGTTTTATTGATAGCAACATAATGAGTCACTGTAAGCTCTACTGATTGATTTAAGTGATGCTGATTTGTTGCTGATTAAACTGATGTGGGGGTGAGTCCTGATGATGTGATGTTATCTTGTGTTTTTAACTACTTCTCGAAATTGGTGATTTATGTTGCCATCTGTATTAAGTCAATGGATCTGCATAAAGATCATGTGCATGTCATTTTGCATGACACTTCTGTATGTACAACATTTCATCAAACAGCCTGTGTGCATGTCATTTTTGTTTCAACAAGTCTATCTTGCATCTTCTATTTTCTAAGTCCTTGCATCTGTCTTGCATCTTCTCTTTTCTAAGTCCATGCATGTTATAAGGCAAAATAAAAAGTCAGTACATCTTTTTCAAAGTCCTTGCAGGTCGAAAGTCCATACATGCTGCTCATTTATCTCTCAAGTTTGTGCATACTTGATCATCTGCATGGTTGGTTTGTGGCAAACAAGTTTTCTATTTGACATTCATAGTCCGTGCACACTTTGTTCAAAACAAAGTCCATGCATCCTGTTCCACCCATGTCCGTGCACATTTCATTGTCATTTCCAAAGTCCGTGTGCATTTTTCGTTTGCCCTTGTGTGTGTTAAAGTGCTTGCATGTTTCTATGTTAATTCCATAATTGAATGTCTGTGCATGAGTTAAGTCTGTGCAAGTTTTGGACTTCGATATATCCTGCTCGAGGCACTGATTCGTTTACAAGTCCGTGCACATTCCTTGTTGCATTGAACATTTGTCCGTGCACGTACAAAGTCTGTGCATGGTTTAGTCTTCCAGTAGACACAAGTCCATGCACATTTTGGCTTTGGGTTGCAACCAAAACGTCTGTGCACGATGTCACAAATAAGTCCACGATCATTAAGTCCGTGCATGTTTGCACATCTATAAACCAGTTTCATAATGTGAAGGCCGTGCATATCAAAGTCCATGCACTTTTCTTCTTCGAAACGAACCAAAGTCCGTGCATACATAAGTCCATGCACATTCTTTGTTTCACTCCATGTAGAAGTCCGTGCACTTTTGTTCATACCAAGTCTGAGCATGTAGAAGTCCGTGCACTTTTGTTCATGCCAAGTCCGAGCATGTAGAAGTCTGTGCACTTTTGTTCATACCAAGTCCGTGCATATAAAGTCCTTGCAACCTTGAGTCCGCGCATATCTTCACTTTGATCATTCGAACTCCGTGCATCTTCTGAAGTCTGTGCATACTTAGATCCGTGCACACTTTGCTTCACGCTACACGAAGTCCATGCATGTTTGATTATCTTCTTTGCAAGTCCGTGCATATGTCTCATGCAAATCAAGTCCGTGCACGTTCATCTGCATCTCAAGTCCATGCACAAATCAAGTCCGTGCACATCTACCACTATTCCACCAACCTTATTTACTATTACACCAACCATTACTATTATACCAACTTTGTTACTATTACACCAACCATTACTATTACACCAACCATTACTATTACACTAACCTTTCATGACATAATCAATGACCTCATTTATTCAATGATGCCAAAACCTCGACGACAGCCTAATACGGCAGCTGAAACCACCTAAAAGCCATGATACAATAGCAGTTCTATTCAAGAAGGTGATACAACAGGGGCGTCGAAATTGAAGGAAATGCCCCAAGGGTGGCCATCAAAATATTTTCTGGCCCCACTGGAGCTGGGTCAGGCTGAGTAAGCTCCAGTGACCTAGCGGCATCGCAATCTGGCTGCTAGAGCAGCCCAAAAGCCATGATACGACAACAATTCTTTCCTAGGGAATGATACAGAAGCAACTCTTTCCAAGGAAATGATACGGTAACGACTTTGAAAATGAGACGACATAACTCTGCTGAAGCAAAGACAAGATGGGCAAACTCTAGGACTCGACAGTGGCACAATGCAGTGGCTAGAGCTACCTGAAAGTCGTGAAACAACATCGAGAAGGTGATATAGCGCTAGTGCAAGCTGTGCCGCATCAACTCGAAATCATATGCAAGAGGGCCAAAAGGGTCCGGAATGCAGCGGGTGACAACACACCTGATGAGGCGCTCGAGGGAAAGGAGCCGATATGCTTCTGCCCCAATGGTGAAACCCCAAGTATCAAGAAAATCAGAAATTCATTTGGATCGGCGTCAGGTCAACCACGCTAGATCAGCTCAAAACTACGTCTAGGAAGGACGAAAAAGCCCCAAATTGCAGTAGGTGACAATACACCTGATGAGGCGCCCGAGGGAAAGGAGTTGACGTGCTTCTGCCCAACAGTGAACATCTAAATATCAAGAAAAGAAGAAATTTGCTTGAACTGGTACTGTTTGACATAACCGACATGGTAGCTATTTGAAGAAATGATACGACTCCATTATGATGTCGGAACAAGCCAACGACGCTGCTTCAGCCGCTACAAGCTCACGTTCCCGGTGTGAGCACGAGGAGCGGACGTCGGCACACATGAGGAAGTCACGCCAGATCAGCCACACTAAACCTCTATAAAAGGGGGTTGTTGCTCCTGTTAAAACCGGGCGGAAGGGGAGAGAAAAAGGAAACAATGGAGACATAGATAGAAGAGAAGCAAAAAAAAAAAAAGGAGAGGAGAGACAGAGAGAAAAGAGAGAAGAGTGAGGTGAGAAAGGGGAGGAGGGAGCCTACACTCCCGTTCGTCCATCTATAGTTTCCTTTCTTTTATTCCTTTTTTTTTTTAAATCTCTGCTATGGCAGCTCTTGTATGAATCAAGTGTTTTATGAATGAGTAAATGCCTCTGTGCGAATTCCTCCTGCTATTGCGCCATTTATCTCTTCTGTCATTCGTTTCCCTCCCCTTGTGCTTACAGTGATTATTTGCACCGTGTTGTGTAATCTTCTATGTTGAGCGCAATCTGACGATTTGCTCCCACTCCGGGGAAAGTCTCGATCACAAAGCATGCCTGCACTTAGGATTTTTTCTAGACCATGAGCATGACCCTAAGCTGCCGAATGCGTGGATTCTGTCCGTGATTTCCCAGACCAATTTTGCCGTATCACTACTTTCCCCTCTCTATGAATACATCCCGTGGGCAGTCGCAGATGGGGGGTATAGGCCCTTATCTCCTCCCTGTAAGCCACCATTGCGGGGAGGGAAAGCTGCCAGTAAAGTGGGTCTTCAAGCCCCCACAAATCCCTTTCATTTTGCCTCTCATGGTGCCGTTCTATTCAAGGAAATTCCAATACTCTGTTTTCCTTTGATATGATCCGGCGGCACCCTGTTCAACTTGAATTCCAGTAAGCCGCAACATCACTTTCTTCTTCTACAAGTGATCCGACAACCTCTTAAAAGTCATGTTTTATTGTTTTCGTCGCTGTCTCGCCAATCCTGTTCAGCCCATGCCTCGAGCTAGTGGTCCTCGTCGCCCTGTCCAGGGAGAGGCTCCCCTCGCAGTTGGGCGACCGTTTATTGGCGAAAAAGTGAGCGTCAATGAATAGTGACCTTTAGCTATTCATTTTGAGTTTGATAAGGATTAAATTCTATTTTTTTTGATCTGATTGCACCCCCTGCTTTTTTGCTCCATGTAGAGCATCTAGATAATTCCGATCCCTTAGAAGACTGGCCCTTGGGGATATGGTGCTGTGGATGGCTTTGGATGTTGTCGCTCTGCGCGCATTCGATCAATTAAGAGACCATCTTGGACTCTCCGTGGATGAGCACCATTGTTTTTAACCCCAAAATGTCTCGCGTCTGGGGGAGATGTTGCCGGAATTTTATCGAAACCTTAGACTGATAAATAAAATAACAAGCTCAACAAATGGAGCAACAAGTTGAGCAAATGCAACAGCAGCAGCAAGAACAAGAACAAGAACAGCAACAACAAGCAGAACAGCAGCAGCAATTAGAGTTTCCACTACAGTAACAAGTGCTAGAATAGCAATAGTAGCAATTAGAGCAGTAGCAGCCAGAATAGGAGCAGCAACAAGAAATTCAATAAGAAATGGCTGAGGTTCAACTAGATCATCAAGAACCTCAAGCATCACCAGAACACCAACTGCAGAACATCCATCCTGCGAGACAAGCTGTAGCTACAGATCCTCAAACCTCTCGAGCTTCTATATCATCTGTTCAAGAGAAAAGCACTCTCTCTCATTTCATATCTGCATAATTTGGGATGCTACGTTCTACATTGAAAGAATAGTCAAACCACTTTGAGCATCAGATGATTCAGTTCAGAGGAGAAGTAAAGTCTGGAATGACAGAAATGTCAAAAAAATTTCATCAAAAATTGACTCATCTTTTTTTTTCAAAGGAAATCGTAGTTCAACTAGGGAACGACTTATATCCGCCAGCTAGGAAGACCAGCTGCATCCACTTTGGCACATCCACGAGCTCGACTGGGGAGATCCTTCCAGCACCTAAAGTCGTTATTGGTACGGGTAGTGCATGCTAAGGATGCAAGAGAATCTACGACTGAGTTTCCTTCCCTGTAAATATGCTGAAGATTCCATTTTTTGCTAGATAGAATTGCTTTGATTTCATCCCACCATTTGTAGATCTTCCACGGAGGAGATTCACTTGACTGAATCATGGTGGTAAGGGCCTTAGAATCTGAATATATGACTATTATTGGTAGCCCGCTCTTCACCACCATTCTTAGCCCATCTAATAATGCTCTGGCCTCAGCCACCAGGTTCGTCCCCACACTATAGTAGTAAGAAAAATCATATATGAACTCACCCCTACATCCCCTAAGGCATCTGCCACAGCCAGCATGCCCTGGGTTGCCTTTAGAAGCCCCATCAACATTTAAGGCATACCCATTATTAGGGCAAGACCACTTGATTATCCTTGGAGGTTTTATAGTGAAGTTATAAGAGAACCTATACTACTCCAAAACTGATTTTTCACTTCCTGAAGGAGCCCTGGTGAAGTTAATCTTTTGAATAGAATACGCCACCTGTCCCATGATCTGCTGTTGCATCACTCTAATAGAGGGCCCCTTAGCTTCATATATAATTTTACAACGAGCCTTCCAAATCTCCCAGATTATGTGCATCATTGTGAGGATGGCAGCATAAGCATATGGAGTTGTTGTGTCAGCTGAGCATATAATATCCCAGCAAATAACAGTGATTGATTCTGAAACTCTGCACCTGGAATCAAAAAGAAGCCTAAAGTATCTCCACAAAGATCTAGCAATCTAACTTTTCAAAAATAAATGGTTCAGACTTTCTTCCTGATTGTTGTCATTGCAGCATACACATTTAGAAGGAAGGCTAATACCACTGTCTCTTATTGTGCTGTCGACTGGAACTGCAAGGTGAAGAATGCGCCAGCAGAACAAAGAAGCCCGCGGAGAGATATATTTGCCCCAAATCTTCTTTAGTGGCAATCTTTGATTCCCTTGAATTCGGACTGCATTGTATGCAGATTTGCTAGAAAAGTTCCGATCAGAATTTGCAGCCACCTATCCAGCCCTTGTTGAAGCTGGACGGATCTGACAGTTGCAAGAAGATTATTGGGGATATCTGACCACACAGTATGGCTGGGGTTTAAAATGGCTTCCCTTATGGTTACCTTTGGGCTATTGCCATAAGGAGCCAGCACAGATCTGCAATAATTATCCTTCAGAACATCAATTGATTTCCCATTCATAGGAACCCACCGTGTATTAGACAGTACAATCTGCCTTGCTTTACTGTAAAGATCCTTTCGGACACCAGTAGGAAATGGCTTCTCAATAGTGCTGAGGTGGCCCTTAATGTATTTAGAGGTTGCAAATTTGGACCATAGGGAGGAGCCATGAAGAATTCCCCAAATCTGTTTTACGACCATGGCAACTTGAATGTGATGCAAACTCCTGATACCAAGACCACCTTCCTCAATAGGTTTGGTTATATTAGTCCATGACACCCATTGGCGCTTGTGACCTTCTTTACCACTCAAAAAAAATTAGCACACATTTTATTTATGATGTCAATGAGGGTGGATGGCAAGCAGGAAGCACTGGCGATGTATAATGGAATGGATTGGAGCATAGAATTTATTAAGCATCTTTTACCTACTTGAGAGAGGTATTTAGATTGCCAGCTTTTCATTCTGGTACATATTTTATCCAGGAAGTACTTGTAGTGTGAAACCCTTTTCCTACCTTCAAAGAGCGGAACTCCAAGATATGAATTTAGACCAAAGTTAACTTGATTAGCTAAGGGGCCGTCGTAAGATCGAGGCTCATTATAACTAATTATTTTGATGCAATTTATTTAGAAATTTTATTCCTTAATTTCCAAGGGTGCTACATTACTAGTCCAAAATGTAAATGTGCACCGACCTTGTAAAACAAGAAGTGAAATGTGCATCGACCTTAACTTGTGGTACAGTAGGTGCTCCGACCTTGGCTTGTGCTAGCTGGAACTTTAACTGGCCGAACTAGACTGTTGACTTTTCTTGTTGACTAACATTGACTTCATTGACCATGTTGACCTCATTTCTTCTGATTTTTAGTTGCCTTGAATTCTGTGTTGCCAGTGCCTTGATTTCTATGCACTTGTTTTCTTTCTATTCATTTGAGTCTTTTGCTTGAGCAGTCTAAAGGATATCAAAATACCATTAGAAGAATATTGACTCATAGTGTTAGACAGCATCAAAATCACAGTGACACAACATGTGTTCATCCTATTTGGGCTTCATTTCATCATCATTTTTCATTATTTCTTTGCCCCTACTTCTGCCAAATCATCACAGTTTGCTATATTTCTACAGCGCCTGCGCGACGAGGGTGGCTTTTCCAAGCCTAGACAGAGCCACGCTGCATCGTCATCGTCTTTCTTCGACCCTGGGCTATTAAGGGGAGTATTAGCTTCGTGTTCATCATATTTGGGCATTCTTTTCCTCATCTTTTTCCTATTTTCTATGCCCCAACTTTCTGGGTTTCACCACTCTATTCTGCAATTATAAAGCCCGATTTCTCTGTGAAGGGGGGCACGTTTGCATGGTCGGGGAGAAGCTATGCTGCACCTCAAACCTGTTTCTTTGACTCCAGGCTGTTAACGAAAGTGTTATCTTCGTTTTCCCTCATTTTGAGCTCATTCCCTCATCCCTAGCATATTTATTTTTGCTCATGCTTTCTGCAATTTCACACAATTTTCACACAGTCTATTCTGAGCCTATTTTGCACGTTGCATTTTCTTGCATTTTGCACCACATTTTTCATTGTTGTCCTCCACGTTTCTAATCCTTATTTTCACCCTGATCTCAGCACAACATTCTCACTTTTCATTAGGATCATCTTGTTGGTGGGCTTCCAGAAAGATTTTCGAATACGATCGGATCCTCCGCGACCGATTACGGATCTTGAAAAGCGGACACTTCCAATTTTAGATCTATTTTGTGCAAATGAGTTGGTGTTGACACCTTCAGAGGAAGTGTAGACATGTCCCTTTGTATGGCTTGAAGAAACTAGCTGCCTTTGCTCAACAGGTCGACACTTCATCAACCACAAGTTGACACTTCATCGACCACAGGTCGGCACTTCATCGACCATAGGTCGACACTTGGTGGCTTGCCCACGTGCATTTGGAGCCTTTGTGTCGAGACATGCGCCTGAAGTGTTGAGGCAGCGCGCCGTGATGAGATGCAATCCTCTGTCCGTGACTGAAGTGTTGAAAGTTTTGACCTAGGGTGTCAACACTATGGTCATTCCAGAAACCAGATAGAAACGGTCCAGACTCGAATTCCTTCTTGACGTGTCGACACGTTGGGCATAGTGTCGACACTCTGATCTTGCCAGAGCTCAAATAGAAGTGGCTTGAGAACAACTTTCATCATGGCATGTCGGCACGTCCTTATGGCGGGTCGAAACTTTAACTGTGCTTCTCCTATACTTGTCCAAACCAGAATTTAAGGAAAAGGTGTTAGTCATACCACAAAGATCTAGTAATGAATTATGGTTTGTGATCATCAAAACTAGGGGACTTAACATTCTCTCCCTTTTTGATGACGACAATCATGATTCATTATCTACACGCATCCACAAGGCATTCAAGGCATTCACTTTAAAAAGAACTTTTCATTCACATCAAAAGATTTCATACAAGCTCAAGAGTTCATTAAATGACCAAAACAGTTTCATATGTTCATCAACCATGTTTCCATATACATTACAAAAAAAACATGCATAAACTATATGCCTAACATTATATGATGCTGTCTGATGCTGTCTTCTCCCCCTTTGTCATCAGCAAGGAGGGGGTTGCCAAGGAGGAGGCATGGAGCTGGAGCTGCTGCGTTGAAACTGTTGTTGCAATTGGAGAATGGTGGCAGCTAGGGTATCCACCTTCTGAGTCAGCAGTTCATCCCTTTGTTGTACAAACCTTCGAAGAGCTTTGATATTGTCATTAATGTCCAGGAGCCACTGATGGAGCATGTCACAAATGTGTTTAGTTTGTGCTTTCTGCTAGGAACCCACTACATTTATGTCAGATGATGTGGCCGCAGTGGTACATGGGTAGAAAGCATCTCCAGTATCTTCTAAATTGTCACGAAACTGAACTTTATACAGTCTGATCATTTCTATAATCAGCAAACTCATTGACTATATAAGCAAAACATCATTGACTCATAGTGTTTGCTAACATCAAAACACAGGGACTCAACATGTCTATCTGTCTGGTGCAAGAAAGATTCATCTGTCATTCTTCCTTGATTCTGATCTAATTTTGATTATTCTGTCTGGTGTTCTGATTGGTATTTGCTAATCATGCTCAGGTATTCTGAATCTTCAGTTTTCTGATTGCTCAACCTTACTTCAAAGAAGATGAATTTTTCCTTGACCAATAAAACTCAAAAACTCATATTGTTGCCATCATCAAAAAGGGAGAGAATGTTATATTCTGTGTTTTGATGATGTCAAAATAATATGGTTCTTTGGTTAAGTCAATAAACTCTAAATATATGTGTCAAAGTTGTGTAGTTTAGATTGACTAAAAGATCGTCTAATCAAATTGTAGGAATGACAAAGAAGTACAACAACACACTTAACTTGGAGCCAAAAGCAATAAGGATTCTAAATTGCCAAGTCGACTCTTGCTCAATCCAAGCGAAAATCAAGCCATGGAGGAAACCAATAGGTCGATGTAGAAGGCTACGATTTAAAGAATCAGGTTGAGGCAGAAAGGGGTTATGCTAAATCAGGTCGAGAAAGTTAGAATTTGTGTTAAGAAAGGTCGATGCACATGAACACTTAAAGTTCCCAAGGTCGATGCGACTGAACAGTTTTTGGCAACACAAGGTCGATGCAGCTGAACAATTCTTGGCAACACAAGATTGATGCAGTTGAACAATTTTTGGCAACATAATATTGATGCAGCTGAACAATTTTTGGCAACACAAGGTCAATGCAGCTGAACAATTCTTGGCAACACAAGATCGATACAGCTGAACAGTTTTTGGCAACACAAGGTCGATGCAACTGAATAGTTCTTGGCAACTCAAGGTCGATGCACATGAACACTTAAAGTTCACAAGGTCGATGTAGATTAATAATTCCTGGCAACACCAAGTCGATGCACTTAAGCAATTCAAGACGAAAGGTCAATGCACCTTAGTTATTTTAGAAGAAAGGTCGATGTAGCTATTTCAAATCTGTTAGTAAGGTTGATGCACCAGTTCATGCATCGATGCCTCAGTACAAACAAACCATCAATCAGGTTGATGCATAGATACAAGCCTAAGTAATTAGGTCGATGCAGATCTCCATGTTAACAGTCTAAAGATACGAATCCCAGTTTCGTAACCTGAAATCAGACCCGATTAGAATACTAACTCTAGCGATACAATGGCACGTGATCCAAGGAAAAGTGGCACACTTTTCAAAGATTTTCAGAGGAAGAATATTCACAATGCCAAGTGGACCAATGAGATTTCACTAGGCTTTCTGCCTCATCCAAACCTCACGGAGACCCTGTTCTATTTAAAGGTTGTCTCGTCCTTCAAAGAGAGCTACTGAAGTTGCTGTTGTTGTTGCCATTGCATATTCATTCAGAGAGCCACTCCAGAAGAAAAAGAGAGCTTCACCTTAAGAGAAAGGGAGATTTGAGTGCAGCCAGCCCAACTTCTCAGGAGAACGCTTCAACTCGAAGCTACATTATCTTTGTTACTTTCCGTTCAAACTCTTCCATTTCGGTTGTTCTTCTTTTGTTCCTTGTCTCAAACTTGTTCTTAGTTCCCTCTGAGTTCTCTTAGAGGAAGGGAGAGTATTCTCCAGGTTTCCCTCTGTGTGTGGAGGAAGAGAGGATATTATCCTCTAGTCGTGCAAGCTGTTGGGGGTAGTCGCAAGGTTCCCTTTACATTTTGCAAAGGAAGGGAGATCGCATCTCTGGGGTTCTTCTGGAAATCCAGAAGTTGCGAGGAGTGTGCTCCTCATGGGTTAAGCTGTGTATCAGCCTTTATTGCAGACTAAGTCTACTGTGACTACTGCTTGGTTGAGCAAGAAACTTCACTTTGTTTGAGTGGAGGAGTGGACGTAGGCAGATGTTACATCTGGCCAAACCACTATAAAAATTATCTGTCTCCTTTGTTGGTTTGCTCTTTTACATTCTGAGTCTGAATTTACATAGCTTATTCTATCGATGAACTTGCTTGGCCACATAGTTCCTTCTGTGGGTTAAGCTACTAAGCATTCAGAATGTGGTGCAGCACCTAACTGGTATATCAAAAGGCGTAGTTTGAAGGATAGGTCACGCCTATCTAGAAGGTCGCCTCTTGCATGAGGAGATCTTCAGATCAAACCTCCGCCAAGTAATGGTAATCGTGATTGGAAGCACATTCAGGTGCTGTTAGTAGACTTCTCCTCTAGTAGCCTTAGTTTGCATGAATTGCTTGCTTCTTTAATAGTCCGTCTCTATCTGTTGATTTGTCCTTTGTTTGTTACCTATTACAGTGCGTAGTACACATTCAACTCTGCCATTGGAAAATTTACAACATTTTTTCTCTAGATGGTACTTATTTGCAGTGCCTTTTTTCTTTGAGTTGATGATTTTGTACTTCTTTTAGTTTATCTGTTATGTGCAATGTATCCAAAAGCTTATAAACTATGCTGTAACTCGTAAATGTCTGGCCTCCTTACTTTTGTTATGCTCAAAACCCAAAGGAACTGCTTATTCTTCTGAAATGTTAACTATTCATGCATCATCATCCGAATCAGTAGGAAATGTAACATCATGCTACTTTGAAAAACTGTTTAAATGGAATCTTCACTGTTTCTTTCATTTTGCTTGCCCTGGAAAACCTCTAAGGTATGGCGCATGTGTTGGATTGGTTTCAGGTTTAGGTGATTGCTTTGACTTGTTTTTAGCTGTTCATTCTGACAGTACACCGTGGGCCACAGTGGTGTCTTTGTTGCTTCAGACACTTCAAAGAGTCCCTGAGATTGCAGAATCTCGGTCACGACAACTCATGCCCTTGTTTTTAAAACTTATAGGCTATGAGGATGGTGATGTTTCAAGGTATGTTTTTATTAATTTGTTTTTGTGGCATTTACCATTCTTCAGTTTCTTTATCCTTTCATTTCAACATTTTTGTGGCAATTTGTTCCTAACATATTTCTTAAATTATAGGGTAGAGACATTAAGCTGCCACCGTATTAATAAGAAAGAATGGAAATCAGTTTTGAAAGAGTGGATGAATTTGTTGAGATTGCTTCATAATTCTCGTTCTCTGTTTCGCAGTCAAGATCTCAAGAACATTCTGACTAACAGGTTTGGCTGCACAAATCAAAGTTATATTGATGTGCACGTATGCATGTCCAGCAGAAGCTTATGATTTTTATGTGTTTGTGCCTCAGGCTTCTTGGTGATACTGATCCAGAGATTCAGTTGAAAGTTTTGGATTGTTTATTGAACTGGAAAGATGATTTTCTGCTTCCATATAGTCAGCATCTAAAAAATCTTATTATTGCAAAAAACTTAAGGGAGGAACTTACAACCTGGACACTTTCAAGAGATTCTTTACATGTCGAAGAAACACACAGGAGCTTCTTGATTCCTATAGTTATCCACATATTAGTTCCCAAGGTCAGAAAGTTGAAGACACTAGCCTCTCGTAAGGTAAGGATGATTCTGGTGTACTACTCGTCCACTGATCAAATATTTTCACAATGACCATTATATGAATGCTCTGTTACCTTTTTCAGCATGCAAGTGTAAATCACCGACGAGCCATTCTCTGCTTCTTGACTCAGCTTGATGTTAATGAACTCCCACTTTTCTTTGACTTGTTGCTTAAGCATTTATTTTCAAATGCTGCTGGAAGTAGTGCATATGAGAATGAGCTTGGGGGTTCTCTTGAGAAGTGCCTGTCATTCCCATTATCATTTCTCCAAACAGAGTCAGATCTCATGAAGAATCTCTCCTTGAAGAAGAAATTTGGTTTCTTGCATGTAATGGATAGTGAGAGGGAGACATCCTCAATCCTTTTCCACCATGCACGGCCTCTACCTTTACCCGGCAACGCCATAAGGCAGGCAAGCTAGAACAGGCTGGTGGGATTCAATTTGCCGTCCCGGCAAGCTCGAACGGGCGGCGATTCTCATCACGGCCCCGCCTCCGCGCCTTAGCGGGCGATCACACGGGCGGCGGGGTTCTTTTTTCAGCGCGATAGATCACGCGATAGATCAATAGCAGATTGCCGGTCTCATAAGCCGGAGGTTGCCCGTGCAAGTCGGGCTCGCGCTTCCAAATTCAGCGGCACTGGCCCATGTGAAACGTTCGGAGTCGTACCCGACACGCAAGCCAGCGCAGCACCTGAGCCGCCGCTAGACGTAGCGGAGGGCAACATGGGCGCTGATTCAAATTCGACGGCAGTCACGCCGATGTAACGGGCGGGCTGAGAAGGTTGCGCGTTAGCGGCCGTTCCGTCGATTCACTTTCGGAGACTGCACGCAACCGGCCACGATTGATCGTCGTGGCGAGGTCGGGAGGCCGCTTAGCCGCCGCAACCTTGGAAACCCGGTGCAGTAGGTCGGGACGCTGCCCGTTCTCCGATCTATCGCGAGATGTTGCAGTTTTCCGGTAATTCCGGACAAGTGCAGCAAGTTTGCAACAGAAAGAGACCGTTCCACTGCCGCAAGGTACGGACATGCAGGTGATTGCAAGCGCACTGCACGGTAGCCGCCGGGATACTCGGGTCACGAACCCGGCAAACATTCAACGCCACGGTTGATTCGTGACGGTTCGCCGCACAAGTTGAATGCTCACTCACGGTGAACATTCGTCCTGTTGCGTAAACCCGGACCATATTTGACCCATATGTCAAGAAACGGCGCTGTTATGCGCCTTTTTGACGTATCTCGCATAACGAGGAGACCTCCTCTCGTTGGGGTGTCTAGGTTGGTCATCTCCCCCTTATTCACCCCTTGCTCCTACGCCTGGCCGAAGAGAGAAAAGCAGGGACCTTCACTTCCCCTAGATATGGCCAGAGGAGAAACGGTGTCGCATAGTAGAGGGAAAACCTGACCAAAGTTGCCATGTAGTGTGTGATTACCGTGCTCGGGGTCCTCCTTCGTGGTCAAGGGGAGGGACACCTTGCTGCTGGGTTGGCACTAGCCTGACTCTAAGGGAAAAAGCACTTAAGATACAACCCATTCCAAGCGTGAGACAGCTCCTCACCTTCCACATTGACTAGACGGTACGCGTTCCCTGGGTAAGCCTCTCTGACGATGAATGGCCCTTCTGAGTTAGGTTGTAATTTAGACCTAGGACCTCCAGACCTAATGAACTTGCATTTTAAAACCATATCACCTAGAGAGGGAAAAATCTATAGCCCCATTATATGCGCGGACTAGGGCAGCCAAACCAGGTCTACACTGGCCCAATTAGGCCCAATGTGACCCAACCAGGCCGAGCTCCCCAAAGCGATACCCCCACGAATCGGCCCACCCATCTCAAAGCCCAAACATCCTCAGAACAGATCTTCCTAGGCGGCCAGTCGACCCAGATGACCGAGCATCGGCCGCTCAGAAAATCATAAACGGTGCCTGAGTGTAACTGATACAGCGCCACCCTCGACTCGGGAGAAGCCCAAACACCTCGCTGGGGGATATCCTAATGCTCGGGACCCCATCAGACAGGGCATAACTCCAAGCGGGGATCTCGCCACCACTCGAACGAGAAGACTCCAAAGGGTAGGGGAGAGGAAGGGTCTTCCCTTGCAGCATAATGCCCCCAGTCCCTTCAAGTACCCCTCAGCGGTAATTATACAAACTCCAAGGAAACAATCTAAAAAGTGGACAGAAGAACCCTGAGCACTCAACACCACACCCCTTGGTGGAGAGCGATCTCGTGCCCCCCTCTTCTTCTCCTGCTCTATTTTCCCCCAACGCTCTACCAGTTCGCTGACTTAAGCATTAGAGGATTTTCCCCAGGGTTCCAACCCTGGGCTCCTTTGATCCATTTCCTACCTTGCAAATTCCCCATCAGTGGTGATGTCAACTACATCGACAGCTCAGGATCCGGCGCGAGCTCACCCCTCTTCATCTGGCACCATTTGTAGGAAACATACGAAGAGCCAACATGGTGCGAAGAAGTTCTAGTAGGAGAAAAGTTGGCGACAAGGGAAAGGCACTGGCGGCCGCGGAGGGGAGCGTACACCTGTACATTCTGCCACGGACCCCCTCCTCAACCAGCAAGCTGATGCCCTACCTCCAGCAACAGCGGGGGGACAACCCGCCCTTGAGGCCCCCGATGCCCTCCAAACCCTCAACGCCAAACTGGACACCCTCGTCGACCTGATGAGGACCCAGGTGGCCAGGGAAAGAAGGTCACTACCACCTCGGGTGAGTCCCCCCCACGTAGAAGCTTCTCGACAAACGGCTGGAGGCCAATTCACCCTCTAGGGCGAGTGGCTTATTCGCCATGGGTCAGGTGGGCCCTCATAATCCCCGCCTCTAGAGCAAGATGCCTCCTCCAGTCCCAGAGTGAAGAAACTTGGGTTGCCCTGACACCCCTCAGAAACAGAAGCTCATGCTGAAGAATGTCGGGATGACTGCCAGAGGCGAGCTCGTAGCCTTTCGGCTACATGCCAGCCAGAGCTGTCTCTCTGCCTGTGGGACTTCGAACGACATTTTGTCGAGCAGGAGCGTGCCCTTCGCGCCCTACAGAAATGCTTCATCATGGAAGATGAAGAGCAATCCCCATTCTCCGACCAGATCTTGAGGGCTGAAGTCTCTCCGAGACTCACCCTCCCAGCCATCAAGCCCTACAACGGCCAGGGTGACCCGGCCAACCATTTCGACAGCTTCAACGCTCTGATGACGCTGCACGGAGCTACTGATGCTGTCAAGTGTCGTGCGTTCGTAACCACCCTGGTGCAGGGGACCCAAGCTGGGTTCTGTGCACTAGCCCCTGACAGCATCACCAACTTCCGACAATTCGGGTGACTGTTCATGGAGAGCTTCGTCGGCAGTGGCCCTCTAAGGTCGATAGCGGGATTACTGGCCCTCAAGCCGGCACAGGGGGTGAAACAGCGGGCTTACAACAATCATTTCAAATTGGAAGCCCTGTGCATCCCCCGCCGGGATGTGGCCTCTACCATCAATGCACTAACTGGAGACACCCGCGATGAAAATCTCTGATAAGAACTAGTGCTCCACCCTCCCTCCTCCCTCGCTGATCTCGTGACCTTGGCTCTACACCATGTGGAGTGCGTGGAGGTCCTCATCACCTTTCAAGATCTCACGAGCTCGGGACGGGACGGGGAGAGAAAGAGGTCGTCCGACCAGCCTTTCGGGAAGGGGAAGAGGAGGAACCGAGAGGGTGACTTTAAAGGAACCCCCACTCAAGTTCGAGCGCTACACTCCTCTGCCTACACCTGTCTACCATATGAAGAGATAAAGGACTCGGGACTACTTCGCCACCCTGAGCCAATGAAGACTGACCTAAATTGCCAAAGTCGTCAGAAGCACTGTCAGTTCCATGATGACCACAGCCACCATACTGGAGACTGGCAATGCCTCATGGATGAGATCGAAAGTCTCATCCGCCAAGGCCACTTATCCTAGTACGTGGTCAAGCGATAAGAAGACCGCAGAGTCCCCCCAAAAGAGATTGACAATCACCCTCGTGGAGTCCGCATCAACGTCATCTCAGGAGGATCCACCTCAGGAGGAGATAGAAGCCAAGGAAGGATGTGCCATGCCGAACGAGCCTCCCTGGCTTCTGAGCCCCTAAGGCTTCGCCGATGACCAACCAGTAGACCTTGGTCTTCTCGGACCAAGATCTCGAAGGAGTGGTCACCCCTCATGATGACGCCCTTGTTATCTCAGCCACAATAAATCATTGTAACATGGACCGGATCCTAGTGGATAATGACAGTACCCCGAATGTTTTGTCGTACGAGTGTTTGCTAAAGATGGGTGAAAACCCATCAAAACTGTGTCCGATGCGAACCCCCCTTTGTGGGTTTAATGGCCAGGTAACCTATCCCGAGGGAGCCCTAAGCCTTCCTGTTACCCTTGGTACCTTGCCCAGAGCCGTCACCTTTGTGGCAAACTTCATAGTGGTCAAGGAGATATCGGCCTATAATGTCATTTTCGACCGAGGAATCCTCAGCCAAATCAAGGCAGTGCCCTCCACGTACCACCAAAAAATGAAGTTTCTCACCAAATACGACACCGGGGAAGTCCGAGGTAGTCAGGCAATGGCTAGAAGGTGCTACGTGATCTCGGTGGAAGCCATAAGGCCAAAGGACCAGGGCAATGAACTCGGGACTATTGAAGACAAAACAGTAGGCCAGCCTGGGGGAGAGCTCCTGTCTATTTTCCTCAGAAATGATCCGACCCTTGAAGTGAAAATTTGGGTGGACTTGTCACCCGAACTCTAAACTCATTACGGAGACTTTCTTTTAATGTATGTACATGTTTTTATGTGGTCTGATGAGGATCTCCCTGGCGACCCCAAGGAGACAGTAATGCACCACCTAAACCTCAACTGGGCAGTAAAACCAGTATAGCAACGATGGAGGAAGCACGCCCCTGAGAAACAGGCGATTATCAGAGAGCAGATTAATAAGGGGAAGAAAACTAGGCTATTCCGTCCAGTCCTTTACCCGATGTGTCTCGCCAACGTCGTCCTGGTACCCAAGGCTTTAGGCAAGAGGCGGATGTGCATCGACTTCACCGACCTCAACAGAGCCACCCTGAAGGACTGTTATCCGTTGCCAAGTATCAACCAGCTCGTCGATTCTACCGCAGGTAACGAACTCCATAGCTTCTTGGACGCGCACTCTGGCTACCACAAGATCCAATTGAACCCCAAAGACATAGAGAAGACCGCCTTCATCACCAACTTCAGCATTTACTGCTATACCTAGATGCCATTTGGGTTAAAGAATGTCTGGGATACTTATCAGAGGCTGGTCAATTAGATCTTCGAGGAGCAGATGGGGCAGAACGTTGAGGCCTATGTTGATGACATGCTCGTGAAGTCACTGAAGGCTGAAGATCATTTCGCCTACTTAGCCGAGACTTTCAACACCCTTCAGAGGTACCGGATGAAGCTCAACCCTGCTAAGTGTGCCTTTGAGGTTAACTCTGAAACATTCCTGGGCATCCTGGTGACTCACCGCGGGATCGAAGCCAACCCCGACAAGATGCAGGACATCCTGGATATACGACCACCTACCTGCGTCAAGGACGTCCAGCGCCTGATTGGGAGGATTGCCGCGTTCAATCGCTTCCTGTCCCGGCAGTAGAACTGTGCCTGCCCTTCTTCAAACTGTTAAGAGGGCCGAAGTTGGCATCTACCACCTTCACCTGGGACAGCAAGTGCCAACGAGCGTTTGATGAGCTGAAAGAGTTCCTGTCGTCACCCTCGATACTATCAAAGCCAGTTCCCAAAGAGCCGCTGTATATATATCTCTCGGCAACCTCCTCCACCATAAGCTTGGTGTTACTCTGAGACGACGGAGGCACCCAAAGGCTGGTATACTACGCCAGCAAGGTGCTTCTAGAGACAGAAAGAACGTACCCCGTAACCGAGAAACTCATGCTAGTGTTGGTAACCTCGGCCAAGTGCCTCCGACCCTACTTCCAAGGACACTCCATCGTGGTGCTAACAATCAAGCCCCTGAAGAAGATCCTAGCTCATCCTAAAGCTTCAGGTCGCCTCATCAAGTGGGCCATACTCCTCAGGGCCTACGACATCTCCTACCAACCCCACACTACCATCAAAGGATAGGCCCTTGCGGACTTCATCGAAAAAAGCACTACCCCCACTAAAGAGATACCCCTACTGACCACGGGCCCCGCTTGGGACATCTTCATCGACGGATCCTCCAACTCGATCAAAAGCGAAGCCGGGGTCCTCCTCCAATCCCCCTATTGAACCCCGTACACAACATTGTGTTAAGGAATTTTGATGATGATCTAAATACCATGTGATTGTGTTTCAAGTCAATAAATGCATGTGTAGTTTGTGAATATGAAATGGATTGATCAGTTTCTATTTGATTGAATGATGCTCAATGCAATATCACTGTCATAGTTGAATGGGTATTAACAACTTCATCTTTAGCGGGCTCTTGGGGCCCCAAACCTGCGGGGCAAAAGGATGACATACATCTTCATCTGAAATAAGAGAGTAGGCCGACTTGACTGAGAATTCCTTCTCCTCCCATCTCCACAACCACTTGTCAGCAATATCGTCAACTTGCCTGAAGTGAAGGAGAAACGACAGCAGACTCTTCAGTTGATTGATCCATCTCCTCTTGCACTAGATTCTTCATGAAAATAGGTGACCAAGTGCCGCCAGAAAGTTGGCTATCAAAGGATTGTGCCATGAAAGACAAGGGTTTAGCCGCAATAGCAAAAAGCCTAGGATAGGTCTCTTCAACTGTGAAATCCCCACACCACTTATTCTTCCAGAATAGACTATTCTGCCCATTACCCAGCTTGACATGAACATTGGATTTGATGACATCACTACATCGGATGATGCTTCTCCAAATCGGAGAGACATTGTACAAAGAGGGCGGTGTCAAATCCCATTCTCCAGACCTACTATAACATCTTTGCCTAATAGTATGTAGCTATAGCCCCCTGTCTCCCACTTCAAGCCTCCATAGCCTTCTACATAGAAGTGCCAAGCTGAAATTTTTGATGTTGTTGAACCCCACTCCTCTTATGTCTTTGCCTCTGCATATTCTGCCTTAGGAAATGTCATGCCAACCCCGCCCACTATCTACGTTACCATGCCAATAAACTCTAGCTTGAATGGAGTCTAGTTTCTTAGCCATAAATATGAGTATCTTAAAAATAGAGAGATAGTAGATAGGAAGATTGTCTATCATTGATTTACATAAGACCGTTCTCCCCCCATAGGAGAGGAGCCTCATCTTCCAACCTGCAAGTCTAGACTCACACCTCTGCACTATCACCTGCCAGTCCCTACAGTGGAGGGCCCTAGGGAGCAAAGGAAGGCCTAGGTAGGAGAGAGGAACGTTTGCTATTTGACAACCCAATATGAATGCTGCTCTCTTGCGTGACCTCTCCTGCATGTTGACCCCAGCTATAGTACTTTTGTTGTAGTTCACCTTCAGGCCACTAACCTCCTAAGTATCTCTAGCATCAACTTGACATCAAAGAACTGTCTCTCCTTGTCTACTAGGAATAGAATGGTGTCATCAGCATACTACAAGTGACTAATGCTCAAACTGTGATGTCCAACCTGGAAGTCTCTGATGATACCTGCTTTCTCAGTCCTCATCCATATCCTATTCAAAATATGTGCAACAAGAACAAATAAGAGAGGTGACAATAGGTCTCCCTAGCGAAGCCCTCTACCATTAAGAAAAGACGGGGTGGGCTGCCCATTCACAAGGACTGAAAAGGAGGCTGAAGAGATACACGCTCAGATCCATTCTATCCATCTCTGGTCAAAGTCCATTTTGGCTAAGGTCTGTTGGTGGCATTGCCAATTAACATTGTCATATGCCCTCTCAAACTCCAACTTCACTACCACCCCCTCTTCCTCTGGGTCTTCATAGCGTCCAGGCATTGATGAGTTCTTCTAGATATGTCTTCCCCCTTGATGTCCACTAACCACTATGGCAATCACCCTATCCAATCTTCTTGCCAGCAGCTTAGTGATGATTTTGTAGTACTATTCAACGACAAATGGGTCTAAAGTTTCCGAAATCCTATGCACCCTGCTTCTTAAGGATGAGGACCAAGAGGGTTTTGTTGATGCCCATCAAGTGGGTCCTACCCTCTTGGAATTCCCTTAATACCTGAATGAGGTCCACCATGACAATATCCCAACACTTCTGGAAGAAAATCATAGGGAAGCCATCTGGGCTTGGGACTTGTCACCGATAAGGGAGAAAACTGTCAGTCTGATCTCTTCCTCCAAGAAAGGGTTGGAGAGGGCCTCACACTCAACTGGAGAGAGGTGAGGGAATAAATCATCTACAATGTTAGGTCGGTCCATTTGTTCTTCAATAAAAAGCTTGGATTAGAACTCCTTTGCACACATTCTGATGTCCTCCTCCCTTTGGTTACTCTACTGGCCAACCTTGATAGAAGTTATGTGGTTGATTCTCCTTCTCCTTGAAGCAATCCGCCGAAAGTACTTAGTGTTCCCGTCGCCTTCTTTGAGCCACTTCTCCCTCAATTTCTACTTCTAATAAATCTCCTCCCTAATGAGGATCTCTTCAAATTCTGCCATCAAGGTGTCCCTGTACAATCTGTCAGAGTCATCCAACAATCTTGTCTCCTTCAAGCAATCTAGCCTTACCTGCTGTTAAAGGATCCTTTCCTTAGCTATCTTGCCCGGTAGGATTTTCTCAACATCCCACCTTTTAAGAACCTGTGACAAATACTTCAGTTTTGCAACCAAAGTAGCCATGAAAGAACTTGCATTCTCTATAAACTCCAAGTCCTCCGTAGATAAAAGATAGGGAGGCAAAAGTTGAAGTGGCTTAACACGAGGGAATGGTGTCGAGACCGAACTCAAACGAATAAGGAGAAAAGGAAGAGAGGTGAGGGCTAGAACTCTCTCACAAAGGTGCAGAGACTCTGATCACAGGAAGGTCTACAGAAGGAAAGGGAAATTAGGATGAGGAGTGAGGACTAAAATCTTGAATGAAATGGAAAAAAGGGTAGATGCCCAAAGTAGTGGATGCGAAAGAAGTTGGGTCGAACCCAGGATCAAAAAGAATCAGACGAAGGAATTGGTAAATCGAGAGAGGTGGATCTGGAGGGTCTGGAGGAAGAGGAGAAAAATCATGGGAGAAAGAGTCTGGGGGTTCTGGAGGAAGAAAGTACCGAGGGACGTGATGCCCTAGGAAAAGGTATGGAAAAAGGTAATTTAAGAGGAGGAAAAGAATAAAGGATGCAATGTCCAGGAAGAGTAGAAGGATGAATCAGAGGAGAGAAAGGAGGTCCGGAGGCTCTGGAGGAATAGTGTGAGAAGGGATGCGATGCCCTTGGAAGAGAGAAGAATCTGGAGGTTCTGGAAGAAAAGAGTATGAAGTGTCGCGATGCCCCGAAAGGATAGGGGAAAGAAAAGAGGAGTCTGGAGATTCCAGAGAAATAAAGTGATGAGGGACACGATGACCTGGGAGGAGAGAAAGAGAATCCGGAAGGGAGGGATAAGAAGGGGCGTGATGCCCGAAAAGGATTGAGGAATGAAAAGGATCCAGAGGTTATGGAGGAAGAAAATGCTGAGGGATGTGATGCCCCGGGAAAGAAGATGGAAAATCCCTAGAGTTCGGAGAGAAAGGTAAATTGGAAGAGAGAGGATCCAGAGGTTTCGGAGGAAGAAGATTGGAGGGGATGCGATGCCCCAGAGATTGAGAAAGGAGAGAATACGAAGGGACGTGATGCCTGAAAAGTATTAGGGAAAGGGGATCTAGAGGTTCTAAAAGAAAAAAATGACGAGGGACGCGATGCCCTAGGAAAAGGTATGAAGAGTCTGAAAATTTCGAAGACGAATGTAAATCAAGAGAAATAGAATGGGGAGGATCCGGAGGTTCTGGAAGACTAGGAAGATATGGGTTCAAAAACTCGAGGATGCAAAAGATGCATGGAAAAGGTATGTAATGCGATGGATGCAAAAGATGCATGGAATGCAACAAGCAGAAGGTATGAGAAAATGGAAAAGCCCAACGGGTCACCCATGGGAAGAAATTGATGGTTAGTAAGAATGTAGGTGGAAAGGAATAGGTTATAAGTAGATCAATGGAAGGCCCCTTAGCATAAGAACACACACCCCTCCATGGCAAAGAAAGTGCTCGGCCAGATGGCCCAATGGATAAAATTAATGTCCATGTGCTCTCATTTGATGAAGTGTCAATAATGAATGGAAACTCCCTCGGCAAGTAGTTACAAGGAAAATTTGGGAGTTCAATCCTAATAGAAGATGGATTCTTCAAAGGGAACTCCCTTGAAAGGTGGGGAATTTCAAAATGCGGGAGTTGGGATTTCAACATGGGAAGCTTTGGAATGCTCGAATCTCTTGGAATATAAAAAGTGTTTGATAACACGGGCATTAACCCCTTGCATGGAAGTGAAGGAGGAATAAGCTTGGTTTTGGAAGCTTCAAACAAGGGGTGCCCCACCCGGCCCTTGAGCATGGACTTCATCACTTCCTTAGTGAAAGAATGTGTCATCACAAAGCTAAAGGAGAGCCCCTTCTCTTGATTAAGAACTTGCACTATGATGGAACAAGGGGTAATAAGAGCATCAAAAATAGCTCGGCCAATGAGCAAAGTAACATTGATAATCTTGGCCTTAGGCCGCCATAGCATCAACTCATGAGAATTCTTTTTGGTGAGTGTTGGTGGAGATTTTTCAATAATGCTCAGAACAAAAATGTGAATCAACATCCGACTAATAAAATCTTGACTTTCAAATAGCATAGCCATGACCGAATTCTTCTTGCCCGGGTCTTGAACATCATCTTCGGCACATGCATTTGTGGAAACACACCCACTTCGAGTGATAGAGGAAGGTGAGGTGGCGGCAAGAGGCTTAATGGATGATGAAGCTTTAATGGAGGGTGTCATTGGAGGAAGGGCAAGTGTAAATGGAGGATTAAACACACACAACTTCTCCCCTTGCTCAGAAGTGGACGGAGTTAGCTCGAGTGCAAAAATTGATTGACCCTGCTCAGGGTTAGCCATGGGTTTAGGTGAAGGGTTACGTGGAGGAATAAAAGCGGTTGGCTTTGGGTTTGAAAGGGTAGTAGGAGATTTAAGTGGAAGAAAAGAAGGGTTAGTTGGTTGTGGAAGGGAGAAAGATTGATGGGAGGCTTTGGGGATATAGGGATACTTCTCTCTTCCCTGTGTTCTTCTTCTTCTTCTTCTGTCTCTCTCTCTCTCTCTCTCTCTGCATATGTGTACACACTTCGTCCTCTCTCTTGCGCGGCCCGTGCTCGACGAGGCCGTCCGAGCAGCCGATTCCCCGTCATACACGTCTCTCTCTTCTCTCTCCTCTGTCGATCTCTCTAACCACCTCTTCTTCGCGACCCTTTTGGTCTTAAGACTTGGGAATTTCTCCTTTCTCAATCAAGTCACGTTCTTTTCTTGTTCATGAGTTGACTTCCTTAGATTTGTTTTTGTCTGGACTCCTCCCAAGTCGCCGTCACCGGGTTCCTGATCCGGGTCCCAGAAGATCAGGTACTTCTCCGATGCATGTAAATTGAGACGTTGCAACCACACGAACGCCCAATTCTGGTTTAGTTTCAATGCATTAGTTGTTGTTAAGAGAAAAGAGGGGGTATTTAACGTCAAACATCCACGCAGATTCAGGTTGGATGAAGAATCAGGAGATACTCTTATGGTTGGTGAGATGAGGGTGTTGTTTCTTTCTTCCCGTTATTTTCTCCTTCATTTTCTTGCTTCAGTTCTCGAAACCCTTCATTACCTTTATTACGTTCCAATTCCTCCAATATCATCACTGTCATAATCAGCGACCTTTTGTGGCCTGGACATTGTTAGATTTTTTTTACCAGGAGTAAACTTAGAAACCTCATTTTGCCTATTCCTTTTTTTATCTTATCTATTTTCTTTAATCTTCTTAAGTTGTTGAACAAATTCCTATACAAGTTAAGCCTGATAGGTCACATTGTTAACCGTAACTTATCTCTCCCGTAACTTTTTCTGGAATGTGAAGAGTGAACAGTCCCTATATTTGCATGAGTCGCCATTTGATTCTGCCACAAACTTCAAACCGTCCCTATATATGATCACCCACTAGTCAATCTTCACCTCAGCCCCTTGACTTTTTGATGTAACATTATTACCCATTACAGACAACTGTGTCATTGCCACTTAAAGAGAGGTTCTCTAGATCCCATTGGACCCATTCTTCAAACTTCTAGTGAATAGACTGTATCTTGCATTTTGATGGAAAGGAGAAAGATACAACTCTTGAATTATTTTGCCACTGCACTAAATTTAGATGGCCGGTCCAATATGGACCCTCTTCCTGTAATTCATTGGTCGCTTCTTCTCTTTTAAAATAACTTCAGACACTTATAAGTCTTTAGGTGATGGATCTCCCTGTAGTTGAAACTGAAACTAACCATTCTGAATGTTTGGATAAAAATGAAAAGCTGGGAGCTAAAGACTCATTGACACAAGATTCTTTGTTATCATGATTCGAAGAGATATGGGCATCCGATATTCAATTAGAGAAAATACTCATAATGATAGGACACGAAAATTGACATTCCCAGCAATCTCTTAATGAAAATGTGTAGTGTCATCTAAGTTGAACAAAAATGAGACTGACCTGGGAAGATAGCTGAACCCAGCATATGGCAACTGGAAAGACCAAAGACCCAAAAAGTCAAGCAAACTGTGTGGTTTCCAAGATACTTTCTCCTTACTGCACAGTTGTTAGATGGTTCTTGCAACTCTTGTTCTTGAAACCGCTGCAGCAGATCACCAAGAAACCCATCAACCCAGCTGCAGTTGCCATACCTCAAAATTTAATTAGGATAAGGGATGGTGTTAAGTTACCAGTCTAATGATGAGGGGGTCCAAGCAATAACGGTGATGTCAGTGAATTAGAGAGATCATGTAGAATTTATTAGGAAAGAAATTGGAATTGCTACAATAGAAGATCACTTTTTTAATTAAAAAAACCCCTCCATGAGGGGGAATTGATGAGTTTCCTTACATCTATTTAACTCTGCCCATAATCCTTATCTCTCCTTATAAAATCTAGGACCATGGAAACTTGAAATCATCCAGTCCACACCTTGAAGGCACTGCTGAGTTAAATGGAGACACAGTACTCACCAACCTACAATAAATGATCATTTCATTCATCATAATCCCATAACACTAGAATACCACTCAATTGCCCTCTAGAGCTCATGAAGGAAACATTATCATTCATGATTTTTGTCACTATATTAACAATGTTGGTATCAATCAGTGCATTCGGAACCCTGATTGCTAACTGTTTGGAGGCCTGATTAAGATGTCAAGTGTTCCACGGCTTGTTAATCATGTGAGAATATGAAACTCCCTTATAGACTTGTGACCTTGTTCTTTTCCAGCTTGAATACCAATCACCAAATCCTTAAGATACTATGTAACTCAAAATTCCATTTATTTTATTTGGCTTACTATTTATTTCCCCAGCATTGGTCTTCCATGATTCGCTAGCCTGCTTGGTTTTGAATTTGCACCTCCAAAATTACACCTTTCGAGGAGATCGCCCGCTTCACCCGCCAGGGCCTCGCCGTGTCGCCGCCCGACGTGTTCGCGACCTACGAGGTCGAGCACGTCACCTTCCTCGGCGACGACGCCGCGGCGGTGAACGTCCGCTCGCGCGCCGTGCGCGCCGACCGCACGCCGATCCCCGGCGAGCCCGACGGCGCCAAGCTCTACGTCCTCATCCGCCACAAGAAAGATTGGCTCCTCGCCGCCGGCCACAACACGTTCGTGATGGAAATCGCCATCGAGGCTCAGAAGCGCGAGTTGGAGTCGGTCGACGCCTAGTCGTCCGTCAGCCCGTCGATCTCGCGCGGAGGTCCGAGCAGATCGTCGTAGAGCAGGCAGCACCACGCGGTGCCGACGCCCTGGTTCACGATGCCGCACTCGTCGTGCACCGCCGGGCAGGCGAGCGGCTCCCGGCTCGTCGCCAGCAGCTCCGCCATATCGTGCGGCGGGTGATACCTCGCCTGATGCCACGTCTCGCCATGGATCTCGCGCGTCGTGACGCTGTAGCGGCCGCACGCTGAGGATTCCAGGCGGGCGGATTTAGAGCGCCAGGTAATCACTTGCGCCGCCTCCTGCGTTTCACCGACATGAGGCCAGATACCCAGATGTCGGCGTAACTGCGAACGGGATAGGCGACGTGCGCGCTACCGCAATGGTTGCACGTGGAACCACGGTGCAGAACTTCGGCCTTGCACTTCTCGCACCACAGATTCGCAAGGCCGCCCGTGCTGTTGGACATGGTGTTGGCGAAGCTCATGCGGCCTGTCTCTTCGCATCTTCCCGGCACGCTTCGCGGCACATCTCCGCGCTCGAATCGACCTTGAGGATCGTCGGCGGAATCTTCGGGTCGCTGCTCCGGCGCCAGGCGGTGAACAGGTAGCGCTTTACCTTGCTGTTGAGGCTGTCGCCGTGAACCGATGCGGACACGGAATAGCGGCCACAGTCGGAGATTTCCGCCCACTCGCTGAAGCGTTCGAACTTCATGCTGCCTTCGCCCTCGAAATCTCGACCTCAGCCATGCGAATGCACTCGTCCCATGCGGCCTGCTGGTCCGCGAGTGTCGGGTCTTCGTCGCCACCGGATTCCCGCATCAGGTCGGCCCAGCGATTTTTCAGCGCGACGAGAATCCGGGTCTGCGGAGGATCGAAATACCGGCGCCTCTCGCCCTGCCGCAGCACGTAGGACAGCAGCCGGAAGTTTGCAGCGACGTCCCATTTGTTCTCGCCGTGCGCGATCAGCGGAACGGCCGGCCGCGGCCCCTCGTCCGGAATGTCGTCCGCGTGCCCTATCGTGCGGCAGAGCTTCAGGAACTCCGGAAGCGACGGCGCATGGGGCTTGCCGCTGTACTTCAGCCGGCGCATTCCGCGTGCAAGCTGGTAGTCGTTCAGCTCGCCGATGGATGCCGCCCACTCCGGCGGCGGCTCCTCGCCATACTTACGAAGCAGCGAGTCGCCGTAGAGCCCCAGCAACCTCGCCCATACCTGCGTCGCACGATTGCCCGAATTGTTCGCCCGCTCGTCCATTGCCGTTCCCGTTCAGTAGCCGTTCTCGCGCCTGCTCGACCGCCGATTTCTGCCGTAGCGGTGGGCCGCGAGCGAAATTGAGACCGGCCTCGATGTGCTTCGCGTCGCGCAGGAAAAGCTCGATGTCGTCGTAGACGGTGTGCCGCTCGTTCTGGCCCATGTGGTGCGGCGAGTGCTTGTAGCCGGAGATGGCCGCGCACACGGTAGCCTCGTCGTAGCTCGCGAGCGCAGCCGCGATGGCCTTGCGGCGCTTGGCGTCCAGGTGGGCTCTCGGGTGTCCGAACTCCGCTCGCCAATGTGCGAAGACCCGTTCGGCAGGACCGGCGTCGCGTTCCTGCGCGACAGATATTCTTCTCTGCTCTGTCTCTGTCTCTGTCTCTGTCTCTGAGGAGCATTTTGCTAGCGCCGTGCTAGCAGATTGCGCCACGGGATTTTCCGTGTTGGTAACCTCATGAACCTCAAGGAACTTGTACTCGATGAGGTGAGCTATTGCCGCGCTGAACTCCCTCTCGCTGCAATCGAGGCTCGCGACCTTCTTGATGAGACTCCAGCGATAGGGGATTTTGTTCTCGTAGCGCGCCGCTAGCAGAACGCTAGCAACTTGCACCAGACGACTGCAGTCAGTTCCGAGCACCCAGGATTCGGTCGTGAGCAGGTCTCGATACAGCTTCACCCACGGCGGGTCGCGATCCTTGTAGTGCTGGAATCGCTCCCAACCAATGAGAGAAATGGTTCCGGTCATCAGGGTTACGCTCGTCCGAATGGATGCGCGAAAGAAAAGCCCTCTTGCGAGGGTGCGGCAGCGTGATCGCGCTCAAGGGGGGCCGAGCGCGGCGCGCCTGCGAAACTGCGCCATCCAGCACGTGGGCCCCACGAGAGCGCGTTCCAGCATTGTCAAAGCGGCCCCGAGTGCAGCCCGCCAACCCGACCGCGTCGCTCCCGGTTCTCCGTGTAGCCCTTTACCTCCCTGTGTGGAGTGGGCAGAAATCCGCATTGCTGTAATATTGATTGTTTGTTATACTGGGAGCACAAGGTCGGCCGGGAACGTCTTCCCCACGCCCGGCGCGTGGAGGTACACCCGCACCCGTAGTTAGTTATTTACTTTCTTAGTATAAGTTTAACTGCCGCTGCATGTGTGTTAGTAATTCTAGCTCGCTATACTCATTTCACCACGGCGAGAGAGAGTGAGTTACCGTCCCGTGACCCGACTCGGGCACGAGAGTGAGAGCCGACCACCCTAGCTCTTTGCTGGTTCCTCAACCGCGCACGGTCCGACCGCTTCCCTTGCTAAGGGACGTATCCGAGCTAGCCTAGAGTCCTAGGTCGAGTCGTGGGTCCGTCCCGCATCAACTAGGCTCCACCGTGGTGCCCATATAGGGTGCCGAATCCACCACGCGGGAAGTGTGATGAATCCCAAAACCCATCAAAAAGTCCAACCCGCAAGTCGGGTTGCCAAAGCCACTCAAAACTTGGCAAGGTCCAAGTCCTCGTGCCCTCGATATGAAGGTGAGCCTACGGTAGAGCCACGCCAATGTCACCATCCCTAGTTTGCCTGCTTGGAATCTCAAGTGGCACTCACGAGCTTTTACCCACTCATCATGAACCTCACCAACCGTTGCTAGATGCTTGCTTGAATGAGTATGCCATGAGCTACAGTGCGATGTGGGTGGGAAGTGTGCAGCATGCAAAGGGGGACCGGGGCAACCATATGTAGACCTATCATGCAATGATGCCATGTAGACTTTGGTCATCCTAGGTCGGCCAGGGCAGCCAAAGGTGGCCCTATCATGCATGGACTTTATACCAAAGGTTTGAGGACCGGCGTAGGTGAATCTATCATGGAGGGGGTAGCAAGTGCCGAGGGATCCAGACATCTGTGCATGCCCCTAACATACATAAGACTAATGATAAATGATGGAGGACCATTACACCCAAATATGGACCACTCATATTTCCTACTTGACATGTGGGCGGTATGAATGAATGGAACCAACATAGTGTTCATGCCAAGTGGTGTGGTAAGCCTAGACACATGCATACTTACCGTAAAGATGACTTCCATGTGCATAGGTGTGGGATGGCCTTTGAACTTTCATGTGAAAGGGTCGAAGGGACCTAGGAAGGTGGATATGGGGTGGGGCACTTCCTCAATCTCTAGGTAGGTTTTACCTAAGGTCATGGTTTTTATGGTGTAACTCAGGCCATGGATGAGGTGGGCTTAGCCTAACATGGTGGGTGAGGGTAGGAAAGAGTGGGTGGTGGGTGATGCGGGTGGGTCACATGGGTACTCGAGCTCCTAAAGGAAGGAGTCAAAGGGGTCGTGAAAAGGTCTTCCTAGAGGGAGGCACTCTATGTCTTCAAGGTTCCCAAACGCTGAGTCATCCTCCTCCAAGGTAATTGGGACAAGGTCTCTAGTGGTTTGGCCAATCAAAACAACTGGGATCTCAATGGGAGGGGAGTGGATCAGGATGGGTTTTTCCTTCATGGGGAGTAGGAAAAGGAGGTCACTAGTGTAGTAACCAGTAGTCCAAACCGAGGTGATAGACCCAACGCATGTGTGTATGAGGTCAAGACTCTTAGGTTGGTCCATCCCTAGAGTCAACAAATAAGTCAGCTCAAGTTGCCACTTTAGGCCTTTGACGAGGTCATCACAACACTCTACCTCGTAGAAGGATTGGATCGTGGTGTGTGAGGTGTAGATGGGCACAATTTGGGATTGATGTCCCATAGGTAAGAGGTATGGTGATGGGCTAGGAATGGTGAGGCGTTGTTTGAGCCATTGAAGTATGGACTCATTTATGGTAAGGGTGCTACGTGGAGGAGTGTATGGCTCTTGAAGATCCAGACTATGAGGGGTGGGAGGAGTTTGAGGCTCTTAGGTTTCCTCTATGGTGGGAGGTGGATCCGGATTGGCATCCATCTCCGCTTGGGTGGGTGTGTGGATCACAATTTCCAAGGACAATAGGGTAGGATGGTTTATGGTGGGTGGGTTGGCGATAGTCGGTGCATGGCGCACCCGGGGTGGTGAGCAAGGTCAGACTTGGGTTGGGTTTGGAAGTGGAAGTAGTAGTGGCCGAGGTTGGGGTAAGATTGGGGTTGGAAGAGGAAGGTGGGGTGGGTGTAGAGGTTTAGGAAGATTGTCCTTGGGAGGGGTGTCCCTGTTGGGGGATGATGGAGGGGTAATGGGGGCCAGGGTGGGAGAGGTTTCAACGACTAGGGGCATGAGAAGATGCTTCCTGGCCCACTTAATTGGGCCCACTAACTTCATTAAGCTCTCTAATGCTAATTAACCTAGGGACTTGACTCAATTAAAAGGAAAATTACAATGATATGACTCAAAGAAAATACAAAAATTACATGACTTGACTCCGATAAATGTGACGGATGTAGTGGAACCATGCCGGTGAGCCACCGGGACTGTAAGAAAAAATGACGGGCGAGAGATGCCCCCATCACCCATCGTTTTGAATCCCTCCATAAAACCCCATGATTATTGGGCCTCTAACCCCCATAATAAACAAACATGCGAAGCCTTGTGCGAGTTAGTGGCAACGCCACCGACTCCCTTCTATCCTTCACTTGAATTGGTGGTGACGCCACCGGCTCACTGCCATTCACTTGAATCAGTGGCGATGCCATCGGCTGACCATCATTCACCATGAATTGATGGCAACACCATCGAATCACCTTGCATGCATCAACCTTTGAACCCCGGGGTGCCTCGACCTTCATGCAAGTGCAGACTTTCAGCTCGTACTCTGCATTGACCTTGCCCAGCATGTGCAGACCTTCATCCTGCGCTCTGCATCGACCTTTCCCAGCTTGTGTCGACCTTCACCCCAGTATTCATCGACCTCCGTACATGCATCGACCCTAGACCCTCACCTGCATGCATCGACCTCGTGTCCTTGCGTCGACACACATCCTGGCACTGGCTTGGCCACCGCCCTCTTCTTACTGGCATCGAGCTGCTAGCGTCGATGCATACCCCTGCACTGACTTAGTTGCTAGCGTCGACACGTACCCCTGCACCCACTTAGCAGCTAGAGTCGACGCATACCCTTGCACCGACTTAGCCACTAGTGTCGACCTTCACCCCTACATCGACTTAGCCGCTAGCGTCGACCTTCACTCCTGCACTGACTTAGCTTCTAGCATCAATGCATACCCTTGCACCGACTTGGCCACCGCCCCCTTTTTGCTGGCATCGAGCCCCTAGCGTCGATGCACATCCTGCACCGACCTTCAGCCTGCAACCTGCTTCGACCTTCCCCCATAGCATGCTTCGACCTTAAGTCTGAGCATACATAGGCATCATCCCTATGCATAGACCTCAAACCCTAACATGCATAGACCCTAAGTCCATCATGCATGTACCTCAGTCCAAATCTGCACAGACTTTATCCAACATGCATAGACCTTAAGTCCAAGCATGCATAGACCTCAGCCCCAATCTACATAGATCTTATTTCACCAAGGTCTACCTTATTCTTCGATGTCTACCTCATTCTTCCAAGGTCTACCTTAGTCTTCCAAGGTCTACCTCATTGTCCTGTCCAGGTCTACCTTATTCACTATAGGTCAACCTTTACCCCCTCCATCAAAGGGTCAAATAGCCTCTTAAGGAAATTAACCAATTCTGATATAATGATAATAAATTGTGAATCTAATTAACGCATGCTTGTTTGATCGAGTCCCTCGGTATCTCAAATGGCGTCTGGCAAAAGGTCGAGTTATGCTCAACTGGAAGCTCTCGCTATGCGTGATGATGGTCTTCAGACCTATGTTCTCTGCCCCATACCGAGACCCAGACATAATAAATAGGTGCTTGCCCTACATGAATAAATAAATAAACAAATCTCACACATTATCATTTCAACCTTGCTTTGCATACATTTTGTCTCAAACCCCGGTGGCATCTTATCTTGGCAATTAATTAAGGGTTTTTCTCCTTCTTGGAGGATGTAATTAATGCCATTACCTTTATGGAATGGCGGACTTCTAGTCCTGACACAGACTTCACATTCGTCTGACCAAGTCAGATTGAGTGCACAATAAATTTGCCACCTATGTGACTGGCACGCCTACGCATCTAATAATAAACGAACCAAGTAATCAGGATAAAATCTGCCGCCCCAAACAAGCTTGGCATGCCCGGTGGGACCGAGTCTCCCTTCATCTCTTTGCCAAGATGGGATGCCTCCTGGGGCTCTCCCCAAGAATACTGATTATTTGCCTGTTTATTGCAGGAAACGATAATGTCGATGGGACTTGTTGCTCTTACTTTCAGCCCCGCAGTCATCGCTAGCCATCCTGCACATGGGTACCTGGCGGTACCCACTATTTTTGGCACATTCACACCAGTTGTAGGCTTCCCTAACTTTTTGGGGCTTGCCTTCGCTGATTTGCTGCAAGTGGAGCCCCCGAAGCCCAGCGAGGAGAAGACTAACAAGAAGGCCAAGATCCCAGAGGCTCGACACTATGCAGGCCCGTTGAGAGGCCCAATCTAAGTCGCTAGCTACCTGGTGCACCACATCACTCACGGGGCCCGCCCCGTCCATGGAGAGACATTTATGAAGGCATCACGCCGCCCTGCTAAACACCATTCCTACTAAACTACTATGAAGCTTCCCTGGCTATATTTCCCTTTATATTCCTATAGAAAGTCTCCATTTGCCCTCATGGAGCATCATTCCAATTCCATGTATCCTTCTTCTTTCCGATCTTCTTCCTATTCCCGCATGAAATCTTCTTCCCACGCGGGTCCATCTCCTTGTGGTCCTTCTGATCCATCTGAAGAACAGGCTAATCTCATAGCCCACTTATCATTCCTTGTTTGCCAAATGGACCCAGCCCTGACCCAAAGGCTCATTGCAAATCATCTTCATAGGCCTTCTTCTCTTAATGGACCTTATTCTCATCTTAATGGGCCTCCTTCTCTTAACGGGCCTTATTCTCCTAATAGGTCTTCTCTGTCCCGTGCTATCGGCCCAGTTCCCAATGGTCAAATTCAACTTAATGGGCCTTCTCCTTCTTATGCTCCTGGCCCGATTTCTAATGGCCAATTTTGTCCTAATGGGCCTCCTCCTTCTACCCATGTTGCTACTGGCCCAATTGTCTCATATGCTAATGTTTCTTCCATACCCACATACCTTTCTACTCCCAAAATGGGCTTTTCTTCTCCTTCTCAGCCCGAATCCTCTCATCCGGTCCATTATCATCATCATGGCCCAAATTCACAATTTCCTACTCATGCTGGCCCATATTCTTCTCGATCTCTCCCTACCCAGGAGATGATTGCTCAAACTCAACACTAGCTTGACAAGCTCTAACGTCAGATCAATCCCAAACCCACCTTGAGTGTCCCTTTCGCATTTCAAGGTCTTCAGCTTCCACCTCCTTCCCAAGTTCCCACTTATCACTATTATGGTGGAACCGGTGACCCACATGTGCATTTGAAGGAGTTAGTTTATGAGTTGGCCTAATTTTGACATGACCAATGCTCGATGACCTATTTATTTGGTCTGTCTTTGGAAGGACCGGCTCGGGATTGGTTCTTCTCTTTATCGCAAGACCAGATTGTGAACTTTTAGATTGTACAAGAGATATTCCTTTAGCAGTATCAAGACCAGGTTGGGCCCAAGTATTCTGTGGTGGATCTAGCCCATGAGAAGATGAAGCCCGGTGAGGATTTCTCTATCTTTGCTGATCGCTAGAGTCGCCTTGCCGCACAAGTCCCGAGGCACATTTCGGAGCATGAGTAAATCAAGATGCTCATATCCAATACCACGCTTGAGTATCAGTTCATCTTAGCCCTCAACGATATTACCTCCTGACAACAACTATACAGCTATGCCCGCTTCATCCGCCAACAATTCCAAAATTCCCTTGACTCCGAGTCACCTCCACCCTTCACATCCACATACACCTCGCCATCCATATATACCCCTCATGCACCCTCCATGAGTCAGCCTTCCACCACCTATTCACCCTTCATAAGTCCATACACCATGTATTAAACATCCACGAGTTCACCATCCACATATACCCCTAGCCAAATCCCAATGAGTCAACCTTCTGCTTCTTCATATCCGCCGTGTCTCCACCTCCAGTCTAGGGAACACCACACCCCAAGCAAGTGGATACCGTCCACTACATACCACCTTCTCTATCCCTACATACGTCGCTGCCTAGTCCCTCCACCATTAGCCATGCACCATTGCCCTCACAACCTTCACCACCATCTTATATCCCTCGGCATCCGTCTTGCCTGAAGTGGGCTCCTTACCCTCCGTTACTGGAGTGTTTTATCGATATTTTTCAGGATTTGATGGCCACTCACGCATTGCCACTCCCTCCGGTTGTGCCTTACCAACTCGTAGTCAGGAATTCACTTTAGCTTTGTCAATATCATCGCCAACATGGGCATTCGGTTGAGGATTACCCTGAGTTCCAGGATCATGTTTATGGCTTGGAGGACAAAAAGAGGATTGACTAGCCCGGAATTCATAAAGTTATTTTATATCTTCGCAGCAAGTAGCAGCAGTAGCAAGAAGTGTGGCCCAAGCAGTCGTCTCTCTCACTAGAAGGCAAGGGGCACCCCTGTGATTCTTCATCTGGCATTGCGCCCACTCCATTACCTGCTCCATCCCCTACCCCATCACCTGCTCCAGTATCCATTCCCTCTCCTAAGCCATCGCTTACCCCTGCTCCACCCCCATCACCTACTCCATTACCTTTGCCATCTCCTACCCTATCTCCATCATCTCTACAAACCCAAGCCTTTGCTCAAACTGGTGCCACCCCTTCTTCTTCCACCTCTGTTACTACCACTTCCACTCCTAACACCGCCCGACGCATTGTATAGATATGCCGATGATGGACATCGCGACCCTCCTCTTCCTCCTCTTCATCCCCATTGCCCTCGCCACCACCTCCACCTTCGTCACCATCCTCATCACCTAACCCTTCTTCATCACCATCACTATCACCACTATCTCCACCGTCTCCACTACCTTCATCTACCCCATCTCCACCATCGCCTTCATCTCCACCACCTTTACCTTCTCCACCCTCTTCTCCATCACCCCGACTTACCTCCGAGCCTATCATTACTACCTTGCCTTCGCCCTCACTCGATGTCACCATCCCCATTGGAGCCTTCACGCCTCCCGAACCTATCAAACCTTCTACCTCTTACACTTCTCCATCAACTTCCACCAACAGAGCGGGTATGTGCTACCTTCGACGCCCCTCGGGTCTGGTCCCCAAGGAGATGGTGAGTCGAGTTAGGATGGCCCAATGCCAGTTATTCAGTTCAAGATTCAAGATTTTATCTACCGAATGCCAGTTCATGTCCTGATCCATGGCCATCTTGGGAATGATGAGCTTCAACCTCCTATGACGGTTGTCAAGAAAAGTTCCCTTGTCTTGGTGCCAATTTCTTCAAAAGCGAGGCCAGTGGCAATCTCATTGTTCACCGGAGGGACTATCATTGACGCTGTTATTTCCTCTCCCACCATTGCAGTTCAAATAACTGACCAAAAAGGGTTCCCCACCCGAATTGTGCTAACTCATACGGCTGCCAAGCAGATTATTTACTCTATATTCAAGGGGCAGTTTGCCATATTTTTGATATTTTCCAAGGACATTTTCCACTTTTTATGCAATCTCCCTCGGTTTATCAGTAAGCCGGCCATGTCAACATCGTGTATTACTCTCCCTCAGCTTCACCCTTCTCTTCTATCAAGGGAGTTATGCTTCAAGCCCAATTGTCGAGTGAAATTGTCAAACCTTAGGCTCTTCGTGCCAAGGGACAAAACTTCGTGGTTTCATGATGTTCATGCCAAAGAGTTGGTTGTCCAAGAATGTTCGCATATTGTTAGCACCGGGTGTCTAAGGGCAACCGGACCAACACAGCTGCATATTCACAACCGGACCAACACAGCTGCATATTCACAACCGGACCAAGCCGTCTACTAGATGGGCCCAGTATTTGAGGAGATATCTCAAGTTGAGAAGCCCAAAGGTTCGAGCCCGCGCCAGGCGGGTCCGTGTTCAAGAGGTGTCTGCTAAGAATAGGAGGTGACACAAGTTTAAGGGCCGCACATTGTGCACTCGAGGCACCACTACTCCTTCTTCTCCGTCCTTTCATTCATCTTTTCTTCTACTCAGCTCCCACCCTTGGGTGGTGTACCAGCCTTCTTCCAATCCCACATCTGTAATCTTCTCCTCTCTTCCTAAGTCCACGAACCCCCGTTCTTCTCCTTCCCATTCGGAGCCTCTGGATTTTCCTTCCTCCCACAATTCTAGGCCTATGCCTATGTCATCCTTTCATCTTGATTTCAGGACGTCTTCCGATTCTGCTCCTCCAGTATCCCTGGGCTCTACTTCTGATTCTTCTTCGACCTTATCGGATGTCTACCATCTCCCTTCTCTGACTCTGTCGAATGACTATTCTTCTCCGACCACATTGGATGATTATTCCTCTTCTTCTTTGTCTTCACAACAATCTTCCCATTGTCTTTCTATTCATTCTGTTTCACCTTTTCAGGATTCTTGCCCTTTTTCTTACTATTTTTGAGGTTTTAGTCTGCCTTGACCTCAACTGATCCATGTTTATTCTGTATTTGGTTCCTTATTATCAGGGTCTCTGTGCCTTAATGAGGGAGTTCTTGCCCTCGTCTCTCTTCCTTTTTATCCTTATTCATCTAGTTTTGGTGTCTGCCGCTCCTCCATGTCAAGGAATCTTTGATCCTTTACTATCCTTTCCTTCTCGCTCCTGTTAAGCAAGGAATACAAAGCTCGTGCTCCTCAAATCTCGCTGATCAAGATCGCTTCAGGACACTACTTTCATGCTGTAGATTTGCAAAGGTATCTTTTAAATTGTGCAAGAATTTGTTATCATTGTTATCACTCTTATTATTCATACGCATGGTTATAACACTGGTTCCTTAACACGTTTAAGTGGCTTTAGGAGTCTTAGCTGAGTTAGGTTGTCAAAATGAACCTAGTTTGTTTCTGCAGCACCCTTAGGCAGGTGATGACTCCGCGTTGGGAGTCTAAGTTTCTTTCCTTGATCATTAAGGGTGACCATTTAGCATGGGTTTTTCACACACTTCACGGTAAGCCATTGTCGATTCTCCTCTGAGCACATTGTTGCTGCTTTGGCCATACTTTGGGTAGACACGAAGGCCTTTTCTCTTCTCTACTTGGCCGAGTACAGGGGTAAGAGATTGATGGATGAGATGACCAATCTAAGCATTCCTCAATACGGGAGAGGTCTCAAATAGGGGCAGTCTTGACCCTTAAGAGTGAGCTTTATTGCAATATCTGGCCAAAAGGGGCTATCAAAATCAAAGTCAAATGAAAATCAAAAGTAAAATTATGAAAAGGCATGGCAAGTGTGGCAAAGTCCCGCAGGACGTCATGAGTCCGGTCGAATGCGTGCCTAAAGATCCTCAAAATCAAAGACACAAAGTCTCGGCACAACAGACTATCTCTTTGAGGAGTAGTGTCGTGGAAGGAATTCAAATCCTGATATCTCTCATCCTGTACAGAGCTTATCTCCCATTTTTTTCTATTTCTCCCTCTTAGGTTGGGTTGTATCCTAGGTATGGCCTTAGTAGGGGCACCATTTTTTAGGGGCGGTTAGTTATGGCAAGTCACCCTTAATTGCACGCCCTGCTCGAGGGAAGTCCTTAGTGAGAGGGGAAGAACGACGATCCCCTAGCCAGTAGTTTGAGCTTGTCTTTGGGTATTACAGATAGCTTATTGAAAAATCTAAAAAAAATCGAATATGGTCAAAAATCTTAGGTTAGGTAAGATCGCTGAGCCAAGGGTAGAGATTTGCAAACCTTCACCATTACCAACATATACTTTGTCGGAGCCATTGTACGCAGAAGGATTCAGCAGCATATTGTAATCGGGTGTAATGTGGTGGGTGGCACCGCTGTCCGGGTACCATATTGAAGGAGCCGTAGAAGCAGGGGCCACAGGAGGTGGCGCATGAATAGAAAAGGCCACTGGGAGTTCGGCCGAGGCAGGAGGATATGGCTGCTGCTGTTGGGGTGGTTGGCGGTCGCGTTGGCGGATGGCAGCGCCGCCTGGAAAAGCTCGGTTGAAGCGTTCGTTACATTCAGCCCCACGATGGCCAAACTGCCAACAGATTTGACACCGTGGAGTGCGATTTCTGCCGCGGCCACGTCCGCGAGAGCCGCCACTGTGATCACCACTACGGCCACCTTTGTTGTTAGAGATGGTGGCAGCATTAACGGAGGGAAAGGCCATGTCATCTCGTTGCTGCGCCATGAGGGTCTCATGCGCAGTAAGGTGAGCAAGGACATCCTCAAGAGTGTACTGGTCGAGTCGAGTAGTGACGCTGGAGATGAATGCCTCATAAGAGGGTCCAAGGCCGGCGAGAACCACCATGACGAGATCAGTCTCGTCCACCGACTGACCGATAGCTGCTAACTTGTCGGCAATAGTCTTGATGGTCTGGACATATTCTTCCACGGAGGAGGTCCCGCGCTTGATGCCGTGGAGCTTGGTACGTAGTTGCAAGGTGCGGGACCTAGATCTGGAAGCGAAGGCACGAGCAAGAGCATCCCAGACGGCCTGGGTAGTAGTATGGCCGACGACGAGAGGAAGCAGGGGTTCGGTGATAGAGGAGATGATCCACGAAAGGACCATCTGGTCGGTTCTTTCCCAGGCATCAAAGGCAGGGTTAGGAGAGATGGTATCTTTCCCGTCGGCTCCAATGGTGGTAATCTCTTTGGGCGGTGGGGACTGTGTACCATCAACCATGGAGAGACATTTATGGCTCTTTAGTAGGGGAATAAACTGGGCTCTCCATAATAAGTAGTTGCCGCGAGATAACTTAAGAGGAAGAAAGTGCATCACATTAGGTGATGCTGGAGCAGGAGCAAACAGAGAGGATGAGGAGCCAATGGGTTGTGTCTGGTTGGGTGATGCCAACATAGAAGTGGAGGAGGAAGAGGAGGTGTTGGTGGAGCCAGCCATGGAACAGGGTGCGGTTAAGCTTTGAGGCTCTGATACCATGAGAAGAAATACACGATCTAGGAATGGAAGTAAGGCTCTCGTTGTTTTTATTGAGAGCTCTCCAACTTATTTTATACTGAGAGGAATATACAACAAATAGAATGCACAAGATTTACAGCCAGATTTACTGGGATTTACAGCCTCATTCACGGTGATTACCGTGATTTACGATACTCTGTTTTGTGTCCTTGTCCTCTGTCCTTGGCGTCCAGCAAGCTGTCACAGTGGTGGTTACTAATCTTGGCAGTGCTTTTGCTGGCAGTTGTGCTGGCACAGAGGGTGTCATTAACAACAACAGTAGTTTTTCTTATTAACCGGTTGCCCACACCACTGCCAGATCAGAAGTGTCCTTTGGAGGTCCTTTTTCATCTCACGCCGGATTATAAGTTTCTTCGGGTATTTGGTTGTGCCTGTTACCCATGGCTTCGTCCCTACAACTCAAGAAAATTTGATTATCGATCTGTTTTATGTGTTTTCTTGGGTTATAGTTCTACACATCATGGTTATAAATGTTTACATATTCCTACTGGAAGAATCTATATAGCTCGCCATGTGGTTTTTGATGAGACAAGATTTCCCTTTAAGGAGCTTAATGTCTCAACGTCACCTTCTACTTCTCATCATCCTTTTGGTGTTCTTCTTCCTGGGGCCGGCATCCTTGGGGCAGCTCCTGTTAATACGTCACCATTGGCTCCCTCATCAACAGTCGGACAACACGCCATACCATCTCCTTTGCTGCCCACGTCTTACACACAGGGGGAGCCCATTTCTGCTGGGAGGCCTCCCCATCTGTCACAGCCACAGTTCGCCAGCATGAGACCACCATCTCTTGCTTTTGCTGCTTCTAATTCTTCTTGCGCACACCAGCCAAGTGGCGTACCTTGGCTTCTTTATATGAGGACACTACTCCTCTTGATTCTCAGCAGCCGCCCTCTACCACTTCTAATGATGACAACTGTACACCAAGCACAATGCTTTGTCAGTCCACTTCTGAGATAGAGCCGACATGTTTTACTCAGGCCTCCAAATGCCCGGAATGGCGTGCAGTAATGTCTGGTGAGTTTAATGCTCTCCTACGAAATCACACTTGGTCCTTGGTACCTTGTCCGACGCATGCAAATGTGATTAGTTGCAAATGGGTCAATCGGCCAACTGCAGCGCATACAACTTCGCTGGCAACTTCCAATCACTGATGACAACAGGAGAATCTTCCAAGCAAAATGGAGTGGACATGAAATCTCCGGATGGTAACTCAACGAGTAGTTCACAGGGCGACTTGATTACCGGCTCCTCGAGATGAGTAAGGAAATCCTCGGAAACAAATGAATGAGTGGCACCTGAATCGAATAGGATACGAGCTGAATGACCAAAAATCAAAATCGTACCTTCTATGAGATTAGACGCAATGGCTTCTGCACGAGTAATGTGAGTGATCCGGCTCCTTGGCTTCCAACTAGAGGCTGCAGAAGATTGTTGGGAAGAAGCTGGAACTTGCAAATACGACGGCTGAGGTAGAGGTGGTGCAGGAAGACAAAATGGAGACTGCTGCGGCTGGGTAACCTGCGAGAACTACGCCGGCACAGACTTCATCGGGTAATCTCGAAGAACGTGACCTGACTGATCACAGCGATAGCAAACCACTGGCAAAGAACATGGTACACCGGGATGGCTATCTCCACACCTCAGACACGATCTTAGCTGACTCACGGGAAACTCTCAGCACTGCTGGAAAGGAGAAACAGACTGTTGGACCGAATCAGAAGACGCTGATTGCTGCTGCACAAAACCCGAAGATGCTTGATAGTTAAATCACTTCTTGGACTTTCTAAACATCTGCCTTGAAGGACCACCAGAAGTAGGCACTACAGACAGAATTTCAGGCGCTGATGGCTGAAAAGACTGCTGGAATGGCACAGTCGACTAAGCAACATTAGACTGAGAGAACCCTGCAGACCTTGCCAAATCGAGCTCAACCGCGACTACTGCCTGATATGCATCATCCATGACAGTGACACGGGTAGCAAGAAGCGGCACTCTCAATTTGACTGTTAAACCTCGGAGAAATTGCTCGGTCTTTAAGGCTTCATCAGTAATTATATGCGGCGCATACCGACCCAACTCGATAAACTTGTTCCGATACTGCAACACGGTCATTTCACCCTGAACCAAATCTAGAAATTGGTGCATCTTATCCATGCGAAGATAGGCCAGACTGTAAGTGCGCTCGAAGGTAGTCACGAACTCTGCCCAGGTGATCTGACGAAGTGGTCGGGAATGGAAAGTAACTTCCCACTCCGAACTCCACCACATCAATGCTGCACCCTGAAGTTGAAAAGTAGCAAGCATGACCTTCTCATCCTCCGCGCATTACATCGATCGGAACACATGCTCAGTCACCTCGATTCAAATCCTGGCAGCATCCGAATCTGACTGACCTTCATAAGTCGGCAGGTGGAATAGCAGAAATTCCTTGAGTGCTCTACCACGGCCACTAGGTAAGTCATCTTGTGGAGCTGGCACAGTAGGAGCAAGGACTGGCGCAATCAGAGGAGGAGCAGGCATGACAGGAGGAAGAACGCTGTCACTCTCTTCCGGGAGAACATGAGCTCTTCTTTTACGGGGTGGCATCTAAAACATACAACGGAAAACACATTAATAATCACGAAAAATATCCTAAGCCAGCAACATACGACACAACTGAACTTGCTCTGGACAATCACGTGCAATTTCAATTCTTTACATGATTCCCCAACACCGCTCTGATACCAACTGTAACGACCCAGAGCTCAGAGTACCGATAACCCGATACAAGTATCGAATTACCGCTACCAAGAACTAGGGACGCCACCCAAGAGACTGATGAGGCTCCTGAAGTGTTAGTGGGGGTTGTTGAAGAGGCGTATAAACAATTGGAATTACACTATACGCAATATTAATTAGAGTTGGAACTTAAATTAAAGTGCGGAAGTAATTAAAATAAATATATTAGAGTGATAATTATAAATGATAGTCCAGAATTTATAAATGTACAAGTCTAATACAACCACAACAACAACAGTCCCACTGTACAACTACACGGGCTATACCCCAGACAAAAGTACACCGGGACGACAGACCAGCTGGTGCTCCAAGCACGGTCTCCAAAAACTCTCGAAGGACAGGCGGAAGGTTGGGACAGCTCACCTGCAGGAAGGAAGGGTGAGTCACAGCCAGACTCAGTAGGGGTCACGCGGATCCCTACCATACACTAAACACGCAACCATACAGTAATAAAGGTAATTAGAGCATGCATTTAAAGTAGTAAACAGGCAGTGGCATAATTAAATCACAGTTTAGCAAAGCAGGAAAATATGTCTAAACAGGTAAACATGCCAAATTACAATTAAATAATAGCATCAGAAGCTAAATCTACCAATAGAGTAAATCTCAACTAATCAAGTGATAGGAGGAAGTAAGACCACCAGAAAGAAGAAACCAGATGCGTCCACTGACGTCTTACACTGCGTCTCAAGCACCTCGCAGTCAAGCTCACTGAGACCGAAATGAAGCTTCAAAAGACTCTTACAAAAGTCAGAACTGATGAAGAGCCGTTAATACCGTTGCTACATCCAGCTAAAGCCCTGCTGTGGCCAAGCTGCTACCCGGCATTGTCGTCATGCTCACGACATTGTCGATTAAACAAATACCCATCCCCACCCAGTCAACTGACTGATGAGACCGGCCTTCAGAAGACTCTGATAGATGAAAGCAGTCAAAACATGAAACAGTCAATAGAAACGGCTTAATGTCAGGGACCGATGAGACTATGAGTGTTATGAAACAGTGACAGGCAATACCCTGAAGTGGTCAGTATCACAAGACAAAAGAGACCGTACGCCTAACGAGACGACGAAAATGAGCAACTAATCAAAGCTAGATGAAATGGGTATTTTTATTAACACTATTGACTGACGAGCCAGGCCCAATTAGAAGGCACCGGGCTAATGGATTTAAATCCACACCTCCCGGCGCCAAAAGCCCATTTAGACAAGAGAAGGGCGCGCCGAGAAGCATGGAATGGCCCAATTTCATCAAGTCTGAGGCGCGCCGGGAGCTCTCTCCCCGCTGGAAGCGCGCCGATAACCATCTGAGTAACAGTGGTTATATAAACCACTTATTCCCAGAATAAGAAGAGGATGAGAAAAGAGAGACACAGAAGAGGCATACGAAAAAGAGAGAAAGATACGAGAGAAAGGAAGGTAGAGAAGAGGAAAAGAGACTAAGGAGAAAAGAGACTAAGGAGAAGAGAGACCAAGAAAGGAGAAGAGAAGAGATCAGAGAGAGTTCCCTTCTCCCATCCCCGAAAGAAGAGATCAAGAGGTGAGGGCCCTAAGAGATCGGCAGCCGAAGGTGGATTCCGGGGAGGGAGAGGAGTCAATGCTCCGCCCTCCCCTCCCCATCTATTCTTTCGTCTGATATTATTTTTGTTCTGTAGATGGATGGATAGATAAATGTGCCTCTGATTTCTTGTCCACGAGGAATAAGAGTAGTTTCCTCTCGTTTCTTCTCATGTCTATCTGTTTCTGTTTTACTGTTATCCTTCCGTAAACGGTGCAATGTGCGTCATTGTATTTACTGTTTTGGGATTATGAAAATAAGAAGCAAATCTATCTCCACTATTTCCATCGGAGATGTTCATCTATTGTGTGGGGTTTCAGTTTCCGTGAGATTTCAACACCACCCCTTTCGTTCTGCTTGAGGTTGATAGGCCGTTTCCAGAGTCGGAGACAGACATCTCCTGAATTCTGGGATGACCAGTGTTCAACAATATTAGAAGTGATTCAAATGTTTCCGGATTTTTATGATTACAGAAGCTGGTTTCGGGCATCATCCAGGTTGCTCCTGGGGCCAGAGACGTTATCTCTTGGTTCTCAGGGCGACATACGATACATGATGAAATCAAATTAACCCCAGGGTGCTGATGAAACTATGATAGCTCGAGTTCTCCTGGCATGAACCCTCTAAATCCACTCCCCCAATCAGCTCTACCTCTTAATACTCTCCCCCATTATCTTGAAAATAACCTACCACGGGTCACACTTTGATCTCAGAATCCATGGAACAGTCTGCTGTTTCCACCTGGAGCCTGCAAACCTTAGAACAGAGCCCCGTTTCTTTAGAACAACCTGTCTCCTCTCGGCGCCCGAACTACCCGGCGCCATGAACAGTTCCCGGCGCGAGGCTTCTCGCGCCGGAAACCCCACCGCGCCGAGATCCCCGCTTTAAACCTCCCACGCCGACAGCCCTGCTACTTGTGCTGCGCCGAGAACTCTATGAGCTTAAAACCTCCCGCGCCGAGAGCTATCCAAGGCCCTTACTTAAACCCTTTCTCAACCCTATAGCCCAGTGAGAGGGGGGCCTATGAGCTTTCAATAAAAATCCTGGAAGGTACATTAATGGGGGTATCCCCCGACATTAGACCATCCCGAGTTGGACACTTGTGGATAAACCCCATGAAGTTTGAAGGGCTCTGCCTATGCATGTGTCCCTTCAACTCCTCCGGGGAATATTAACCGTCGCCGCCACGGTGATTACACTGTTTCAGGAGTCCCGCACTCCCTCATTTTGATCTTTACCCCGGCTATCCGTGGGTAATGGTCTATTTCTCATTTGGCATAACCCGAAATGAGGGGAAATGCTGCCGAAATTGTCATTCGATGGAATAAGTCCCAATAAGCTAGAGGAGCGCCATCAATGCGTACCCTTCTCGGCTTCGTCCCCTTTGGGAAATTCATCGGATCATGAATCTTTCTTGAGGACATGCGTGAAGGGGCGACCCCCTGGACGCTCTTCGGATTCTGTCCCGCCACTGCGTAGACAGTCTCCTATCCCTACTTGGCATGAGTCAATGTCAAGGGGAGATGCTGCCGGATTTAGTCATACCATTTCATGTGGCCCATTACATAAAACATCCAAACATGGCCAAAATAATTTCAGAATTGTTGGTGCCATTTTGTCGATCTTCTATTGCCGCTTGATCCGTTAAATTCCTTGTCTTGGAGAGGGTTCGGCCTTGAATTTTGAACTGACGATCTCATCATATAGCTATGGAGCAGTGAGCATGTTTGCGCTCAAGTTTATTTTGGAACAGCGGTCATGTACTCTCCTTTAAAAATTATGAATGGATGAGATGATGTTTACCTTTTTGTATCTATGGTTTCTCTCTCTCTCTCTCTCATGCGAATGTATGCATGTTTATATTGTGCTTCCGCAATACGTCCGAAGTAATGACTCGAGGTTCGATGGAAAAAAAAAGAAAAAAAATATACATAAATCGGGAATCAGATCTCGGGGCGTTACAATCCGGAACAGAGACCATAAGCCAAGTGAGGTCTCTCCCTCAGTTGTTGCCAACGTGTTCCCTCGGCTCCAGTAGCGCCTGTGATTGCCCCGTGTAACAAGGGTATGCATATAGCACCGCAATGATAGGATACCTAATCCCAACTCTATCCCCATCAGCCACTTAGTGGCCCCCTAGTGGTATCGGTGCAAGGAGATCACTGCCCACCGATCGTACCAACTGACGATGCTATCTGCATGACCCCATCTTGGATGCTGTGGTCATCATAGCCCTCTACGGCATACTACAGGCCCACAGGCTCCAGCACCAGTCTGACTGTCCCCTCTGTCTCAGTCTGGTGATGGCCGTGTAGGTCCCAAGAAGCAATACCCATCGGCCTGACCCTGACTCTGAAATACTCTGCTCTATTAAAAAAACCCATGCACTCAGTGCTGGGGAACTGACAGTGCCTCCAATAGTCCCCAGAAAAGCTCAAATAGCTGTAGAAGGCAGCTCCGTGTAGGCTGTCCTTGCCTATCAAGATCACCCGCTCAAGCAAGCAACGTACTCCTACAACTTGTGAGTCTCCCTCCTCTATGCCAGGAGTGACATAGCTCCTGATGAACTCGAACAGGTGGCGATCCAGAGGAAACTCCACAGGGTAACCTCCACTGCGGTCATAAGTGTACAAGCCGCCTGCCTCAAAGATCTGGGCCACCTCTACAGTCCCAACTCCAGTCGCTCTCTCACCAACCGGACCCTCAGCCACTGTCATACGACCCAGGTCCAGCTGATCTGCACTAGCTGTAGTGATCATCAGTGGACCCAAAGGAGGCATGGGTCGCTCTATTCACCGTACCCAGTATTCCTCATCCCGGGCCTCATGCCTTGGGACCCACTCGTCTCTACCAAATCGTGCCATAGCTGCAAGATGAAGCATGGAAAAATAATCAGCACACACCAGAAAGTAACATATACAATGCAACAAACAAAAGGCACATGAAGTGTCAAAATACAACGATAATAACTCGAAAAGAGGGGTTCACGGGCCGTACGCCCTCGTCTCCGCCTCCGTCGCATGCCCTGTGGGGGGCATTTGTTGTACCTGGACAATTTTTTGACAAAATGCCAAGGAACAAGGGTCCGGGAATTTTCCCGAACACCCTCAAGGCATGGGCTACCCAACTCTTTCTACAACTCCGTGGGGCTGGCCAAGGGCCCTAACCAGTTAGCCATGATGTACGGTTATGCCAGCAACCAACCAGGACTATTCCCAACCACTTAGTCGTGGGCTTTGCCCGCGCTTCACACGGTCGCCCGGGCCAACCCGGGAGCACCCTGACTCCAGGCCACGCCACGTGGCACTCAGTGAAAAGTCTAGGGGCCTGCCCCAGGACCTTTTTATTTCTTTTCGGCCCTCCAAGGTCAAAGGGAGACCCAACTAAGTCAACCTCAGACTTTGGAGGCCTACAATACCCATATACGGCTCTCACACGCGTACCAGGCATTTTCCTGATCACCTTGTGGGTGCATATATTCCGGCCCTTCTACAGCAAACCGTCGGCTGACCCATGGTTCTAGCATATCAACTGGGTTCTACAATGACACCCCAGTAAGTCGGGGCCACCCTCGAACACGTGGCGGCGAGCCACTCACTCTTAGCTCTCGGGCCAACCCGAAGCTACCCTGCCAACCTGTCGTGCAACGTGGCACGTAGCACGAGGCCCGGCCCACACGCCCAAGGTCCCTCTCTTCAGCCCCACGGGCTCTTATCCTTATCGCAAGGCCCGCCCCAGGGCCCCTCAGCTAGCTAGCCTGACCATCCAACAACTCATGGTGTGTCTGGTATTTACCCGAACACCTTGCGAGTGACGACTATGGCTCGACAAATAATGGCCCCCACAGGCCGACCCCAGCACCCCAAAACCCCATGTCCCTTAAAGGACACTCTCAAATGATGAAGAAAGTCCCTCGGGGGCCATCCCTCAATGGGCCTGGGGACCCATTAAGGGTATTGTAGGGCTTTTTAGGCCACCCCACAAACCTGGGAGAAGGGATTGAAACCGATCGCCATGGCGAGGGCCATGCGGTCCTTCCAGCGACCGTATGGGGCCAGGCAGTCTAGTGTTAGCTCGCTTGCGGAAGGTAAACAGTCTAAGGACAACCATTTAGGATTTTTTTTTCTAAGGACAACCATTTAGGATTTTTTTTTCAATGGATTGTTATAAAATGACTGATTCAATGTTTTAAATGTGTGCAGGGGAAGCGACGAACGCGAATCTCTTGGCTGCTAGTTCAGGCAGTGTACCAGGCATTGTCGGATTACCAAAGAGAGAGACTAGTAGCGATGGGCTTTGCTGAGTTCCTAGGGATAGAGGTGATGCGGATTGACACGGCCCTGCTATACGGATTGCACGAGAGATGGGATGTAGTTAGCCGAGCATTCCTCTTCCCATGGGGTCATATGATCCCCATGCTCGAGGATGTGGCACAGATTACGAGGCTTCGAGTACATAGAGCACCAGTGACAGGGACCACCTATGCCGACTACCAAGAGATGGCGAGGGAGCTACTTGATCTAGAGCTGACACAGCCAGGACATCACTCATCGATGCTGGCGAGGGCAACACTCCAGGAGAGCCTCGGACTGAGGGGAGTGGCGATAGCTGTGGGTGAGCTACCTGAGGAGCATCTAGGCTGACTGACAGACCAAGCCAGGAGGAGGGTAGCCGCGGGACCGAGATCAGAGGGAGACAAAGTACTACGTCGCTTCCTGATGCTATTGTTCAGGAAGCTACTGTTCGCGACGAGGGCAGATGGAGTGAGCTGCAAGCTCCTTCCTCTGCTGAGAGACTTAGATGGAGTTGGAGAGTACACTTGGGGAGCCGCTGTACTAGCGTTCCTCTTTGACTCACCTAGCATGACCGATTGGCAAATGATGCTGGGCGACTTCTCACCTCTTCTTCAGGTAAAATGCTTAACTTTAAATGCTTATGCTCAGTTTATGCTTATGCCTATTATTACTATATGCTGACACTCGACTTGATGCAGGTATGGAGCTACCTGTACCTCTCTGGCCTAGGGCGAGGGAAGGAGGTACATCCGGACCGGATACCCATCGCGAGGCAGTGGATAGTGGCTTCGGACATGGGATCCCTACAGCGCCTATCGTGAGCAATTCAGGACGACATGGACATATTTCCTTATGAATCGGTAAGCTTCTAGACTTAATTTCTCTAAATGCACTGAAATGCCAATTAAATGCTGATCTAAATGCTGACACTTAACTTGCTTGCCCTCTCAGGTGCCCTGGACACCCTATCGTGACGAGGGTCACGAGTGACAACCCTAGGTGGAGGTGGCCCAAGCGTACGCAGGGCGAGAGATCTGGCTCCATTGCATGAACATTATTGAGCCTCTCCATCACCGCTTGATCATGAGGATGAGGGGCGTCCGTCAGCTGGAGGTAGAGTTCCCCGTGCAAGACGATGAGCGCTTCAAGTGGTCCTCGAAGGGACTCAGCAGTGAGATTGACTAGATCACCCGGGCGATCGACCAGGTGCGCGACTGGTCGCGTAGAGGTCAGGAGGTGAAGGCCCAAGCTACCAGCGATGAGGCCTACCTGAAGGCCTACGCTCGGAGGTATGGAGACCAGGTTTTTCGAGGTGTCCGACAACCGGTACGACTCTATAAACTCATGCTTTGTCTTAATTAATTATTTCTAATGCACTAACACCTTGGCTTGCTACATGCAGCTAGACCCCCAGGGACATATAGCAGAGCTCCAGGGCCTCCTCCATTCCACCGTGCAGCAGAGGGATGAGTTCCAGCACGCGCTGGAGCTTTTGATAAGTTTCACTAAACCTTAAACTTAATTATGCTGATGCTTATGAGTTTGACTAACTTGACTCCTAAAATGCAGTGAGCTGAGGGAGCGCAGCGACGTGGACTAGATGCTCCGTCCTCTTCTTCCCAGCCTGCGGGAGGCCAAGCTGAGCGGGACGCAGACTTTGTTCGGGTGGTTGCTCGAGCTGAGGAGGCCGAGGCCACTCTCGTGGAGAGGGTAAGCAAACCAACCGATTTCCTTTTAACTTAAAATGCTTATGAAAATGCAAATGGTGAGCTATGATGAATGCGTTATGCAGGCGAGAGAGTTGACCACAGCACTTACTGAGGCGGAGCGTGCTAGAGCGGAGGCAGAGCGACTTTGGGCAGAGCTTGAGCAGGAACGAGCCAAGACAGAGCACTTTCGTACAAAGGCGGAGCAGCTTCGTACAGGAGTAGCGGATCTTAAGTGCTACCGGACGGAGGCCAGGGAGGCTCGGCGTGTAATGACCCGAAGATCCGGATACTGATATACTGATAATATCGATATAATATTTTTATATGAGGGTTTATTCCGTGGGTGTGCATTGTATCAGACGATTTGGGTTCGGGTGTTGGACCTTTTCCCATTGACCGCAATTAGTGTTGATTTATATCGATCTAACGTCCGAACATCTTTGTTTAACTGTCAAAGAAAACCTTAAAATCCACTTTGTAGGTCCCGATGTTGAGGACCTGTTCACTTGGGCGACTCGCAATCACCACTCATTCACCACCTACAGACTGATGGAACTAGGGTTTCATCAAAGGTCTCTTAAATTCAGGCAAAAACCTAAAATTTGGGATTCTGGATGCAATTCTGTAGAAGCCACAGGCACTTTTGAAGTGGCGGGAGGTTTCTTGGATCTTGGGGATATTTTAGTAAATTTACCTTTTTAGGGATATTTTGGTAATTTTACTAGGCTAGGAGTGTTTCTGAAATTGCTAGGTTGGAAAGAAAGTAGGATAGGATCACTGACTTCCCAAGGCGCTGAGACCATTTATGGAGGATTTTAGGGGCTACTAGGCCATTTCCAGGTCACAAGGATATTTTAGTAATTTTATCAAACCTTACTCGGACCTAAGTTTGAGACGGCACCCAACTGTCAGACTAAGCTGACAGTGTCCTCGAACCGAAGGAGTGACGAGAGGCTTCATAGAAGGCGCACATGTGTCAATTTTTCCAAAGGAGGGGTATATATACAATTCCCAAAAGTCGGGGGTGCCATACGATAAGGGACCTTCGACATAGGCGTCGTACCAGGTACTACCTCAATCACGAAATCAATCACTCGCTGCGGTGGCAATCCTGACAACTCCTCGAAAAAAACATCGGGAAACTCACACACGACAGGAATGTCCCCCACATCCAGACACTGTCGTTCAACCAAAATCACGGAAGTAAGAAAACCCTAACAACCCGCATCAAGCATATGACGAGCCCTAATAGCCGAAATAAGCAAGCGGGAAGAGGAAGATCGAATACCTCGATAACAGAAGGTGGGTCCACGAAGCTGCCGGAAGTAGACCTTCTTCGAGCCGTAATCCACCAAAGCATGATGTGCCTCGAGCCAGTCCATGCCCAAGATGACATCGATGTCCTGAAGCGGTAACGCGTAGAGCCTGGCTGGCAAGTTCCGTCCTTCCACCCACACGGGCACCTTCTCGAAGCAATACGGAACGTACACGAAATCGCCAGTAGGTAACTCCACCGCCATGTCACAGGACACATCGGTCACGGAGTCCTCCATGCTCTGAGCAAAATCCTCCGAAATAAACGAATGAGAAGCACCTGAGTCAATCAAAACATGAATCGTACAACCCAAAATCGAAAGGGTACCTTCCACCAGCTGCAACGCCTCGACCTCTGCCCTGGTCATGTGGGTCACTCTACCTCGGGATCTCTACCTCCCTACAGTAGCTGACTGGGACAATTGAGAAAACTGTTCCTGTCGCTGGTGCTCCTGCGGCTATGCCGGCACATGCTGGGGCTGAAACTGCTGCTGCGGCTGAAACCCAGAGGACTGACCCGGCCTCTGCGGACAGTCACGTGCCATGTGCCCTGGCTGGTCACACCTGAAGCAAACTACAGGTGCTGGACACGGCCTGCCCGGATGAGAACCACCACACCTGGGACACCCGTCCCGAGCACCACTCACCGATCTCCGACGCTGCAATGTCACCGGTTGCTGAACACTGCTAAACTCCTGCTGCGGCTGCCCCTTGCGACCTCGACGCTTCCCTCCAAAACCAGCTTCCCTAAGTAGTTTCTTGAGCTTAGAGCCAAAGGAAAAAGACTCCGGCACTTGGGCAACTGACTGCGTCGTCACGGAACCACTTGCTGAAAGTTGGACAGTACTCTACTGCTGAACCACTGACGACTGATCGAAAGCTACCTGAACCTGACCAGCACTGCCCTGCCCTCGAATCCGCTGCAAATCTCTCTCTAACACCAGTGCTGCCTTACACGCCGCATCCAAAGTGGTCAAACCTGACGCAAGAAGATGGTGCCTCAGCTCGACCCTCAACCCACTAACTAACTGATCGGTCTTCACTTCCTCATCTGCCATGATGTGCGATGCGTAACGGCCCAACTCGACGAATCTGGCTCGGTACTGCATCACTGACATGTCGCCCTGGGTCAACTCCATGAACTCACGTAGCCTCTGCATCTTGATGAAAGACGGACAGAAGGCACGCTCAAACGTCACGATGAACTCCTGCCACGTGATCTGTCGAAGGGGACGAGATTGGAATGCTGCCTCCCACTCTGACGTCCACCAAGTACGGGCCACTCCCTGAAGGCGATGCGTAGCCAACATCACCTGATCCTCCTCAGCACACTCCATCGCACTGAAGATCCTCTGCAAATCACCCAGCCACTCTCTAGCCACCTCTGCTTCTCAATTCATCGACTCATGGATGATACAGTTGCGATGTACTATTCGCGAGGATCATTTCGACTATTTTTACATATTTTACTAAATTAGTGTATTTTTAGGCTGAAAATTAGATTATTAAAAATTAGGAAATTTCCTAATTTCCTAACCATTTAACCCCCCACCCTCTCTCTCCTCTCACTCACGTTTTCTCACTCTCTCTCTCCCATTCTCTCTCATTCTCTCATTCCCTCGGCTCCGGCTGCAGATGGAGGGACCGTGGGCGAGTTGATGACACCGAGAGGCTGCTGAGACGCGTGATGGAGGCGTGGTGTTGGCGCGATCCTGTTCGTGGATTCAAAGCCGACGTGGGCGGTTTGCGTTGTGGTTTTTGGTGTGGTTTAGTCACTTTGGTGCTCGATTTCTTCGGTGGAGGTAGGGAGACGGATTGCCACTTCATTCTGCACGTTTCCCCTGTCCCTGTCCGCGGTTTGGTGCCCTATCGAGGGAGATCAGGCCAGTTTAGGGAAAATCGTTATTTTTGGCGTTTGTAGGGTTCGCCGAAAAATGGTGACGATTTGCAGTATAACTACTGTCAAAATGACAGTCGGGATGTCAGGATCCCGTACCCGCCAGTTTCGTGTCGATTAGTTGTCATTTGGGGCCGATAGGAGTCCAGGAACCTCGGTGACCCGATTTGGGTCGATTCGTCAGAATCACCCCAATCTCGCGTTTTGATGCGTGCATGTAGACCTTTTGGCTTCCAGGAGTTATTTTTCGTCGTATGGCTTTGTTTACCCTGTGCTTCGGTGTGAATGGGGCGTGGAACGGGCCGATTCGTCCATTCCACTATTTTTCTCAACGGTTCGATGCAACGGTCCTACCAGAGACTGTCACATTGTGTGACAATCCAATGATAGACCGCCACAACCGTTAGTCATTTTGGGTCCTTCGAGGCTGGGGTCCTGTGACGGACCAATACTGGACCGTCACCTGACTGTAACGCCCCTATGGTGGTGCGTTACATTCTGGTGGTTTTCGAGGACTGTGGCTGTCAGTTCCCTGAAGATCGTGTCTACCTTGAAGACCGTTTCAGTTAGTTAGCCCTGACAGACCTCCCCTTGTGCGTTAGGTTGTGTAACGCCCCTGGACTGGTGTGTTACATTGTTCGTGTTAGGCTTTAGGCCCGTTGACCCCGACGCCCCAGTCCGGGTGCATCAGAGTGTGTAACGTGTCTATACTAGGTTGTTACAGTTTGTTTGACCAATGTTTGGACTGGCTATGTCCGTTGGCCGTAACGGACCAGCCTTCATGTGCCAAGGTGTGTAACGTGCCAGGCTGGGTGCGTTATAGCGTTCGGGTTTTAGCTTTAGGCCTATTCGTCCTAACGCCCCTGCCTTGGTGCATCAGAGCGTGTAACGCGCCTATAGAGGTGCGTTACAGTCTTATTGTTGGCCGTGATGGCCGTTGTCCTGTTCTCCATCTATTCGTGAGTTGGGCTATCTTAGGTTTGTGTTCTAGGGTGGTGTCTGTGTGTTGGTGATTTCTGGATCAGTCGGTTCAGGTGACTGGGTGTGGTCCCTTCCTTGACTGTGACAGTCCCCTAACGACTCAATCTAGAACTACCAGCGTCCTTGTCTCTGGTCACATAGCGGCTATCCCTTAACTGCCGAATTTACCTAGCGATTGAGTGGTGGTTCGCTTTGCCCAGAGTGTCATCTTCTCTGCTTGTGTATTGCTATGTGTGTCGTGTCTAGTTCTGGTCAACCCGGTGAGACCAAGGGTTGACATGCAACTTTGTCTGTGTCTCGAGGGTTCTGTCCAGCTCGAGACAGTGTTCTGGATGCCTTGGGATATTGCCCTACCTCGATTGTGTGTCCAGGTGTGCTGAGGGTTCTTGGTGTCCCCTCGGGTCTCCGTAAGTCGTTTCCTACGGAACGCTATTTCCTCTGGCTTAGGAGTAGACTGATTGGTGACTTGTTCCGCTGTCTGTGATGATCTTGCTTCTATGTCGTCTGACTCAAGGATCGTTACATGAGTAGGTCTAGTTACCTTGTCATGAGTTGTCGACAGTGGTTATGCTGCCGTTGGTGCTTCGAAGTACGTGTGATAGTGCTCTCTTGCATGTCTATGCTTCAGCACTCATGTTTTGAGTCTCTATGTCTTGTGAGCTTCCACTAGTCGTAGCCTTACGGCACGCTTCGGCGTGACGACTCTTGTAGCGGGGCACTTTCCAAGTTTACGATTCTTAAGCTAGTTCTGTCGGCCCTCGGTCCAACCGTAGAGTCCTTCAGAGGGGGAATACTAGCTAGAGGTCTGGCTTAGGCAGTGGGCCAGTGTGTGCACACGTGGTCAGGGACTTTGGACTTGCATCGTCAGACGTGACCCTGACTAGTCACTCGCGTTATCCACTCTCATCAACAAGAATTTCGGAGGATGCCAACGCAAGGGCTTCCAAACTAACTCTGCTGTGGTTACCAGACGCCTCTCTCAGTCTAGAAAATCAATGCTGATTGGCGGAGTCCGCATCTTCCTCGATGGACGTGATGCCCGAGTGGTCCCTGATCGGGTCATCCCCTCCGTTCCTATTCGCAATTCATACCAAGCCCTCACTGGAAGGAGGGCGGAAAGAGAAGAAGCCGACCACTATGGCTAAGAGAAGTTGGCCCCAAGGCCAAGGAAGTTTAAACAGGTGTGGGTCCCTAAGAGGGTCCAGCCTGCCTGCCAAGTTGCTGCACCGATCCACTGCCATCCTGCTCGTGACAGATCGGTAGTAAAGAAGGAGAGGGGCCTGGCCCCGAAAGAAGAAGAAGTGGTTGCGGACCCTCTGCGCCGCGAAAGTTTTTGGGCCTGCGCCCGCCAAGCCAATGTCCCTGCTGTGGGATGAAGATTTTAGCAACCGGCCAATCGGGTTCCGTTTGCTTACATCCCTCCTGCGAGAGGTCGACAACTGTCCCCCGTGCTACATCAAGAACGGGGTCAAGAAGAAATCACCGCCTAGGTCAAGAATTATTTTCGAGGGCTAGGCAACCCCTCATTGGGACAACAACGGCTGATGCGAGCGACCGCAGTCAGAGAAGACCACTGCCCACCAATGGCAGTGGAAGAAGAAGAAGAAAGAAAGAAGACGTCATCAGTTGACGATAATGGTTATGAAGACGGTTTCCATATTGGAGCTGATGATGCCACCCCTTGACGGGAAGAAAAGGAAAGAATTCCCATCTTTGAAAGACTGACCTTTCTAGATCAAGCTAAGAGAAGGGTCCACTGGCGGGAAAGAAGGATGCAGGTCTTCACCTGTAATATGGTCGACATATTCGGCCAGTATCGGGGGCTCCCCGAAGACCCTCACGAGTTAGCTCAGTTGGCCGCGAGGCCAGGGCCAAATACTCGGAGGACTAAGGCCGCAAAAGAACTGCTAGTTGCAGCTAAGGGAAGACAATCCCTGGTTTGCCATCGGCCTGATGATGGATCAGCTGTTCTTACCGCCAATGTGGTGACGACGGAAGATGAAGATGAAGCTCTGTTTGATATTCTACCGGAGAATATACCTGGGGGTGCACCGGAGGCCATCCCCAGCAATGCAACCATGGACCCGGTGGTCCTGATGCTACTTCAAAAATATCGACAAGAGATAGACCTACTGAAGAAGCAATTAATGGAGAAGACAGAACAATCCTCAGCCTCTAAACCGCCCGAAGTCTAGGGCGAATCGTCGCGGGGAGCAGTTCATCAAGTTGACCCTCCGCCGCTTTACACCGCTCCTCCACCATCGGAGCCAAGCCTAGTGACAACACAACAACGGCCACCGCAGCTGCTGATGCCACCGGTGCTCCCTCAGGTGCACCAGACCCCTCCGTTGCTGTGGCCTCCACAAGCGACCACTCTGGTCACCCCGTACCTACAGCCGGCACATTTCTATCCGAAATCTGTTGACCCCACGGTCATGAACCGGATGATGGTAGAAAAGATGATCGAGATGAAGCTCGCTGAAAGGGGCAAAGGCGACTATGTCGCATTTGATGCCTACCGGGTACCATACACACTGCACCATACTGCCAAACGGCTTCCCCCAGGGATTAGCAAGCCGCCCAAGTTTGACAAGTTCAATGGGAAGGGGTCCCCGAAGGAGCATGTTGCATATTACATGATCGTGATGGGTGATCTGGCCACCGACAAGTCATACCTGTTGAAGTTTTCAGATCCTCATTGACAGGGCTCGCATTCGAATGGTACTCCAGCCTCCCAGCCGGGTCAATCAGTGACTGGTCGAATATGTAGAGAAAATTTAGAGAAAGATTTCATGTTACAGAGAGGGAGGTCACTGTGGCTGAACTCTACTCAACGAAGCAGAGGGCTGATGAAACGGCCCTTGATTATAGTAAGAGGTGGAGGAACCTCGGTATGAGATGCAAGTGGCCCCCACATCAAGAGGACGCTGGCTGTGCAAATATGCAAACAGAATCTTAGGAGGGAGGCTCTGGAGAGGATGATTGGGATGGAGATACGGTCGTTTGACCGATTAAACAATGTCATGGCCGAGGTAGAAGCTTTCCTGGCCAGACCGGCACCCACCCCCGCTGTCGGTTCAACTCAGAAAGGCAAAACAGTGGAACGGCGCCAGGTGCCCAAAGAAGCGAACGCTCTCGACATCAAGACGTTCGAACAACAGAAAGACAAAGGCAAGAAGGCGGTTGCCCTCCAGCCGGCAAAGACCACAGATGGCAAAGAAGGTCCCTCGTTGCGGGAGAAAATGAAGAAAGTATACTCCTTCCCAAGGGACAAGACCAGGGTTCCTTTTGATCATTTTGTGCGAGTTCGATTTTAAGATTGTTAACGCGTGTGTAGTAATGGCATACATTTCCGCGTTATCACCGACGTGACCGACCGGAGTCGGTGGCTAAGTCGGGTGACGAGGTCTCCTGAGGTGAGATGTGGGCTAGTTTAGATCGTTAGTCTGAACCTCAGGCTAGCACCCGACGGTGTAGCACGCGAACACCCTGACTGCGTTATTGAGGAGTCAGACCGTCCGCCTATTCTGAGAATGCCTCTTGGGGCGAACGGGTGTTCCCAGCCTATCAAATACCAAGGTGCATTGCAGAGGAGTCTCCATTGCGGCATCTGGCGGAGGAGAACTCAGCGATGGATATTGGTGGGGCCCGAAACGAGCATGTCTCTATTTTCGCCTATTTGAGTGGGAGGCGATGAGGGGCTGGCCGCCGTCAGATGATGCAACTGTAGGTCCAGTCGCACCTTGCTTGGTGCGGCATCCTAGTGCCCGAAAGGGGTTGTTGAGATGCACCTCCCAGACACCTTGAGCTTCCTTTGGGGTAACCTAGATCCTTTTCAAGTCAGATTGTTGGTCCCCCTTGTCCCTATTTCTCTGACGGGACTTGGGAGCTGGGATGCCGAACCGGCACTGGTGCCTTTGGGCTATTGCTGAAGCATTCGCCCTTTTAAGTTCCACCTTGTCTTCCCGTGTTCAATGCAGGAGGCTAAAGCGGTTGGTAGTAGGGAACGTAGAGATGATCCATTCTAGAGGTAAAATGGGTTAGCCCCCCATCCTGGCGAATCTATAAGTCCTTGACAAGAATGGTCTTGCCGGAGTTGCTGGTGGCAGTAGCGGGTCGCTTGCCTTTATGGCCACGACGATGCTTCTTCTGGGAAGCCGAAGATGATTCCGCTCCGAGGTGGTAGACTGAGAAAATCTGGTCTGTGAATGCTGGTGATGCGGGGCCACCCACCGGGAATACCAGAATAGGCCCCCAAGACGCAAAGTCTATAGTGAAGGCCGGTGGCTGGATGACTCGAGTGTAGGCCTTCACCCGAGCTGACAGTAGTGTTGAAGATGCTCGCAACGACGTGCTTGCACCTGGAGCTGACGCTGCAGGGGGTACCGGGGTGTCGGTGACCGAGGCCTTGAGCCTAGACTGGGAGTTGGCGAGAACGGAAGGTGCGATAGAGGGCCCTCGGTCCATGCCACGGTCGCCGCGTCCCATAGAGGCAGACCCTTGCTGGGAGCCGATGTTGTCAGGTCGCGGGAGAAATGCCCCCGAGGTGGAACCGGGAAGTGAGAAGCCTGACGCGGATCACTCACGCCAAGCGCCTTCCTTGGGAAACCCCTAGGCTGTACACCCGGCCTGGTTGCTGAGACGCCTTGTACTAGGGGTTGAGAACCCGAGTGAGGTGGTTGCTCTTCTGGGGTTTGGGTCGAGAGCCCAAAACAAGATGCTGGGGAGCCATGCCCCCGGATCAGGAGACCCGTGTGGGGAGCCAGGTCGGTGGAGGCTCGAGGTTGACAGCCCAAGCAGGGTACTGAGGAGCCGAACACCTTAGGGTGGAGACCCACGCTGGATCTCGACTTGGCCCGGGCCCAGGGTTGGAGGCCCGAGTGAACTGCAGAAGTGGAGACCGAAACTCGGGACGCGAAGTCTGCGTCAGGAGTCGGTCGGAACTGAGCCCAGGGGCTAGTGCTTGCCCGGGCTGGGACTGGTCTGGAACCCCTGCGGGGACCGATAACAGGAGATCCGAGCCTGATGCTCGGTCTGGCTGTCGAGACTAGTAACTGGTGTGGTGCATTGGTGGTGCCAAAAGAGATAGGAGCTAGGGGTGGCGGCGGAGTAGCCACAGGGACCACACCCAAAAAGTAGGGCGATTCGATGATCGGGGGCGAAATTGTCGAAAGCAATCGGCACTGCCAAGTAGCCCACCTGTGCGTGGGTGGCAACAATGATGGGACTGTAGGTAACGGCCGCCATAGTTGTTGGAGTATCGGACGAGCAGGGACGACGGCTACTGACGGTCATCAAACACGATCCAGCAAGTGGGAGGTGAACTAGAAGCTGCTGGGAAGTGCGAACAGGTGCTCTTCTTTTACCTCTCCTGCAAGGACAGAAAGAGGGCACCAAGACTTCAAGGTTGGCACAGACTTTCTCCCCAGTAAAAAGAAGGGAGGCAGGAGATGTTCCACTGGGCGTGCCATCCCTTTGTTCACACGTGATGGTGATGGGGCCATCCCTTGCCCATCCATATTTTTCGAGGCTCGACTTGATCGTCGGCATGTGCCATCACGTCCGTCTTATTTTTCTGAGTCTATTCATATAATTTTCATATTTTATTTGAGTCATAAACTATGTAATTTTCCTTTTATTTGAGTCCAGTACCTAGGTTAATGAGTCATTTACTTTTAATAAAATTTTGAAATCTGAGCTAAGAGAATAATTAAATAATATGGTGATATTTTAGTATAAAAATTCAGGATGTTACAGCTCCTCTATAACACACCTTGCTTTTTGACAGACTGGGGGCACCTGCCGACCCCGAGAAGTAATCCTAAAGGAAGAGGATGGCCCAATTCATCAACAATGCAGTTAGGGTGTTCGTGTGTTACCCCACCGGACACTAGCCTGAGACACAATCGAACGATCCGAACCAGCCTATAGCCCGGCTCAGGAGGCCTCGTAATCAGACTTAGCCTCTGGCTCTGATAGGTCACGTCGGTACTTCCATCGGACCTCAGGTATCGAAATGAGCAGAAGAAGTTCTGGCCGAGGACCGTGCCACTCCTGTCAATGCAGAACTGGTCAACAATGATCCTCTAGTGAATGAAGTCCAAGAGGTGACCCTCGAGACTCTCATGAAGGAGAATCAGCACTTGAAGGCCCAACTGCAAGACCTTTTTCAAGAACGGGACCTTCACCCTCAACCACTCGCTAGGCCTCCGGCCAAAGCACCAGTCCCGCTAGGTGGGCACAATGGCGCAAACGTCTCAACCGTGGCTGCCTGAACCCCGATAGCAATTGGGTTCGACACACCCCTAGCCAAAGCTCAATGACGAGCATCCAACACACCAGTGCCAGAAAACATCATGGCACAGCGCCAAATGATCGAGTGGATCATCGAGATAAAGCTTGCCCAGTATGGGGAAGGGGTCGCAACTATAGACCTCTATAACGTCCCCTACCCACTGCATCACCATTTGAAGAAGCTCCCTCCGGAGTATGCCAAGCTACTAAAGCTATAAAAGTTTGACGGGTAGGGGTCTCTACATGAGCATTTGGCCTATTATATTATGGCCATGGGTTAGCTAGCATTGGATGAGTCATACCTCCTCCGCTACTTTACCACTTCACTAACAAGAACGGCCTTCTAGTGGTATTCCCGCCTGAAGCATAGCTCAGTCATCGACTGGGAAGATCTCCAGAAGAAGTTCCTTGATTGTTTCCAAATGGTCGAATGAAAGATCTCCCTAGCCGAGCTCTGCTCACTCTGGTAGAAGAAGGGCGAGAGCGCCCTTGATTTTATCAAGAAATGGCAAGACCTCAGCATGAGGTGTGTCAACCTGCCAGTCCAAGAGGACGCTATTACCATATGTCGCCGAGGCTTGGGGGCCGAGGTTAGTGAAAAGCTCCTCAACACCAACATCAAAGGTTTTGACTAGCTCAATTCGACAGTCGCCGAGATATAGATGTTCTTCGCCGATAACCCGAACTTCATTTTAGCAAAGGGTAAATAAACGCAAGAACGCCAGCCCAAAAAGGAGGTGAACATCATTGAGTTCACCCTTGTCGCCAAAGCTAGCAAAGAGGTCGAGCGAAGTGGCTCCGACAAGAAGCAAGCAGACAAGCCGACCGCTCCTTCCTTCTTGGAGCGTATGAAGACACCCTTCTCCTTCAAGAAGGAACATATGAAGATGCTCTTCGACCTCTACATGGCCCATAAGATTATTGAGTTGCTAGAAGTCCACAAGCCAGATAAGGCCCCAAAGGCCGATGATCCCAGCTATTGCCCATATCATCACATGGTGGGTCACCCAATTGAAGATTGCTATGTCTTCAAGACCCAGGCGCAGAAGCTGATCCTAGACGGTCTCATCTAGATGAAGGGAGGTCTTGTCGATCCCCTATAGCCACATATGTGGTCCAACACGTGTGGTTCACTACTAAACTAACATGATCCACATGATGGTTCCATTCTCTCTCTCTGACATCTAAGCAGAGGAGGCCAGTACCAGCGAGGGTGAGAACACACTCTGGTATCCGGGGTGGAGGCCCTGGCATGATCACAGACCTCTCTCCTTTCCCAAGGAGAGTACTCGACGACTCTTCGATGTTCTTGTCGAGAGGGGCCAAATACTACCCGGTGACTTGCCGGTAGACTACACTCACTGGGACTTTAGTCACCCCCAGTACTACCCTTTCCATGCCAGAATCTGCTATGCGATCGTGTCGTGTGAGGAAGTTCAGTACCTCATCCAGGAACAGATCCAATGGGAGTAGATAGATGCTGAGGGGAACTCCATGGCACTTGTGAGACTTTGACAAGTTGTCAAAGAAACCCTGAGCATCGCCAGAGACACACCAGAGCAGCAAAATCCTCCTCAAGAAAATGGGCACGGGCTGCCTTACCAGCATACTCTAGAATGGCTCAAATTTTAGACCAACAACTGAGAAGCTAACGAGCGGTTGTGAAGGCGTATGGAATAGGATGCCAATCAAGAGATGGGTCTTAGTAACTTCTCGGTCAACATTATCTATCCTCTTGCCACTCCAGCCTCTCCTGACTCCCTGACATCACCAATCAGCCAGCCGACCCTTGCCACTTCGGCCCTGTAATGGCGGCCCTGGCAAGAGCTGGAGTCTCTCCCTTTCTCCAGAGAAGACACCGCCAAGCTTCTCTGAGTCCTTCTCGGTCGAGAGAATGTCCTAGTGGGTGAGACGACGATGGGCTCCCCAAGTTCCTCTCACTCTCTCCCTACCTTACCACCGTCTTCGTCATCCGGGGATACGAAGGGAAAGCAGAAGTAGAGCGAGGTCTCAGCCCGACCATGTCATGTTCTCTCAGTCAGCGAGCCATCGGGTCCTCCTTGCCTATCCTGCAACCCAACCCAGATGGCAAGAAAGCCATCTTCGGAGGCTTTAGTTATGCCAGTTCACAACTTGGGACCACCGCCACAAGGCCCGCCTGACACTTAGAACCAAGGAAGCAACCAAGGGCAGTAATGCCCTAGGACGTCATCGATCTTCGCTCGACCCTACTCCCAGCTAGACTGAAAAGGCAAGGTTTAGGAGCAAGATGTAAAGCATGCTCCACTGGCCGCTTCTCAATACAAAGCTCTGCCACCGTGGGTAAGGCATCAAATTGTGCATGCGTCTCCAAACGTCGGCCCCAGTACACCATCTCAGCGGGAAATACCTCCCTTGCCATCGCGGCTAAGGCATGAAACCGTGCGCACATCTTCAGACACTAGCACCAGTCTACTAGTCTCTCGCAGACCCCCTTCACCATCGCGAGTAAGACATCAAACCATACATGTGTCTTTGGATGCCAGTCTTGGTATCCTAGCATACCAGGAGCTACCACCCAAAGTCATCGAGCAAGCTATCAATGCCACCTTCCAAGTACAACAAGCAGAAGGCGCCTGGACTAAAATCTGGGTGAAGAAAAGTCATCGACCTCACTCTGCCAAAGCACCAACTCGAAGATATTATCACGGGGACTTATAGACCCCAATTACAACACTCCCTCCTGCTACTCCCCTGGAGGCGGCCATTGCTAAGAAATAGGAGATGAATAGGAGGAATAACCTTAAAAGATGGCTTAAGAAACAAGTTGAGCAGGCAACTGCCCTACAATCCCCAACTGAGCCAACGCCCCTGTAGAGGTTACAATGGCTTATCGATGACTTGGAGGAGTACATTCCTCTTTGTCCTACCGGAGCTATCCCACTTGATAGTTACATCCCGTGGGAGGAAATGCAGTTGCAAGCTCACCTTCAGAGCTAGGTCTAAGCTATGATCTAGAAGATATAGAACGGTGAAAGGCTCCTTATTCCAGAAGAACTCTCTTTGTTCTTTAAAGACAAGGAGATCACAATTGCGCCTTAGGAAGAAATGCTTCGAGGCCACACTTCCAACATGGTGGCTATTCCAGCCCTTGTTAACATCAATGCCCCTCAGCAAGGTGAGCTAGTGGCGTCTCGAACTAGGCAAAGGGCTACTGCCCTGCTCAGGCCCTAGGCAGTCCAAGAACATACAGGCCATGGTCGAGGACGTGGCAGAGGTCACAGAAGGATTCCAGAGCCACCTCTCTAGCCGCCCACCTTTGACCCTGAGCGAATTATCCTCTTTTGAGGGGAACAACCCGCCCTTATTCCGCAGGTGGAAATTTGGGGGGGACCCAGCATCTTCGATACTTCTGACATGGAGGAAATAGCCACCAGTATTCTAGTTCCTACACCCACTTCTTCTTCACTTGCAGAACAAGTAGGACCGACCGACAAGGATAAGCCTATCCTCTGGCCATCTCTAGAATAGCCATCATTGGCACCCCTGTTCTAAGAGTCTATGGGTGACTAGAGTCAGCCTGATCCCAGTGGCAAAGGCAAGGTAGTGCAACTCCTCGATAAGGAGAACCGCGACAGCACACAGAAAGCTCAGCCCAACATACTACTATCGTTGGAGGATGCTCGAGCTCGAGCCAACTGGAAAGTCCTTCACCAAATGAAGCGTTTCCTCGCCAGCATCACAATCTAGGAAGCCATTGCTTGGAGTAAAGAGTTGATAGAAACTCTTATCAAGATACTCCAAGAGCCAGAAGTCTATGAAGCATACGCGGCAGAAATGAAGGCCGCCAGATACGAGGCCTTCGCCGCTGACGCCGCCATCACCTTCATGTAGAAATACTTGCTACTCTCTGCTCTGTGCCATCACCGCCCTTTCTACATGAGGGGAAAAATCAATGGGCACGAGGTAAACCAGATCCTCATGGATATTGGTGCCGCTATTAACATCATGCCCCGTAAGACATTCAAGACTCTGTATCTAACCCCCTACATCCAGAAGGTTCGGGCGGTCAAGATATCCGGCTTCAATCAAGACACTGAGTATGTCCTTGGATGGGTGGATGTCGACCTCGTGCTCGATGATTTCACCTCCACAGTGACCTTTTATATCATCAACGCTTATACATCATACAAAGACTATTGGGCAGACCCTGACTCCATGAAAATTGGGTCATTTCTTCAACTCTCCATCAATGCATCAAGTATGCCAAGGATGGGGAACAACATATAATTTTTGCAGACCTGTCTTCATTCACTTGGACAGAATGCAACCTTGCCGTCGTTGCCCTTTATTTCAGGGGAATCAGTCCATACCCCGTAATCAAGAGCAAGTGCAATGGGTGGCTCTCAGAAGAAGATGAGGGTGACCTCTTCTCAGTTAACGAAGAGAAGGCCAAGCTCCATCAGCTACACCTTCACTCCAACTCAACCATAGATCACCGTGAGAGATGCAAAATTGATTTCGAGGCTAATCTTATTAGCCAAGCAATCGACAAGAGCATATGCCTGCCACTAGACTGCATTCAGCCCGGAAAGATAGGTTACGCCTATTGGGAAGGTAGCCCTTTGCGTGAGGTTTCTACCTCTGCCATGTACCGGATAGTGGTTAGAGTTTAGGTTTGTAGTCGAGTCTGCATTCCAACATTGCAATGTAGAGTGTCTAGGTGCTTGCATTAGTCTTGCATAGAAAAAAGAAAAGAAAAGAACGAAAGTGTTCCCATGCATGCCCACCCCTAGGGGAATCAATTCTGATCTTTTTACAACTATGGTCAACCCATGCCAACCCGTCCAAGGCAACAAGTCTGTGATTGAGTACATTAGGGAGTTCGATGAGTATCAGTTGCGATATGGAGTTGGAGAGGATCAGTTGTGGTATGCAATTGGAGAGAAGAATGCCATGATCGCACTTGAGTTCCAGAGAGGTTTGCGGCTTCATTATCGGTTTGAATTACTTTGCCGCAACGTGACCACTCTGTCGTACTTGTATATGGTCGCTCTAGAGGTCAAGCCATTTGAGTCAAGGTTTGATGCTGCCCCTCGGTGAGCATCTACCTTTCCAGATGAGCCCACGAGGCAGGACGCCCCTGCCCCACGACCCCATCCACTCCAATCGGGGAACCCTTTCCCTAGTGCTCCATTGCCACCCTCACCTTCCGAACTTTACTCGGAGCCACCCTAGCCGTAGCCACCCTTATTTCTAATGGGGAAGCTATACATAGATGAGCCACTTCTTAGTTGGCTTAGGAGAGGCTTGGTCCCTAGGACACTGTGCTACCCATCCATGGGCCATACACTACCATTAGTCCCCGTCAACTCATTCCATACGACTTTCCGGTCTAGTCACCATGTTGATACATTGGATGACCTGCTTAAGGGACTAGATTGACAAATACAGTTGATGTGTATGCTGGCCCCAGGCTTCGACCACTCCATGAGTCGTAGCTTCACGCATCCTACGTTGAGGTCTATTACCTCCGTATGCACCATGGGTCATGTCACCACGGAGGTCCTTTTGTTCCTCCCCATGCTGGTCGAGCCTAGCTTTAGTCCATTTGTCCCAAGGGAGGAACCCTATATCCTATACACTATCCCATCTACCACGATGGATGAAGGTGACCATTTACACCTTCATGGATATCAAACATGGGACTATGTAATGGATGAACCGTCCACTTGGGGTCACACATTCTTTGACCCATTCGACCCCTTCCCCAGTGAACCTTTTGACCCATCACTTTCCTTCTACCTTGCCAGGGAAGTCACCTTCCACACCCCTCCCACTCGGGCCAGTCAACCTCCACGTAGCAATAGGTTCGATGATTGGGAAGAATGGTATGCCTTACCTACATATAGGGGTGATGAAGAAGGTAGTTTTGGATCTCCTAGCCCTCTCAAGTCTCCCAAATCTAATAGGCAGCCGCATGCTAGGGACATATTAGGAAGTCTAGGAATTCCCCATTCCACCAACCATCAATTGCATCAAATGTATGCATGGCACACATTCAGATGTCCTGGTCCACGCTTACATATGTATGGGTCAGACTAACTGTAGGTTTGTTTAGGGTCGTATGTGTGCATCCGTGTGTTTTTCTTTGTCCAGTTTGTCAGGAATCTGTATATGTCGTCGAGTCGAGTCTATCGTAAGCTCGCGTCATTTGTCCCTCTCAAGTATGAGGCAAGTCGGATCTCATGCGTACGTTGTGGACTTGCTAGCGAGATACGGGTTTAGCTCTTCTTAGTGTATCGGATCTAGTCACCAAAGGGACACAGCGGTGATTCCTAGTGAGTCATTGAGCTGTCTCCCTTCCTTGAGAGTGACCCCACCCCAAAGTGTCCACTACTAGCCTCATTCCCCACAGCGTAGCTTATAGAATGTATATGGGATGAGCAGGTGCCGATATCTAGGAGTGGAGCATACTCCACGCTTTCTGGTGCAGTGACGGATCCGTCGGAATGACATGCGAGCAACTGCACCCCATACTCGACAGGGTCGAGTTCTTTCCATCCAGGGAGAATTGATGGGAATCGACATCGGGCACTAACATTTTATTTATGTATTTGTATCCATTTGGTTCGCATTTGTACCCTTTGGTAATTGGGTTTGTAATTGTAAGATTTCATAAGCCAAATGAGTAGTCATTAGGATTTTATGGGTTTATATGTAAAAGTCTAGTAGGTCCAACAAGGGACTCCCACCTTCTTCCCCATTGGTCCACGTAAGCCCTAGGGCCCATGTGGGGCTGGTCAAATGTCCAAGGTGGATTTATAGAAGGTTGGACCATTCAATAGTGAAAAAAAGTCCAAGATTCTTTTCCCCTTAAGTAGGACTTTTATTTTTATAGTATTTTACATTAACCACATGGGAGAATTAACAAATCTCTCTCCCCAAGAGTCAAAGGGGCGCACTCCCCTCTCTGGTGACAGCTCCCTACTCTCCCCCCTTCCCCCGCTACAATTTCGTCACCCTCTCACTTACCCTCTCGCCCTCGGGTAGCTGTCGACCGGGGGGGGGGTCCCATCTTCTTCTTCTCTTCTCTCTGTATGACTGGTGGTGCCCTCTTCCTTCTTAGTCTGGTCCTCCATCTATGTGTGCCCTTTTTTTTGTCTCCTCCCTTCTCTCTCTTTTTCTCCTCTTTTTCTCTTCTTCTTTTCTCTTCAGTGGGCATCCCCCTCTGTCTGTGTGTGTCTCTTCTTTTGTTCGCAGCAAAGGGAGGGGTTTTTATACCCCTCATGGCGGGAGCTTCTGAGCACGAATGGCGGTGGCAGGAACGTGGCTGGCATTAATGGGGATTTGATTTTCCTATCCTCGTTGGTAGGGGAATAGGCAACATGGCTTCATCTTCGGTCGATAGCTCAGCTAGTTTGCTACGCGCCAAAGATCCATAGGGGATGGGCATCACGCTCATTCTGTCAGACGCACTGGGCCAGAAAGAACTAGAGTGTGCCGCTGAGTGGGTGGGCAACTGTGCCGCTGGGAGACCCGGTAGGCATGCCACTGGAGAGCCGCCTGAGCGTGCCACTGAGGGGCCCTGAGAGCGTGCCGCTGAACGAGCAAGGGAGCGTGCCGTTTGAGCGGGTGTAGCAGGCTGTGCTGTTGGAAGGCCACCCTAGGCGTGCCGCTAAAGGGGCAATCAACGGTGGTTGTGCCGGGGAAGGCTTCAGGTGGCCGTGCCAGCAAATAGATAGCCACACCATGCCGCTGGAGGCCCTGGTGCGTGCATGCCGGTGAAGGACCCAGGGGTTGTGTGACTGAAGGGCTTGCCGCTGAGCAGGGCGTGCTGCTGAGCAGGGCACTTGCAGGCATACTGTTGAAGGGGGATACGTAGGGGGCGTGCCGGTGAAGACACCCAAACTGGGTGTCCCAGCGAAGGAGCCAAGCGGCATGCCGGCGAAGGAGCCAGGCAGGCATTTGCAATGGGGCGTATGTCGCTGAAGACCACTCCAGGTGTGCCGTTAAAGGGCGCATAGAGAGTGTGCCATTGAAGGGGCACAAGGGGCTTCCTTTTTCTTCTTTTCTTCTTCTCATATTCTCTTCTCTTCTTTTCTTTTCTGCTCCTCTTCATTCCCGTGCACGAAAACACAGGGTGAAAATTTTTAGTGTCCACAGGTCCAGGCCATCCTCGACATGCGACCGCCTACCTGCGTCAAAGATGTTCAATGCCTTACTGGGCGCATTGCCACGCTCAACCGATTCCTGTCCCGAGCGGCCGAATGATGCCTACCCATCTTCAACCTGTTGAGGGGACCCAAAATGGCAGCTGCCACATTCACATGGGATGAGGAGTGTCAAAAGGCATTCACCGAGCTTAAAGAATTCCTAGCTTCACCCCCGGTGCTGTCCAAGTCGGTCCCAGGTGAAGCCCTACATCACTACCTCTCGGCGACCCCATCCACCGTAAGCTCGGTCCTAGTCAGCAATGATGCGGGAGTCAAGAGATCGGTCTATTATACCAGCAAGGTGCTTAATGAGGCCGAAAGGAGGTACCCCGCAACCGAGAGACTCATGCTAGTGTTGGTTACCTCAGCCAAGTGCCTTCGACCCTACTTCCAAGGGCACTCCATTGTCGTACTTACTGGTGAACCCCTGAAGAGGGTCCTTGTGCATCCCAAAGCCTTAGGATGCCTCGTCAAATGGGCCATCATGCTCGGGGCCTACGACATTTCGTATCGGCCTCGCTCGGCCATCAAGGGACAAGCACTTGTGGACTTCATCGTCAAGAGCACCGTCCCGATCGAGGAAAAGCTCGCGACCACGCCTGGGCCAACCTGGGATCTGTTCATTGATGGCTTCTCAAACTCGACCGAGAGCGGTGCTGGCATCTTCCTTAAGTCCCCCGAAGGAGCGGAGCTATAGTATGCCTTAAAGTTTAACTTCCAGGCATCCAACAATGCCTCCAAATACGAAGCTCTTATCTCAGGGGCCCGGATGGCCCGATGGTTAGGGGCTGAGAGGGTCAAGATTTACACTGACTGCCAGTTGGTCTCTAGTCAAATCAATGGTGATTACTCGACTCGGGAAGAACCAATGATCAAATACCTCCAATTGGTAAAGGGGTTGGCACAATAGTTCGAGGGCTTTGAGGTAGTCCAGATAGCTCGGGAGAAAAACTCCCGCGCGGATGCCCACTCTCGGCTGGCCTCTTCTCTTGTCCCTAAGGGCACTCGATCAGTTCTCCTCGAGGAATTAGAGCGATCGAGCATCGATTCGGAGCTCATGACTGTTGACTCAGCCTCCTTGAGCGACTGGCGTACCCCCTACTTAACTTGGCTTTGAGACTCAAGAGAACCCCCCAACCCACGGGATAGTACATCTGCTTGGTTATTTGTTTAAATACATGCTCTAATTATATTTTAATTATTCTAAATATATTTTTAATTACCTGTTTGCTTGTTTAGTTCATTGTAAGGATCCACTTGACCCCTACTGAGTCTGACTATGACTCACCCTTCCTTCTTGCAGGTGAGCCGTCTCAGCCGTCCGCCAGTGGTTCCCAAGGTTTTGGAGACCGTGGATAGAGTGCCAGCAGTCGGTCTGTTCTTTTTGTATTTTTGTCGGGATATGCCCCGCGTAGTTGTAGCTTGTCTTTTCTTCCAACTGTGGGACTTGTAAATTGGTGAATGTTGTAAATCTGGACTAGTTGTATATATAACACTCTGATATTTTAAATTGCTTCTGCCTTACTTTAATTAATCGTTGCCAAAAAATTAACAATGTGCGCCTATGAATTCCAATTCCTAATGTAATTCCTCGACAATCCCACTAACCCTTCGGGGGCCTCATCAGCCTCCTGGGTGGCGTCCCCAGTTTATGGTAGCAATAGTCCGATACTTGTATCGGGTTATCAGTACCTTGAGCTCTGGGTCGTTACAGCTGGTATCAGAGCGGTGTTGGGGAATTGTATCAGGAATTGAAATCCGCATTAGTCCAGAGCAAGTCCTTTGGAGTCATTCATTGCTGGCTTAGGGTGTTTCTTGCGAATGCTGATGTGTTTTCTGTTGTCGTGTTTCCCTAGATTTAAGATGCCACCTCGAAGGCGAAGAGCCCCAGTTCCTCAGAATGAGGCTAGTGTTTCACTTGCTCCTGTTGTACGGGTTCCTGCCCAGGTTGCACCTGTTCCTATTCCGCCTGCGGAGTTACCCGGTGGTCGTGGACAAGCACTGAAAGAATTTCTGCTATTCCATCCACTGACATTCGAGGGTCAATCAGATCCCGAGGCAGCGAGGGAGTGGTTGGATGCCACTGAGTGCGTCTTCCAATGCATGGAGTGCGCCGAGGACGAAAGGGTTATGTTGGCTTCTTATCAGCTTCAAGGTACTGCACGCACGTGGTGGACCACGGAGTGTCAGGTTGCCTTCCGTTCCCGTCTGCTTTGACAGATCACATGGGCGGAGTTCATTACTACATTCGAACGCGTCTACACTCTAGCCTATCTGAAGTTAGCCAAGATGTATCAGTTTCTAGAGCTGACGTAGGGTGAGATGTTAGTGCTGCAATACCGAGACAAGTTTATTGAGTTGGGTCGGTATGCACCCCACATCTTTGCCGATGAGACCATGAGGACTCAGTAGTTTCTGCATGGACTGAAAGCAGAGTTAAGCCTGCCGTTGTTTGCTACTCATGTAGTTGAGTTAGATTCTACGTACCAAGCTACCGTCGCGCTAGAGTTAGATTTGGCGAGGACTCGAGGACTCCCTCAGACTGGGGTGGTTCAGTCGGCCATGCAGCATCAGCCGCTCCACCAGTCGTCTGTTCCAGGAGCTTCTCCCGCTTTCTCTACTGCCGATGGTGCTTCCTTCCTACAATCTCAGAGCAAGGGATTTCGATTTAAGAAGAAGAAGAAGAGGTTCGATCAGTTGGCATTTTTTGATCCGAGTCAGTAGCTCATTTCCTCTATTCGACCGCGTCAAGATTTTGTTACTTTTTAGCCAAGGTTGTGTTCCAAGTGTGGTGGCAGTCATTCGAGTGTATTGTGTTCCTTGCCAGTTGTCTGTTATCACTGCGATCAGCTGGGGCACATCTCCAGAAACTGTCCGTTGAGGCCGCAGACGGTGCAGTTCTCGCAGACTTCTCAGTCACAGCAGTCACAGTTTCGTCTTCCTCCATCGCCTTAACCTCAACCATTTCACCTACTAGTTCCCGCTCCTTCTCAGTAGTCGTCTGTAGCTAGCCGTCCGCCGAGAGCCAGAGTTACTCACATTACTCGTGCGGAAGCGTTGGCATCTAATTTGATCGAAGGTACAGTTTCGATTTATGATCGCTCAGCGCGTGTTCTTTTCGATTCAGGTGCAACTCATTCTTTTATCTCCGAAGATTTTATTACTCGTATCGAAAGGCCAGTGAATGAAGTTTCCTGTGAGATGCTCGTAGAGTTGCCATCTGGCGATTACATGTCCACTGCTCTATGCCTGGAAAATTTTTCGGTTATGGTCAGTGGTCAAAAACTGCCAACGAGGCTTTATGCATTATAGTTGGCTGACTACGACGCGATTCTAGGTATGGATTGGCTGGAACTTTATGGTGCCGTGGTTGACTGCCGTCTCAAGCGAGTATATTTCATGCCACGCAGAAAGTCAACCTTCTATTTCCAAGGTATCTATATCTATTTCTTTCAGTTGTCCTTTCTGTCGGTAGGGTGTGTCGTGTTGTCAGTTTTCTCCTTGTCCTTTCGTCTAATTTCGAGGATAAAATTTCGATTGACATGATCGATTGTTATAGACATCGTCACGCCACCTCCGAGTTCTATCTTCCGCTGGCTCGGGGCGTGACATCGAGTCAACACTTAGTCGATATTCGGCCCTTGGCTTAGGCCTCACGCCTTTGCTAAGTTCGTTGGCTTTGACAGGACGTCGAGTCAGCACCGATCCTATATTATGCCCTTGGCTTAGGCCTCATGGCTCAGCCAAGTTCATTGGCTTTAACAAGACATCGAGTCAACATTTATACCCCATATTCCTCCCTTGGCTTAGCCCTCATGCCTCTGCCAAGTTCATTGGCCTTGACATGATGTTAGGTCAACATATATCCGATATTCTTTCCTTGACTTAGACCTTACGTCTTTGCCAAGTTTGTTGGCTTCGACATGACGTCGGGTCGACAGATATCCTATGGTGAGGACACAAGAGCCAGTCGTCGATATTAGACACGCAACATGACTCGAGCGACTCCGACCTCTCTATGGTTGGGCGACCGCATGGAGTCCCCGCCTGAGCATTAAGTTTCATATGTGCGGGACACTAGTATTTTATTTTGCCTTTATGTCATTTGGTTTGTATTTACGTCCTTGTTCAATTGGGTGTGTAATTATAAGGCATTAATAGCCAATGTGTCAGTTCATAGAAGTCATTGGGTTTATTTGTAAAAAGGTCAGTAGGTCTAGCAAGGGGCCCTTAGTCCTTTCCCATTGGTCCACCTAAGTCATGTGGGGTTAGTCAACCATCCTAGGTGGCCATCTATAAGGTTGGACTAGTCAATTGGACACATGGGAGACAAGTGGTTAAAAATGTCAAGATGCCATCCCACCTTCTCAAAGGGGCGCCCCTCCCACTTGCCTTATTTTATTTTGTTGGATCAAAAAATACCACATGGGAGATTTAACCCTCTTCCCAAGCCCTAGATCCAAGGGTGGAGATGATCTTTGTATTGTGATATGTAAGGTTGTATTTTCTACATTTGGAATTAATGAAATCTATTTGAAGCAAGAATTGTCAAGAGTGCATAGTGCACCCTCCCCCTTCCTCTCTCTTCTTCCTCCTCCAGATCTAGGGCTTAGGCCCCTTCTATCTTCTCCCCTATCCCTCCTCCTTCTATCACAACTGCTGCAGCCGCCGATCGTGCCACCGATGAACCACCGTGCTCGCGTTTTCGAGGTGCTGCCTGAGTGTTGATTTGGCTGGACAGAGGCTCAACTCAAGAAATTTGGTGCTCATGCCCGAGATCTTTTGAATCTCAAATTTTGATGGTAGGTTCTCTGTGTCAACCCCGAACTCCACAAAAAAATTCAGCCCCTAAAGCCCTTCTTTTCAAATTTTACTAGTTTTCTCTTTCCACCCCTAGAATTCTGCTCACTGTGCAGATCCCAGTCTAGCAAGCCTCCTTCCGAACCCTTAACCCCCTCTAACCTCCACCAAATGACATGAAATTTTAACTGGAGGTCCTTTATGTGATGAATTTGTAGAAATAATGCAAGGAGAATTTGAGATGAGCTTAATGGGTGAACTTACATTCTTTCTTAGATTGCAGGTTAAACAAACGTCAGAGGGTATCTTCATAAATCAAGTCAAGTACACTTTAGAGCTGTTAAAGAAATACGGGATGGCAGAAGCAAAACCCATGTCAACTCCGATGGCCACAACCATGAAGTTGGACAAAGATGAAAATGGTAAAATAGTAGATCCCACACTGTTTCAAGGTATGATCGGATCACTACTGTACTTGACAGCATGCTACCCTGACATTCAATACAGCATATGTCTATGTGCTCATTTTCAGTCATGTCCTAAAGAATCTCATTTGTTGGCTGTAAAATAGATTTTTTGGTATTTAATCGGCACACTAGACTTTGGCTTGTGGTTTTCGATCGACAGCTCATTTGATTTGATTGCATATACCGATGTAGACTATGCTGGATGCATTGTTGATCGCAGAAGTACTAGTGGATACTGTCAGTTTCTTAGTAGGTGCCTAATTTCATGGGCCTCTAAGAAGCAACATTCAGTAGCTCTATCAACGGCTGAGGCTGAATATGTAGCCACCGGAAGTTGTGGAGCCCAAGTACTTTGGATCAAAAATTAATTGCTTGATTTGAATGTTGAGATGAATTCTATGCCAATCTTGTGTGACAACACAAGTGCTATTAATTTATCTAAAAATCATGTTCAACACTCCAGGACCAAACACATTGACATTCACCATCATTTTTTGAGAGATCATGTAGGCAAGGGAGATTTTAAGTTAAAATTTATTGATACACACAATCAACTGGTAGACATCTTCACAAAACCCCTAAACCAGGAACAATTCAATAAAATCAGGAGAGAACTTGGCATGTGCAAGGGTGAGAGCATACATACTTAGGTCTGCAGGCTTCTAGACTTGGAGACGGTGGCAGGAGGGCCTAGGGATTGCAGGATGGTGAACAGGGCTGAGCTGATGGAGTCACTTGGGTTGGAGGAGGGGCACTCGAGGGCTAGGGAGAGCTTGGAGGTGTTTGCGATCCGGATGGTCGAGAGAGCCAGGCCCACTTTCTGTGTGGACCCCACCCAGAGAGCAAGAGAGTAGACCTAGACCTAAGGAGGTTCCTGTTCTTGATGCTAGGGAGGCTGCTGCTGGGGACAAAGGGGGACGACATGAACTGTCATTTCCTAGGACTGCTGGAGGACCTAGACCAGGTGGGGAGATATGCGTGGGGTGTCGCCATGCTTGCCCACTTGTTGGCTGACCAATCCACCGGGATGGGTAGAGAGACGACTGTCAGTGATTTTGCACCCTTCCTTCAGATATGCAATTTCCTTATGCTTATGTTTATGCTTTTATTTATGCTTCTATTTATGCTTATGTGATATGCTAATGATATGTGGATGCAGATTTGGAGTCACTTGTACATCTCCATGGAGCAAGCTACAGTCTTCTGCCCTGAGGCGATTCCACTAGCCCAACGCTGGCTCCCGTACATGACGGGTGCCCCGCACACCTACGAGCTGCAGGTCGTGCGGCGGGAGATCTATGATTTCCCAGCATCCTTGGTACGTATGCTATGTTTATACATTTGTCTTATTTCCTATTGATGATTATGCGATGTGATGTTATGATATGTGTGGAATGCAGGTTGTGTGGAGGCCTTACTTGGGGATGGCGGACGAGGACCAGCCTAGGGTTGCAACTGGCTGACGCTTGTTTGGGTGGGAGATTTGGCTCCATTGCCTGAACAAGATCGAGCCTCTATGCCTTAGGTTGGTGATGAGGACCCTCGGTCTACATCAAGAGTGGGTCGAGGTGGTAGAGCCGCGTGGGGTCGGGTGGAAGACCCGAGGGTGTGTGGTGACGACCGATTGGCGACTGCACTTCCCAAAGCAGTTCGTCAATTGGCAGAGGGGTGGCACCTCGGTCGTCTCCCGAGCAGAGGACAACATGGCATACCTTTGGGCCTACTGGAGGACCTACGCCAACCAGCCTCAGATGAGGCCACGAGGGGTATGTATGAATGCATGCTTTTATCTATATGCTTCGATTGCTATATGATGAATATGTGACTAACATGTAATAAATGCAGGATGCACGGGATGCGATGGTAGTCGACATGTAGGTACAGCTCCACACCTTGGAGGCCCGACTAGTGGTTACGCGATCTGAGTTGCAAACGCTAGTGAGTATGCTTTTCTAAATGTTATGCTATGAGTCCTAAAGTTTGGGTGATCAGCGACTGACAATCTTTTAAAATGATGCAGCGTGCCTAGCAGAGGGTGGCATCAAGAGGAGTGGTAGGAGCCTCCAGCTTGAGCACAGTGGATCAGAGCACCCAGATCGCTTCCTTAAAGGAGCGACTGGCAAGAGCGGTGAGACGAGCTGAGGCAGTTGAGTGCAACATGGTAGCAGTGGTGAGAAAGATTACTTAAGCAATGCAGTTATTATCAATCTTCCTTTCAAAAACTTATGACATGCTGTATGATAACACAGGTGTGGGATCTACAAGAGGTGATGACCCGGGCTACCTTGGCAGGCACCGAGCTCACGATCCATCACCAGCGGGTCGCAGAGCTTGAGGAGGAGCGATAGAGGCTTGTCGGGGAGTTGGAGGAGATGAGGTGGCGAGCTATAGAGGAGCTAGTGGAGGAGAGGTGGCGAGCCACAGAGGAGCTGTAGTGAGCTACAGAGGAGTGGCCTCATGAGACCAAGGAGCTACCCCGAGAGACACTCGAGCTACAGCTGCTACTCAGGATGGAGAGACAGGAGCGCGACTGAGAGAGGGCGGAGCTAGCCGAGGTGAGGCTTCGCCTGGGTGCAGAGTTAGCAGAGCTGAGGCTCCTCCTAGGTGCCACAGAGGAGCGAGCGAGGGCAGTAGAGGACCGCTACTAGAGGGGCCAAGAGCGGGCACGAGCAAAGGGTCGGCCCAGTGCTTATTCAGACACTAGCTACCTGGTGGGTTCCTCTATGCACTAGAGGAGAGAGGAGTTAGACCGTGCTCGAGCCGAGAGGTAGACTGCCAGCCAGGGGTCGATGAGGCCCCCACAGGTTCATCCTAGGGACAGAGGTGGGGTAGAGAGTAGTGAGAGGAGAGAGGAGAGAGGTGGAGAGAGCTAGAGAGATTACCTTTGTATGCCTCCTCTTACACTTTGTACACACTTATGCATATATTTATGATTATGAAAAACATGTTTTGTCACCTGAGTGTTGTTCTTTTGCATTTGTGTACTTGTGTCTCTTCGCCCCTGCGTTCACTGAAGCAAATAGGTTAGTTAATCTGTTCGGCTTTGCCAACCCTAGAGGATGTGACTAGGATTACCGGGCTGAGGGTAGATGGGGAGGCTGTGAGCGGGGTGACCATCCCAGATTACGGGGAGCTTGCCAAGAGACTTCTAGGTATAGACACGATGTACGAGCCTCCTTGCAGGACGATTAGTCGCACTGACCTGACGAAGGTCATGGGATTGGGAGACGCTCGACAGAGATCAGGGGAGTCACTGACAGTGTACGCTGAGCATCTGACCGAGAGAGCTCGAGCCACCTACTGTCAGGATCCAGCAGAGAGAGAGAGAGTAGACATAGATCTGAGGAGATTCTTGCTCTTGATGCTCGGGAGCTTATTGCTGGGGACGAAGGGAGATGAGATCAACTGTTAGTTCCTGAGCATTCTGGAGGACCTGGAGGGAGTAGGGAGATATGCTTGGGGGGCTACTCTGCTGGCGCACCTGCTAGCTGACCTGTCCACTGGGACGGGTCGAGAGATGATTATCAATGACTTTTCACCTTTTCTTCAGGTATATATTTTTAAGTTAAGTGCTTATGATGATTATTTATGATTATGATTAATGCATGTGACTAATGAAATGCTAATGAATGTAGGTGTGGAGCCATCTCTACATGCCCATGGACCGAGTCAGTTTCCGACTTGGAGACGAGGCTACCTACCCCTTGGCGCCGCGGTGGCTACCGTGCGTGACCGGAGCACCTCATGCATATGAGCTGAGGGTCGTAAGATGGGAGTTTCGAGACTACCCTCCTTCACTGGTATGTATATATAATGCATTCTATTCTCATTTTCCTGCTATATGTGATGATATTATAAATTATATGCAGGTTGTATGGAGACCGTACGAGGGGATGCCGGATGAGGGCCAGCTATGGGACATAGCGGGCCGACCTCGCTTTGGGTGTGACATTTGGCTTCACTGCCTAAACGAGATCGTGCCGCTACGGCTTCGGTTGGTAATGAGGACACTCGGCCTGCACCAGGAGTGGGTCGAGGTAGATGAGCCTTGCGGGATCAGGCGGAAGTCCCAAGGGCAGACGAGGCCGACTGACTGGCAACTGCGGTTTCCCGAGAAGTTCGCTGACTGGCAGAGAGGTGGGACCCTGGTCGTGTCTCATGGTCCCGATAGCTCAGCTTATCTTCAGCGTCATTGGGAGATGTACGCGGGCCATCCTCATATGAGGCCGAGAGGGGTATGTATGCTTGCTTCCTAAATTAACTTATATGGTTCTAGAACTTGCAACTAATGAATGGTTTATGCAGGATGTACAGTACGCGATAGAAGCGAACTTACATGCATATCTCCACAGTCTAGAGGCCCAGCTGGTGACCACACGTGCGGACCTGGAGACTCTGGTGAGTATGCACTATCTATATGCTGTTAATTACCCTTGAAATTTGGTGTTTAACCATTGACAGTCTTAAAGAATGCAGTGTGCCCAGTAGGGAGTGGCTGCAGGAGGTACAGGAGGTGCATCTAGTTCGAGGGGTCCGACCGTCGAGATCACTGCCCTAGAGGAGCGACTTGCAGGAGCAATAGCGCGAGTTGAGGTGGCGGAGCACGACCTTACTGAGCGGGTAAGCATTTAAGTGATGTTTAAGGTTAATTAAACAATGATGGCATTGGATCATAAAACTGATAATGGTGAATATTACAGGTGGCAGAGCTATAGGAAGCACTCGTTCAGGCTACTCGTGCTGATGCTGAGCTGGAGGCCCGTGATCGATAGATCGCGGAGTTGGAGGAGGAGGAGAGACGTCAGTAGACAGAGGTGAGTAACATTCATGCTTCTCTCTTTTTCAAAATATCTTATACAATGATGCCTATAAGACACGTGGAATGAAGCAGGCTACCGAGCTATAGGATGCTCTCACTCGGGCTGCATTAGCCGGCACCGAGCCTGAAATTCATGACCAGCGAGTTGCAGAGTTGGAGGAGGCTGAGAGGAGGCGCAGAGAGGCTGAGGTGCTTCCTCAGGACGTGATAGAGCTGCGGATCCTCCTCGAGGTGGAGAGGAGAGATCGACTGAGAGAGAGAGAGGAGTGGCTGGAGCGAGGGCGAGAGCTATCTGAGTTGAGACTCGATCTAGGGGCAGCCGAGGAGCATGCTAGAGCAGCTGAGGCACGCTACCAGAGAGGCCGGGAGCGAGCACGGGCCGAGGGGTGACCCAGTGCCTATTCTGACACGAGCTTCTTCGCGGGTTCCTCTACTCGACAGAGGAACGAGGCGACAGGATGAGCTCGAGCTGGGAGGTCGACAGCTTCTCAGGGGTCGATGGGACCCCCACGGGTTCCTCCTAGAGATAGGGGTGAGCCCGAGAGCAGCGAGCGGCCTGAGGAGAGTGGTGGTGAGAGCTTGAGAGATCATTGTACACCACCTCCTCACCAATAGTGTCTAGGGGTCAGTTCAGTTGAGCAGTTGGCCCCCAACCGTACATCCCCCTTGAACGGTCCGTTCTAGACCGTTCATCCCTCTTTGAACAACTTCCATCTGGACCGTTCATCTCACCGAGCGGCCTTCTTCTGACCGCCCGTGAGTCTTATCCGTTGTCTCGTCCGTTGGTCGTAATGGCCTATCTCGTGTCTGTCTGTCTTAGGTACGTGTCCTAGGGCGGTGTCTGAGTGTCGTTTCATGACATTCTGATTTCTGTTTATCTTGGCTTGACCTTATGGTCTGTCCGTTGGCCCGTGGATGTCTCTTGATGTCCTCTAAGGGCTATGACCATGATATAAGGTGGCTAGGAGTGTTCTTATTGTGCACTGTCTTCTGTATGGCTTTTTAATGTCATTGTCTGGTTCCAGTCAACCTGGTGTGACCCAGTGGTTGACAGGTCACCTTGTGTGTGTGTCTCGACAGTTCTATCCAGTTCAAGACATGGTTCTGGATGCCGTGAGGTGTCATCTTACCTCGTTCTGTGTGTCCAAGTGTGCTGAGGGTTCTCGGTGTTCCCTCAGGTCTCCGTGAGTCATTTTTTACGATGAGCCATTTTCTCTAGCTTAGGATTAGACCGATTGGCCACTTGTTCCACTTTGTACGATGATCTTGACTCCAAGTTGTGAGGCTCAAGGATCATTGTAGCTTCAGGTCTAGTTGCCTTGTCCTGAGTCTGTTGGTAGTTTTCTGTGCTACCTCTAGTGCTTCGTAGTACGTGTGATAGTGTTTCTTCACCTATCTGTACTCTAACACTCATGTTTTAGAGTCTATGTCTCGTGATCCTCCACTAGTCGTCGCCTGATGGCACGTTTCGACGTGTCAGCCTTTACAGCGGGGCATTTCCCAATTTATGATTTTTAAGCTAGTTCCATGGGCTCCCGCTCTCGACAGTAGTGTCCTCGACCGTAGCATCCTACGGGGGGAGAATACTAGCTAGAGGCCTAGCTTAGGCGAGAGCCAGTGTGTGCACACGTGGTCAGGGGCTTTGGACCTGCGTCGACGGGCGTGACCCTGACTAGTCACTCGTGACTGTAGTCCTATTCTGGTTTTGACAGTGTCTTGGTCTCGGTCGTGCTTTTGGACGATAGGTAGACGAGCCACTTTGAGATGCAACATAAGACGTCAGGAGATGCGGCTGGCTGTTCTTCTAGTGAGGGGAGTACCTCAGACACGTGACACGTGACTTCCACGTGACTCTTGTATTTCTCAAGTGTCGTGACCTTTTCGGGTCAGCCTCCTTGTGGTTTTGCCCGAGGTCAGTGTAGTGTTATGTCATGTGCACGACGTTTTAGTTGTGCATGTAGTCGTGTCTAGATGAGCGTGCACGGTAATCGAGTCATGTGTGCTTTCTATCTAGTCTGTCTAGACTTTTTCTTGGGCTTTTGTCTTTCCCCTTTTTCCTTGCAGGCCTTCACTCTCTTGGTGTCTCGTCAATGGATTGGTAACTTCTGACTTCGTCAGTTCAGAGTTTCCCTTCTGTTGCTGTTAAGAGTAGCTTCGGGTGCTGAGGTTAGTTCGGCAGCCATGCTCTTTCGGTACGGGTTCTTCTCTCTTCCTTGCTTGTTCCCTACTCCTGCTTCCTCTTCTTTACAGCTTTGTAGTTTAGTTTTCCTGCTTTACTACCTGCTATTTTCTGTTCCGTGTTACTGCGTGTTTTTCGGTGGGGATCCGTGTGACCCCTACTGAGCCAGTGACACAAGGCTCACCCCTACTTTTCAGGTGGGTGGCGTCATTCTGCTTTCACAGTTCCTGGTGTGACGTGTCCGTAGCTGCCAGCTGTACCTACGTCGGGCTTCCCCTGACCTCAGTGTACGTCTGTCGTTTCTGTCGACTGTACTTGGACTGCACTGCTCGTCTTTCCTTTGGACTGGACTCTAGCATAATTGTTAAATTTAAACTATTAATTAAAAAGTAATTTTATTTCTGCTACTTTAGCAAACCAATCTAATGAAATTTAATTGCTTACTGTTATATCTCTGTGGCTTCAATGTACTACATGACAATCCTTTTATCCCTTCAGAGCTTTATAGCTCTTGGGAGGCTTCACGAGTTCCAAGTGGTATCGGGTCTGCTTGGTAGTCCTATCGGGTATATCCGGTATCTGGGATCCAGGTTGTCACAGTTGGTATCAGGGCGTTGTTGTGTGAAGTACATGGGAATCCGAGATATTCAGTTTTCAGAGTCCTGAAAGTCCAGTACAGTCAGTGACTGGCGTTAGGTTCGCGATTCATGATCGCTTCATTTTTTGTGTATCATCTTATGCGTGCTGGATTAGCACTGTGTGAGATGGTTCTTCTCTCGTTAGGATGTGACGAGGTCCTTCCTTTTCGTCATGATGTCTATCGCGGACCAGCCTAGGGGTCCAGGCTGGTCCGCCTAAACCCCCCAGGGGGGTTTAGGTGGACTGGCACCAAGAGAGAGAGGGGGAGCGGTCCCAGCATATAAAATTATATTTTTGCCCCTCTTTCTCCCTAAATTAACTAAGAAGAAAAGGACATTTTGACTGGGAGGATACATGGAAGCCGAGACTTATGTGCGTTGACCGGAGAGTGAACCCGTCGTGTTGTCGCTCTGTACTTTCGCATGTTGATTCCTCGAACTGGTATGGCACACAAACCACATCGTAGGTCTGCAAATGAGACGAACTAGAACTAAGTGGGGTCGTGAGACCTCCGAGCTGGAGGGAGGATGCGGCCCCCAAGGAGGTTCACCCTCCCCGGGGCGCGCGGCCGCCCCTGGGGTGAACTGGCCCCGGGGGAGGTCGTAACCTCGGGGGATGGCCCCCAAGGGTCTTCTTGCATCATTCGGGGCTGTCCTTTGATGGACTTTGATCTCCGGGAGGCTGGTACGGGCCCGTGGGGGCACCGTTCTTTGGGTTGTCGTAGCCGCCCGCAAGGTGTTCGACTAAATTCCCAACACGCCCCAGATTGCCGAACGGTTTGAGAAGGTGCTTGAGGGGCCACACGACGGGCCTTGGGTTGATGACGGAAGATCATGGGAGCTAAAGGGAGGCACTTTGCGACTGTGAGCCATGCCTCGGGCTATGTGTCATGTTGTATGGCGGGTTGTCAATGGTAGCCTCAGGTTGGTCAGAATGCTAGGATCGGATGGCTTATTGCCACGTGTCTGAGTGTCAGGGTTGGGCCTGACTAGCTGGGGGGTAGTTGTGGGACCCAATTGAGGGGCTGGAACCATGGGGTGGCCCGTGGTTTGGTGTAGATGTGCTGGAACATATGCACCCACATGGTGCTCGACGGAATGCCGAACATACCCGCATGAGCCGTATATGCATGCGGTGGGCCTCCAAAGCCTGTGGTTGACTTAGTTAGGTCTCCCTTAGACCTTGGAGGGTTGAAAGGCGTGCTTCTGGGTGGGCCCCTTGGCCCTTTTTGCTAGGTGCCATGTGGCGTGGCTCAACGTAGGGGCGCCCCCGGGTTGGCCCGGGCGACGATGCAGGATACGGGCAAGGCCCACATTTGAGTGGCCAGAGTTGACTCCGGGGAGTTACTTGTGTCGCCGTGCATCACGGCAGGCTAGTCAGGGCCCTTGTAGGGACCCACGGGATTGTAGAAAGGGCAGGATAGCCCGTGCCTAGAGGGTGTTCTGTGGAATGCCCGAACCCTCTTTTCTTGTGATTTTACCGGGAAATAGTCCAGGTATAATAAATGCCCATCACGGGTCATGCGTCGGAGGCGGAGATGAGGGCGTACGGCTCGTGAGACTCCTGTTTCGGGCTATTGTAGTTGTATTTTGACACTTCATATGCCTTTATTTTTGCTATGCTTGGTGATTTACCAGTGTTCTGACCCTTTCTCTACGCTTTATCTTGCAGCTATGGCGCGCTTTGTCAGAGATGGAAGGGTCCCTAGACGGATGGCCCGCGAGGAGGATCACTGGGTGCAGAGGACTGATCGACAGATGCCCCCTCTGGGCCCGCCGATGGTTACTATGGCTAGCATAGAGTAGCTGGATAGTGGGCATACAGTGGCGGCTAAGGGTCCCCTTGGCGAGAGAGCCACTGGAGTCGGGACCATGGAGGTGGCCAGGATTCAGGAGGCCAGCAGCATGTACATCTATGATAGGAGTGGAGGCTACCCGTTGGAGTTCCCCCTGGATCGGCATTTGTTTGAGTTTCTCCAGAGCTACGTTCCTCCTGGCATGGAGGAGGATGACTCGCGGATTCCTGGAGCCCGTCGTCAGCTTGAGCGGGCCATTTTGATCGGTAGGGATAGCCTGCATGGGGTAGCCTTCTACAGCTACCCTAGCTTCTCGGAGGACTACTGGAGGCAGCGATAGTTCCCCAGTGCTGAGTGCCTGGGGTTCTTTGGCGGAGCAGAGAGGTTAGGGGTCAGAGTTGGGCCACTAAGGCCCGCTTCTTGGGATTTGCACGGTCACCATCGTGCTGAGACAGAGGGGACCGCCGGACTGGTGCTGGAGCCCACAGGCTTGCAATATGCTGGAGAGGGCTATGATGACCACAACATGCTGGATGGAGTCATACGACAGACTGTCACTAGCTGGTACGATCGTTGGGCCGTGATTCCGTCACACTACTACCGCCAGGGTGCCACGTAGTGGCTGATGGGGATTATCCATCACTACCAGGTGCTATTGGAGCGAGCAGGGATCAGGTACGCGGTGACTGCCGCCTTGTATCCGTACCCCTGCTACACTGGGCTACTGCAGGGGCTGCTAGAGCGCTTCAACCGCCATTGGAACACGGTGGCCACAGTTCTTCCTATCACATGGTTAGCTGAGGTTTACTCTATTGGTAGATTTAACTTCTGATGCTATTATTTAATGTAATTCGGCATGTTTACCTATTTAGGTAGGCTTTCCTGCTTTACTATAACTGTGATTTAATTGTGTCATTACCTGTTTACTACATTAAATGCATGTCCTAATTACCTTTATTATTGTATGCTTGTGTGTTTAGTGTGAGGTAGGGATCCGCGTGACCCCTACTGGGTCTGACTGTGACTTACCCTTTCCTTCTATAGGTGAGCCATCCTAGCCCTCCGTCGGTCCATAGCATGTTTTTGGAGACCGTGCCTAGAGCGTCAGCTGTGGTCTGTCAGTCCTGGTGTACTTTTGTCTGAGGTATGCCCCGTGTAGTTATACAGTGGAACTATTTTGCTGTTGTCGAACTTGAACATTTGTAAATTCTGGACTATTGTATACAACTATCACTCTGATATATTTTAATTGTTTCCACACTTCAGTTTAAATTACTGCTCTAATTAATATTACGCTTGGTGTAATTTCAATTGTTTATACGCTCCCTCGACAAACCCCTCCAACTCTTCAGGGGCCTCATCAACCTCTTGGGTGGCGTCCCCAGTTCTTGATAGTGGCAGTCTGATATTTATATCGAGTTATCGGTACCCAGAGCTCTGGGTCATTACAACATGAGTGCTCGCCCCTTGGGAGCTCGGAAGCTACCACCTTCATTTTCAGGGGAGTGTGAGTGCTCACCCCTTGGAAGCTCAAAAACTACCATGGTTGAATATAGTTAGGGACGCTTCCGTTTCCATCGGCGAGGGAATGTGTCGAAAAATGACTCACTGATAAAAAGTTATTAGGTTTACAGCATTCCATGTCTTGGGTATCTCTCGCCTCTCCAGCGTTGTTAGCTTGTATGCTCTCTTGTTGAGTGCTTCTGTTACCCTGTATGGGCCTTCCCAGTTTGGTGCTACTTTCCCCATGGCCGCTCTTGGATCGGCCACGCTTGCTCAACGCAGCATCAGGTCTCTGGGGAGGAAGTGGCGTTCTTTAACATGAGCATTATAGTACTAGGCCACCTTCTATTTGTAGGCTATGAGCCTCATCTAGGCGCGCTCCCTACCTTCCTCCAGCAAGTCGAAGTTTTCTCGCATAGCCTGGTTGTTCCTAACCTCGTCGAATTGTCCAACTCGTAAAGACGGGTTGGATATCTCAACTAGGATGATTGCCTCTGTTCTGTATGCGAGGTGGAACGGGGTCTCTCCTGTAGCGGCCCTGGCAGTAGTTTGGTGCGCCCAAAATATGCTCGGGATGGAGTCTTTTTATATCCATGAGTCACCAGCTTGCTCCAGGTGGGTATTGATGCCGTGAAGGAGTGTCCTATTGGCATTTTTCACTAGACTGTTTGCCTGAGGGTGGCCCACTAATGTCTACTGGTTCCATATCCCTAACTCTAAGCACTTTTCTTGAAATCAACAATTGTCAGTTGTGAGGATGCGTGGCATCCCAAACCAGCAGATGACGTTCCGCAGGACGAACTTCCATGACGTTTCACTTGTGATCTTTCCTAGTGGTTCTACCTCAACCCATTTGGTAAAGTAGTCAATGATGACAATGAGAAACTTCTTCCCTCCTTGTGCCTCGGGGAAGGGTCCCAGTATGTATACCCCCCACCGAGCAAATGGGCGAGGCTCCATCAGGGCTTCCGAGCTCCCAAGGAGTGAGCACTCTTGCTTCCCTGAAAATGACGGTGGTAGCTTCCGAGCTTCCAAGGGGTGAGCACTCACGCTCCCCTGAAAATGAAGGTGGTAGCTTCCGAGCTCCCAAGGGGCGAGCTCTCATGCTCCCCTGAAAATGAAGGTAACTTCAAAGTCTCCTAGAGGCGAGCACCCCTGCTTCCCTCAGAAATGGTGGTAGCTTCTGAGCTTCCAAGGGGCAAGCACTCATGCTCCCCTGAAAACGACGGTGGGAGCTTCCTAGTTTCCAAGGGGCAAGCACTCATGCTCCCCTAAAAACGACAGCAGTAGCTTCTGAGCTCCCAAGGGGCGAGAACTCATTCTCCCCTGAAAACATGAATAACGGGTCTATCTACCGTCACGGCCTCGCCACACGCACTCCCGCATCAAAGGAAGAAAAGAGATCGAGGAAATGCCAGCACACACCACAAGGCAAAGAGAGATTGCAGAAGGGAAGCTTTTATTCATAACAAGTGGGGGAATACAAAAAGGTAACTTGTCCTCCTAAGGACGGAACTTGTCAGGCAAAAGACTCAAGACCCCCTTGTTGCTGTAGAAGAGGTTGACCTTCTCCAGGGCCTCTCATCATCCATCCAGGTATCTCCGTTTGTACTCTTCATAGGCGCTCCCACTGCTCTCCCCCGTCGACGACTTCGTCGCCGTATTGAAATTTTAAGCCCAAAAGCATTTATCGAATTTTCTATATATATAAATCCTCTCTCTCCTCACTCTCATTCCCTCCCTCTCCCCTCTCAGGTTCTCTCTTTCTCCCCTCTCTTCTTCGGCGGTCGACGGAGTGAGGCGAGGGCGAGGCAGACGCGACGCGGGCGAGGAGTGGCTGGGCATGGGTGAGGATTGAGGGGCGATGGCCCGCGGTGGAGCTCATGGCGAGTTCGTGAACCGGCGGGGCTTAAATGGTGTTTTCTTGGCAGATCGACATCTTCAGTGCGTGAAATCTTCGGTGGAGGTAGGGGGACGGATCCTTAACTCATGCACTTCCTTTCCCGCAAGTTTTGTAGGCCGTGGTGAGCCGAGCGGGGTTATTTTCACGTTTTGGGGAAAAGAGCATGTTTTGGGATGTGAGCCGAATCGAGCGTTTCGATCACATTTTTAGGGTTTAAATGGGTCCTCTCGGTGCTAGAGAGGTTGGGGACTAGTTTCCCTTGTTTTCCCCTTCACATGGGTGTAAACGGGGCGTGGAATGGGATTTTCCACCGTTTTCACCATTTTCGGGCTCGGGACGACCTAGCGGTCGTTCCAGGGACCGCTAGGGGTTTAAGCGGTCAGGTGAAAACCGCTAGGGTCCTCCTATGTCGATTCGTGCCTTGCAGTCGCGTGATAGATCGCCACCGAGCCTAGCGGTCTCTAGGAGACCGCCAGGCAGAGCCTTGCAGTCCAGATGTGACCGTTTGTGATTCGTGTGTTTAGGGGCCTTACGATCCTGGCTGGACCACTAGGCCAGGCCTTGCAGTCCGGAGGAGACCGCCAGGATCCCTAGCGGTCCAGAGAGGACCGCTAGGTGGTTTTTCGTGCTTGCCGTATCTGTTTTGCATTGTGTTGGTCTTCGGTCAGTCCGGTTGAGACCCAATGACCGACCTATGATCCTGTGAGTGTCCAGGACACCCTGTGGGGACTGTGACCGTGTTTTTGGGTGTCCAGAGGTACCATCTTAACTCGATTAGTGTGCTCGTGAGTTTTAAGGGTCTGGGCGACCCTCTTGGGTACTAAGCTTTCGTGATTATGTTAAATCGAGTCGTCGTGAGTCAACACGAGTGCGGTAGGTCTCTCCCCGCACGACGTGGATTTCTCTGGAAAAGTGGTTTCCAAATGGGCCATGTGTGTGTGGCCTTGGACTGTGAGTCCAGTTAACCAGCCTGGGGCTGGAAATTTTTCGCGTGTCCCGTGGATGAGAGATCCACTCGGAAGCTTGTGAGCTGTCTTGATAATCGTGTCATCGTAATTTCAGACCTAGGGATTAGGCCAGATTGACGGTGCTGTGCCGTCACGTGTAGTGATCTTGACTCGAGTCTTGTGACTCAAGGATCGTTGGGTTATTAGGTCTAGTGGGCTGTCCAGAGTCTGGTGGCCGTAAGCCACCTGTTACTCCGTGTTACTCGCGATGGGTGCGTGCATGATTTTCAGTGTCCACATTCAGTGTGCCCCCACTAGTCGTAGCTTTCCTGCGCATGCGTGTACGGACCCACTTGGGAGTGGTGGAGAGCGTGACCTGAGTGAGACGGTTGTTAGGCTGGTTACCGTAGGGCCCCCATACGCAGCCTGAGTCTAGACTTTTTGGGAAGAACCAGCTAGAGGGCCTGACCTAGAGTGCATGGTCTATGCGTGCACACGTGGCTGAGGGCATTGGACCCGCGGTGACGAGCACGAGCCCAGCTAGTCCTTGTTCTGTGTTCCTGGTTACTGTATGGTGTCTCAGTCTCCGCTTGGGGCATCGCAGCGAGACACCTGAGGCTGCGGACTAAGTCATCAGTGGACGCATCTAGCCTTGCTGGGTAGGTACTCCCGTCACTTGACGTGAGTTTGTCGTGACTCGTGGTCCCGTTTCTCATTTGCGAGATGAGGTTTTACGTATGGTTTCAGTGTGGGCCTTCGAGTGTGAGCACAGGCCTTTGCGACAGAGGTGTCGTGACGTTTTTACTACTAGTGTGACTTGGGTGGTACGTGTCCTTGTAGTCCCCCGACCGTGGGATTGGGGCGTTGGTTTTCATTCTAGTAGGAGTAGTTGCAGAGTCGTGATTTCATCGGCTGCCATGTTTCAGGGATTAGTGTACGATTGTGTCTTCTACCATGTAGTTGTAGCTACTCCTGCTGTTGTTGTTGTTCTAGCTCTAGTTGCTACTTTTCGTACTGTCGTTGTTTTCGGTCGAGGTTCTGCGAGACCCCTATTGAGCCAGTGATAGAAGGCTCACCCCTGGTTTTCAGGTGTTGTGGTTCTTCCTCAAGGTTCGAGGGCATTGCGTGGAGGTTCCTAGTTGCCAGCTCGTCGAGTTGAGTGTTCACTTGACATTTGGTACGTTTTTCTGCCTTAAACTGTGAGAAGTCTTGATAAAGCTCTCAGGCCTCTGAACAGCTACTTTTGGAACCACATGCATCTTTGATTCGGACACATGGGTTTTCTGCTAACACAGCCTTCGGCACTATGGTTTGTATTGCCAGCTCGGCTTAAGTTGTGCTTGTAGCTTTCTCGGGGAGTGGGACACTACCCGGGGTGCTTTTGTCTCGGCTGGGCAGTCATTTGGTCATCAGCGGACCTAAATGGTGAGAAGATGTACCCGTGCCAGGTTACTCGGGTCTTCCACTGACAGGGCCTTCGACATCTTGTTCTGAGGGGCCAGAGATGTTCTGTCACCTCAGGAGGGCTTCTCATCAGGTGGCGGGCCACCACGTACGCTCTTGCCCTTGGTCGGATGAAGAACATTGCTTATGCAGCATGATCGAGTCGATGCCGGTTCGTTGGACAGCCAAATGACACTGCCGATTTGTTGTGGATTCTTCTGATTCCCCCCTAAGGTGAAGTCTCTGATGCTCGTATTAGATGACCTGAGGCTCCAGTTGTTCGAGAAGACCCTCGTGTATTAGCTTTCTTCAGCTTCCGGGTTTAGCGGGCTGCATCATTCTTTTTGTTTAGGCGTGATTGCCATCGAACATATTTTGAGTGCCAACAAGGCCCGAGCCATGGAAACCCGTGCTCGGGAGGCCGAGTCAGAGCTAGCAGCGCTACGCTCCTCGATGTCGACTGCAGGCGAGGAAGCGGTGGAGCGCTTCCACTCCTCTTCGCCCTTCCAAGAAGAGCTGACAGAAGTGGCCTTGGAGTTCTACGGGCCAGCTTGCGACCGTGGCTTCCGGGAGGGCTGGAGCGCCGTTGTGAAGGCCATCGTGGTGAGCTTTAGCCATGTGGCTCTGTCTCTTCTTCTTCCCTCGGCTCCTTGTGGCCCGGAGGCTGACGATGGTGAGGGGGAGCCTGACGTCGATGGTGCAGGCGTGGAGGAGTCGGTGCTGGGGCCGAGCACGGGCGAGCGGGCCCCTACAAACGTCTTGGCGGCGTGAGGCCAGGTGGTGGATTTGGACGAGGACTCGCCTCCTGCTAGAGCCGTTGATGCACGTGAGCCCGATGAGACTGGGGCACGTGACGAGTACCTGGGGTGAACCCTTAGAGGGGTGACCCTACTTGCTTATTTTGCTATTTCCTTCTGCTTCTGCCTAGGTGGCAGTTCTTCCTTTTGTAACCTCTTTATTTCAGAATGGAAAGCTTTCTTTTGTTTTGCAAATCTCAAAATCTCTTCCGTGTACTCTCCCCTCTTTTTGAACAGCTGTGAGATCCTCTAGGGATACGAAATGGCGCTTAGGAGGGGACTTTGAAAGGGCGTGACTTTCGGGATCCGTCACTTCGATTTCTGGGAATTTACTTGAGGCGGTAGGAGTCCTCATACTTCTGGGGACTTTGCTCCTCCTATAAATAGTGGCCTTTGCGATACCCTTTCGGCCATCTCCGAACCAGTGAGCTTTGAGGGGAGCTTCCTTGTAGGATGTCGTCAGACGAGTCTGGTACTTCGTCGAATGACAAGTCTCTGCAAGTTCACCGTCAGCCTTTGATTCTTAGGAGGGATCCCCCACCAGCTCCTTGGCGGTGGTGGCCGGAACCAGGGGCAAATGCTCCTGTTTTTGAGGAATACCAGAACGGGTACTTGGATGGCTGGCATAAGGCCTTGGCAAAGGTCAATCGCTTGTATGCCGGCAAGGGAGTCCTGCTCCTTGAATCGGACAAGTTTCATCCTTAAGGGGACAGAAAATGACATTGTACTCGCCCTCCTTGCTTTTCAACATCGCTTCTTTTGTCGTCTTCTTATTGCATGGTCATGACTGCTTTTCTTTATTCTTGTAGGTACGTGATGAGATACTTCCCGAGCTAAGGGGCATGCTCCTCTGCTTGAAGATGTCGGTAGGCAAGGCTGTCAGCTTTGCTTTCCAGTTTACAGGCATGGCCAATGCACTGGGTCGGCTTCCGTAATGGGTGGGCCTTGTTGGTCCACAGTCCCCCGTCAACCAGGGGTGGATGGATCAACCGGTTATCATTCTTGGCGCAGGCCTTTCTGCCTTCGGTATCCCTAGTTGGTCCGCTTCCAAGGATCAAAAGGGATGTTAGGTGTGGAACTCATCCCTCTTCTCTGGCATAGATGGTTTCCTCTGTTGGGCCACTTCCTCGGAACAAGCGGGTCGGGGAAAGGTCATCTATTACTGCCACGAGAAGCTGGGGATGGGATCGTGTCTCCACTACCTTGTTTCCTTATGTGTCTGTAAGATGGCTTCGTGAGAGCAGTTCTAACCCTTTGACAGTTTTATATCTTGACTAAAGAATAAGGTCTCTTGTATTCTTTGCATCTTGACTAAAGAGTAAAGCCTATTGTATTCTTTGTATCTTGACTAAAGAATAAAATCCCTTTAGCATGAGCTTGTTTGAATGTGTACCTCTTTGATGGGAGACGCTCGTATGATGTGCTTCTGGTTGCTTTTCTGTGTGCATGTCCTTGCAACGCTTGCGCCTTCCCTTGGGCTGGTCAACTTGCAGCCATTGTTTGCGAGGGGACGAGTGCCAGCCTCTAGGGGACCCTTAGGTCTCCTTCTGATTTTCAAGGGGAGCAGTGCTCGCTTCTAGAAAACCCTTAGGTTACCTCATCGTTTTCAAGGGGAGCGGTGCTCGCCTCTAGGGAACCCGTAGGTTACCTTAGTTGAATACGGCTGGTTACACTTTACTGGAAATATTTTCTGAGGTTTACAGAGTTCCATGTCCTGGGAACCTCCTGCCCCCCCAGTGTTGCCAGCCTGTATGCTCCTTTACCGAGCACTTTAGTTACCTTGTACGGGCCTTCCCAGTTTGGCGCGAGTTTTCCAACAACTCCTCTGGTGTCCGCTACGCTTGCTCGACGTAACACCAAATCTCCGGGAAAGAAGTGTCGTTCCTTGACTCGAGTGTTGTAGTACTGGGCCAACTTCTGTTGGTAAGCCACGAGTTTTACTTGAGCGTTCGCTCTGTCTTCTTCGAGCAGGTCTAAGTTTTCCTGCATTGCTTGGTTGTTTCTGGCCTCGTCGAAGTGTTACTACTCGTAACGAGGGGTTGGATGTCTCCACCGGTACTACTGCCTTAGTGCCGTAAGTGAGATGAAAAGGTGTCTCCCCTGTGGCGGCTCTAGCGGTAGTCCGATGAGCCCATAGAATGCTCAGAATTGAGTCTATCCATGAGTCGCCTGCTTGATTCAGCTGGGTTTTGATGCCGTGGAGGAGCGTTCTGTTGGCATTTTCCACCAGCCCGTTAGCCTGGGGATGTCCCACCGACGTGTAGTGGTTCCATATCTGCACCTCTGAGCACTTTTCCTGGAAGGCAGTGCTCGCGTATTGCCTGCCATTGTCGGTTGTGAGAACTCTCGGGATCCCAAATCGACAGATGATACTTCATAGCACGAACTTCCATGCTACTTCGCTCGTAATCTTCCCTACCACTTCAACCTTGACCCATTTGGTGAAATAGTTAATGGCGACTGTGGGGAATTTCTTCCTCCCTTGTGCTTCGAGAAAGGGGCCTAATATGTCCATCCCCCACCAGGCGAATGGGCGAGGCTCCATCAAGGCTTGAAGTTGCGTAGCCGGCTGGTGGTGTAGGTGAGAGAACTTCTGACACTGGGGGCACCTCCGAACATACTCAAGGCAGTCTTGCTGCAAGGTGGGCCACCAGTATCCTTGTCAGATCAGTGTCCATGTAAGTGCTCACGCCCACACATGGCTTCCGTAGAGTCCTTCGTGGACCTCTTGGATGGCCTGGTTGACCTCCGTGGGGAACAAGCACTTTAACAATGGAGCTGAGAGAGATCAGTGGTATAGCTGACCATTTACCACTTTGAAGTGGGCTGCTCGGGCTCGCGTGCGACGTGCATTGGCGCGGTCGCTTGGAAGTTGTAGTCGTAGGAGAAAATCCAACATGGGATCCATCCAGGAAGGTTCGTAGTCATGGCATTTACTTGGGGCATTGGCTCTTCTATGCTTGGCGTCGATAATTCTTCCACTAGAATTGATCTCGAGTTGGAGACCGTGGTGGCAGACGCCAGGTGAGACAGGGTATCTGCTCGGACGTTCTCCTCCCATGGGATGTGGACCACCTTGAAGCGGATGAATTCGCTTGTCGCAGCCTTGGCCTTTTCCAGGTATTTGACCATGAAGGGATCACGGGCCTTGAACTCTCCTCTGACCTGGCTGGTGATGAGCATGGAATCATTGTACGCTCGCACATTGGACGCCCCCAGGTGTTTCACCATGCGTAGCCCCGGGAGGAGTGCTTTGTATTTGGCCACATTATTCGTGGTCGGGAAGTTAAATCGTAAGATGTACTGGAGTTCTAACCCTTCTGGTGAAAGTAAGACTAACCCCGCTCCGCTACCCGCGGCACAGGACGATCCATCGACATATAGTTCCTATGTAGGCCCTGAAGATTGCTCGGACGAATCCTCGACAGGTATGGTACATTCGGCTACAAAGTCGGCGAGGGCTTGAGCCTTGATCGTGGTCCTTGGGGGGAACTTGACGTTGAACTCTCCCAGCTTGATAGCCCACTTGATCAGCCTTCCTGAGGCGTCAGGGTTCTGGAGGATTTGTCGCAGCGGCTGGTCGGTGAGGACGACGATTGGGAGCGACAAGAAGTAAAGATGCAGCTTGCAAGCGGCCGTAATGAGTGCTAGGGTGAACTTTTCTGCTCTCGAGTACCCGAATTCCAGCCCTTGTAGTGCTCGGCTAACGTAGTAGGCGGGCATCATGACTCCTGCTTCTTGTCGCGTGAGCACGGTGCTCATAATGCTCGGTGTCACGGATAGGTATAGGAGTAGCTGCTCTCCCTTTTGTGGTTTGGCGAGGACGGGAGGAGCCTTCAGATAGTGTTTTAAATTTTCAAATGCTTGCTCGCACTCCTGATCCCAGTCGATCTGCCCTTTCTTTTTCGGTGCCTGATTGACTTGCTTGATTAGTCAAAAGAAAGGGAGGCACCTCTCAGCAGCCTGAGATAGGAAACGAGCCAGGGCGGCGACACGTCCAGTGAGGCACTGGATGTCCCTCACTCGCTCTGGTCACTACATTTCTAGCACTGCTTGGATTTGGTTGGGGTTGGCTTCGATTCCTCGATGGGTGACGAGGAAGCCGAGGAACTTCCCTGCTTTAACTCTAAATGCACATTTGGCTGGCTTTTAGCGTTCAAGAGAGGTCATAGGCCGTTGCGTCAACGCAAGGCTTGGCCGCGCATCGACGCACAAAGCATAACACAGAGGAGGTTACAGCGGCTGTTACATCGACGCAGGGCTTCACTATGCCGACGCGCAACGCCCACCCAGGGGCTGGCATAAGTTGCTTCATCGACGCGAGATGAAGCTGCGTCGACGCAGTGTTCAGCCCAGCACAAGGCTGCATCGGCCCAAGGGCGATACGTCGTCGACGCATAGCGCGGCTGACGCGGGATATGAGCTGCCAAAGTTCAGGTGAATCGACGGAGGGTTGTCCACTATTTGCCTGGCGTTTGACAGGCTGGGGTCGCTAACTGTGTTTGTGATTTGGTTTGCCAGGTGAAGACTTGACTGCTACCCTGAAGATGATCCAAGAATTGGTCAGTACTGGACCGTCGGTGGCGCTCCCCTCTTTCGAAGGTGAGCCAGGAGTGGCGGGTAGCCTGATCGCCCTTGTTGCAGGAGACGAGTCTGGGTCGCTACCGCAGCTGTCGGCAGGGACGCCCCTCCCTCCTTTGCCAGCCGTTGTCTCCGCTTGCACAGTGGGGCTGGTTGGGTCTTCTACCATGGGACCCTTAGGCATGTGACTGGGAACTTAGCCACTTGTGGTGGGCTTTTTGTATCACTTGGTAGTGCTAAGCTTCTTTTGGTGTTTGTCACAGGTACTTCATCCCCGTTGGAGGAGGGTGAGCTTCCTCGTGACACTACTGGAGCCGCAGAGGGAGAGCCTGCAGCGGCGACTCCGACTGGAGAGGATGAAGAGATTGAGGGGAGTGCCCCGACTAGTGAGCTTCTTGTTCGAACCCTTGACTGGGTGACTTTCTTTATATGAGGCCAGACTATATGCTGACCTTGTTGTTTTATTGATCCGCAGGGGCTTCTAGTTCCACCACCTCCGAACGTTCGTTGGAGACTTCGTCAAGCTCCTCAAGTAGCGGTAGCTTCGTCATGGAGACAGAGGAGAGTTCGAGCTCTTCCTCTTTTGGGGCCTCCTCTGCCGATGGGACTGAAATGGAGGCTACTTCTGGAGGTGTGTGGGAGTCTTTCCTTCCCCTCTTTAGCACTGGTTTATGCTTTCTGGCAGAGTATTGATGCTTCTGTATTGCGTGTAGCGCTGGAGTCAGGGGAGGAGCACGTGTCGGCCCCTGATGTGGACTGCCGGGAGGAGCTTCCCGCCCCGCCTACAGCTACTGAAGGGGATCGGAAGGCAGTGTGGTTCTTATCTTTGAGGGCCATCCGGATCTGGTTATAACCGGACGACCCGTCCATGAAAGACAAAGCTTCATGATCGGTGGTCATGTCGACCATTATTTCGGTGATCGGGACTAGGAAATCGTCCCTCAGACATGCTTTGTTGAGGTCCCGAAAGTCGACGCGGATGCAGACTTGACCACTTTTCTTCTTTACTGGGGCAATATTGGCATGCTAGATCGGGTAGATACATAGCTCGATGAAGTCGGCCTCCACCATCTTGTTGACTTTGGCCGAGTCTTGAAGTTCCGGCTCATGTCGCATGCGCCGCAGTGACTGTTTGACTGGAGTGGCTGAGGGAGAAATGGCTAGCCCATGGGTCTAGCCCTGGCATCTCCTTGTACGTCCAGGCGAAGCAGTCTTTGTATTCGAGCAGGAGTTGCTTATAATCCTACCTTTCCGCTTCGGTGAGGAGAGCGCTGACGAACGTCAGCTGGTGGGCTCCGTCTTCGCCCAGGTTGATTTCAACGACTTCATCAACGGTTGTCTGGCCACCGTACTCCAACTCGGGAGGAGCGGGTTGAAAGTCAATGAAATCTTCGTCATCGGTACCAACTTCATGTACTTCTTGGTCTTCGAAGCCACTACTCGACGCCGAAGGAGCTGGGAGATCAATGTTGCTGGGTTCTAGCTAGGATTGTTCTGGACTGCCAGTGCCAGGCTGACAGTTGCCAGCTGGTGCCATCGAAGCTTGGTTGAGGTTGCCTGCTAAAGCTGACAACGCCTCGTGGCCATTGTCCTGAGAACCTTCCACGTCGGGAGAGTTTACCGGACTGGGTTCTCCGACCAACTGGGAAACACTGGGAGCTTCTTCAGCCCTGATGTCCTCGTAGGCGAGCAACGAAGACTCACTAATTGCTTGAGCTGTGGTATTGGCCCAAGCGGGGAGCGAGATTAGGATTGGCTCCTCCTCATCCCCGGAGCTATCGAATTTGGTTTCGACATTAGTTTGGTCGACGACAGGCTGTGCCGGGCCCACGACATTGACTGCGTAGTGGACACGGAAGTCTGAGTCCTGGTCGTAGCCAAGTCCCCTGGTATCATTGTGGGAGAACGGGGGTAGCCCCCGGACATGGAAAGGGGTCCACAACCGGTGAAAGT
>JANBPO010000279.1:0-96055 GCA_024336825.1 Amorphophallus titanum
GTCTCCCTTTCCTATTATGCCCCTTTCTCTCCCCTTGACCAAGAGTATCTAGGGTCTTTTGTCCGAGATCTAGGGTTTAGTATATAATCTCTCTTGCATCAATTTTGTGGAGAATATAGATGAAAAATTGTGAAAATCCCCCCCTCACTCTCGCTAGTTCTTCATCTTCCTCCTCCTTGATCCAAGGTGTGATGTCCTTTCTTGGGAGTGATTCCAACCTCTATCCCCTCTATTGGATGGAACTTCCAGCCACTGCCTCCATTCGTGCCGCCATCGAGCCGCCACGGTCATTTTTTCAGTATGTTGTCCAGGATTCTGAGTTACTAGATAAAAGGTTGAAGACAGATCTATAACTCCCGATCTAACCGTTGGATCAAGGTGATTTATTCAAGGTTGGTTCATCTCATCTTCCCTAATCCCGAGTTCAATTTTTTCTTCGATCAGATCTCGTTTGAGCCCCCTTCCACCATCGTCTTTCCCCCTCTCACAGTCTGCCTGTGTGTAGATCTGCGAGATAGTGACCTGGTAAATCAATTTTCTAACCCCCCAAACCAGTTCATATCGCCACCAAAATTTGTGTGCGTGATCACCACTTTCTCCCCTCTCACCCAAAAAATCCCAAAGTCCTAGATCCACTCTTTTGCCCTCAGTCAAACCCCTGTAACAGACAAGTTACAGTCTGCCATGTAGTCTGAGCCAAAAAAACCACAGAGGTACAATCTTTTCCTTGGAAAATATGACCGTTGGATGGATCCCAAAAGTTGATGGTTTTAAGCCAGTGGAGTCCTCTTTGCATTGGCGTTGGTCTCGTTCCGATCTGACATCGGATCTCGGCATGGTGGTCGATCTTGCCAGAGCGTGCAGTTTTGTCCCGAGACAAGCCAGCAAAGGAGGTTATCGTATAAATCAACTGGAAAATATGCCCATGTAGGTCCAACGACCGCCACTCTCAGGGGTCGACTAGGGACCCTCCGCCATCGTCCCGGTGAGTCGCCTCCTTCAGAAGGTCCCCGAAGGTTGATGTCCCTTTGGACACCTTTGTCCGCTGTCCTATCTGCCAACAAATTTCAGATCTGGAGTTGCAGCCCGCAATCACCCCGGAACAACACCGCCTTGCTACCAGCCAACCCATGATCGGTGCTCTCGGTGTTGTTGTGTAGCCTGTTACCTCCCTACATGTAGTGGACCGTAAAATCATTATTGTAATTAAATTTTACCACTATACTGGGAGTTACGGATCATGGCCGGGATGTCTTCCCCACGCCCCGAGTGTGGAGGTACACTAGCCTCCCTATGTGTCTTACTTGCTTGTTCCATATAGGTTCTTAAGTCATTGCATGTGTGTTATTTCGATTCCCAGCTAGTTCAATTTTAATCACCCCTTCAATTTTAATCACCCCTGGGAGAAAGCGAGTGTGACCCATCCCATGACTCGATCTAAGCATGAGAGCGAGCTGAGCACCTGAGACTCAGTGTTAGTTTCTCAACCGTGCAGATCAACATGTTTCCCTCGGTGGGGACGATCGTGAGCGAGTACTTCTTGTTTGTGGCATATTCGCCTCTTCAGGAATCGCGTTAAGTGCTGAGTAGTTCGTGTCATCGCTGGTCACATTGTCATTTTAGTCACGTCGTCTCATAGAGTCCAAGGTTCACATCGAGTTTGTGTCGAGTCTCATGTCATCCCGCATCAAATTGGTATCAGAGCTGGTTTGAGTCTAGGGTAGTCAGTCTAAGGTGTTGCATTTCATTCTTGTATCCGGCATATCAAAAGGTATTACTACAAAGATAGGTTAAGCCTATTTGGAAGGTAGCCTCCTTGCGTGAGTTGGATCTTTGGACCGATAACTCCGCCATGTGCTGGATACTGGTTTGAGTTCAGGTACCTCATTTTGCATTGGTCCATCCTGGTAGGTCTAGTGAGTCACCCCTTAGCTCCCTTTAGGTCCCCTTGCATGCCCACTCATGGAGGTACTCAGTACCATCGCCCTGACACTATGGGCGAACCCCGAGGTGCCACCCAAGGAGGCCAAACTCTAAAAGATATGATGGCTCAACTCATGGAACGCATGGATAGGTCCGAACAAACTCTTAGGGAGCATATCGATCGCTTGGACAGCCGACTGAAGGCCATGGAGGACCGTGCTGAGGCTTCCGACCGATCTGCCCAAGGTCTGGTTGGGAGGCTAGAGAGAGTGGAGAGAACCCCCCACCGGGACCAACCCAGAGTTGTTCACGCCCCTCAGGCACCTGCTGCCTAGACCGCCCCACATAGGGCTGTGGAGTGATGGCCACGTGCCCTCGATTTTGAGGACTATGAGTCCGACAATGATTATGAGGGAAATGGCTGACGCCGACGTGGCCACCGACCACAAATGGATGATGAGGACGTTTAACAGTTTCCAACCGTTTGATGTTTTTAACAACTTATCATTATCATTTTAATGCTTCAAGAAGATAAAATTATTACACTTGTAGTACTCTAAATAAATGTTAAAATGTTTGTCCGTAGCCTTCTGAGTTCTGACTCGAAGCCGTGGCTTTGATGCTTCTTCGGCGCGTCCGACTGTCTGCTGCTCCTACGAGAACGGAGGTGGTTGTGAATGACCCGGATCCTCTCTATACTGTTCCCCGGGCAATTTGTGTAGCGATCACCGCGACTACCGCGACTGGTGGTATCTTGTGCCGGCCGGCCGACAAGGTTGGACCGAGGTGATGAGGGCAACGGGGAAGGAGACTTGTTAAATTCCTATGAACGGTATCGTTCTACTACATGGTGGGTGGGCTCGAAAAGCAGGCGTCTTCTAGCCTCCCAACCCATGTCAATCCATGCGAATGAATGAGAGGAAATGCCCGTGAGTGACAAAAAACCCATGAGAAGGCGGACGTCGCAGCTGCCGAGTCCCTCGCTTGGCCATGATGGCTTACTCCCGTCTCCTGCGTGTGCTCGGCGAGGCTGCCTGCCTCTCCAGAGGGAGGGCCCTCCACGCCAAGATGCTCGTCTTAGGGTCCATCTCCGACGTCTACGCTGCCAACGACCTCATGACCATGTACGTCAGATGTGGCCGCATGGCCGACGCCCGCCGCCTGTTCGACTGTATGCGGACGAGGAACCTCGTCTCCTGGACCATAGTAATATCTGCATATGCTAAACTGGGTCCTGCCAAGGAAGCTCTCGAGGCCCTCCGGTCGATGGTCTGGGAGGGTCTTGCCCCGAACGACTTCACTTACGTGGGAGCCATCACTGCATGTGCCGCTGTTGGGGCGGCAACAGCCGGGAAGGAGATCCATGGCCGGATCTACCGTGTTGGAGGAGGTGGAATGTCGAGTCATTTCGTGAGCAATGCGCTGATCAGTATGTACTCGAAGTGTGGGGAGCTGGAAGCTGCTCAAAAGGTGTTCGACGCAATCTTGCTGCCTAACCCGGTCTCCTGGTGCTCAATTATATCGGGATGCTGCCAATGTGGCGGAGAAATGGAGGCGTTGAGGATCTTTTCGAGGGCGAGAAGGGATGGTGCAGTGGAAGCTGATAACCCCTTTGTGCTTGCTAGTGTTGTAGGTGCATGCGCAACCCTCGCCGATTTGGGATTCGGAAAACAGCTGCACTGCCATGTGATCAAGCGTGGGTTCGGATCGGATAAGTACATCGAAGTGGGAATTGTGCACTTCTATGCAAAATGCGGCGAACTGGATTGCGCAAGCAGGTCCCTCTGGGAATCAAAAACACCAAGCTTGGCATCATGGACGGCACTGCTCGGAGGGTATGTTCAACAGGGCCAAGGACAGAAGGCGATGGAACTGTTCTCAGAGATGCGGGCTTCTGATCTGGAACCAAATGAGCATACTCTGTCCACAGCAGTGCTCGCTTGTTCGGAGGCCGCTGCAGCTGGGGCAGCACGGCAGCTCCATTCTCTGATAGTGAAGTCAGGGTGCAGGCTAGTTGCACATATGGGCAATGCGCTTGTGGATGGGTACGCGAAATTTGGACTGCTGGGGGAATCCTCCAAAGTTTTTGGAGAAATGGAGGAGAGGGATGTGGTGTCATGGAATTCATTGATTGCCGGGTACGCCAGACAGCATAAACTCGAGGGATTTGCAGGACTTCTTAAGTGCATGCTGCTCGAAGGTGTGCACCCAAACCTCCACACCTATTCTCATATCCTTAGCTTCTGCGGGGATCTCCCGTCTCTGGTTTGGGGCAAGCAGACGCATGCACGTGTTATAAAACCAGGATTTGTCAGGGATGTTGTTGTCGGGAGCTCGCTTGTAGACATGTATGCAAAGTGTGGAAGACTTGAAGATGCTCAGAAGATCTTCTGCAAGCTGACTGTAAAAAATTTGGTTTCTTGGAACTCCATGATCATCGGGTATGCGCAGCACGGGCTGGGGAAGGAAGCTGTGCAGACGTTTCAACTTATGCAGGAGGAAAGCATCAGGCCAAACGATGTTACCTTCATTGGACTTTTATCTGCTTGTGCTCATGTTGGTCTCGTCGAGGAAGGGGAGAGGTACTTTGATTCCATGACCGGGCAATGGGACATATTTCCAAGGATAGAACACTATGCTTGTTTGGTGGATCTATTTGCCCGAGCAGGGAAGATTGCGAGGGCCTTTGACTTTATAAAATGCATGCCTCTCAGGCCGAACAAGGTCATCTGGCGAAGCCTCTTGGCTGGTTGCAGGACTCATGGGCACTTAGAGGTGGGAAGATATGCTGCTGGGTGCATGTTGAAGGCTGATCCCCCGGATGTTTCAGCTCGGGTGCTGCTGTTTGATGTGATTAACTCATGTCTGTAGTCCCCGACCCTATGTACACACACTAACTGACTACACTACATCAGGCCCTCTAGCTAATTTTTCTCCTGGCCTAGACTCGAGCCGCTACAGTGGGAGGCCCTATGGCAAACTAGCCTAAAAGTCATCTCACTCTCGGGTGTAGCTCTCCACCTACTCCCAGGTGGGTAAGCACACGCATGCCCAGGAAAGCTACGACTAGTGGGGGGCCAGTAAATGGACTACTCTAGATGAAAACCACCGAAATACGGATAGGCTACGCACAAGCCTGTCATATCTAGCTCAGAACACAGATGGCATGATGCCACCAGACTCTGGGCAGTCCACTAGACTTACTAAAGCAACAGTCCTTTAGTCACATGACTTGGGGTCAAGACCGTCGTACCATACAGCATTATGCCATTAATTCGCCCTATCCCTAGGGTCAAAACCACGGTTAAAATAATTTATAAGGTGGCTCACAAGCCGCTAAGTTCATAACATTTTGATCGCTCCTCCATGGGTACCTGGGTCCTCATCAAGTCAACGAGGATATCCAGTTTAGCGTTGAGGGTTCGGAGGGCATCTGGGTCCCCAGGGGCAGGTTGTTTCCCAGCGGCCGGTGGAGGTAGGACGTTGGCCTGATTGTTGGAGAGGGGGCCCGTCAAAGAGGGGGAGGGCACATGTTCCCTTTCCACAGCCACTAGTGCCTTTTCCTTTTCACCGATGTTTCTCCTACTGATGCTTATCCACACCATATTGGTCTCTTTTTTTTCTCTCGTTTCCCACAAATGGCACCAGATGAAGAGGCGTGATGTCGTGCTGAAGGCTAAGCTGCCTAATCTTTGATGAGCATTGGTCGTAGCCACGCAAGGTTCAAACTCTGTAAGGTGCAGGGGGCCCAGGGTAATAATGCTGGAGAAAACCCTCTGATACTTAAGTCAGCAAGATAGTAGAGCTTTGTGCGGAGAAGAAGAAGGAAGCAGGAGGTGAGCACAAGACCGCTCTCCACCAATAGAAGTGGCTAAGAGTGCTCAGAATGGCTTACCTTTCTAGAGGGCTTCCCTTGATTTATATAGTGGCCCTATTGTCTTTTGGGGGCAGGGGAAGAGGGAGTGTTTAGGGGGTGTTACCCATTCAATGCAAGCTTTCTCCCTTTCGAGGGCGCTTACCCTTCCTTCCTCTTGACCCCTGGGTTCCCCTTGTTCGGTTACGCTCGTTTGCCGCTTGGGCTTTCCCAGAGTGACCACTATTTAGACACCCGGGCCCAGAAGCCGCCTAGGTTATATCAGTCCGATTGAGTTGGGCTTCTTGATGAGTGGACCCAATCATGGGGCTATCACTTGTTGGACCTGGTGGGTCCAGTTGGGCTGCATTGGGCCATATATCTTTTGGGATGCTAATTTACCCCCCTCCACTTGCCCCCCTACTCTCGAGCCAGAAAATGGGCTCGTATAGTGGAGCATATGTAGGCCGTATTTCTGGCTCCGATGGGGATTGGCCGTTGTGAGCTGTCCCTACTTTGAGGTTTAGGGGCCATTAATATGGTTGTCCTAGCATATGAGGGATCGAGTGTGATGATGATATATCTACGTTAGTTCGGGGGCACTCTTCTTGGAGTCTAAAACATCGCGTTGATACTTCTTGGGGCTTATAAATAGCTTACATGCATGCGTTCCACGTTTCCTCCATTTAGGAATTTTCTCCCTTCGTTGCTTCTGTGGTTTCATAGCGGGATTCATGCGCTAGGAGTACAGCCAGAGGGAGCGAGAGATCGCCGAACCTTTTGCAGAGTTAGTGGAGATCACCGCAGAAGCGATCCGCCAGCTTCCTCCTCCCATTTGTTCGTCTGATCCCAGCATTTCTTCTTCTCCTTCTCGATCCTCCATGGCGGTGTACCATGATGAAGCTGAAGTTCAGGAAATGGAGTAGGAGGCGGGGAGGTTTAGAGCTTGCACCTAGCCACTATCTCCACAGCGAACTAACCAAACCAGAGGTGAAGGAGCTTGAGATTCACTTCTAGCTTCCTTAGTGGTATTTCTTTTCCCTCAAAACTCCACGAGTCGAGTTTGGACACCAGCTCGAGCCTTTTCTCTACCTACCTCTTGGCCTGGAAGAGTGGGTTCCATCTCCCCCTCCCCCTCTTTGTTGCCAACCTGTTGACTTTTTTCTAGCTGGCTCTTGTCCAATTGGTCTCCAATTCTTATACATTCATCTTCTCCTTCATCGTCCTCTACCGCTTATGCGGTCTCACCACGTCGCTCGACCTCTTCCATGCCTTCTTTGAATTAAAAGAGCATGCTCATGTCGGGAAGGGCTTCTATTATCTTCAGGGCAGGAGGGGAATGAACTATGTAACTCTTCACATAAAGGGTGGAAGTCCCAATATTATTGATGTTGACCGTGCAATACTTGGGACGGCCCTGTGCTGGCCGTGTAGCATTTGAGCGGCCCATGATGGACCGTTCATCATCTGAGGCCTAACCGGTGGTTTCTTCCGTGCCGATTCGAGTCCCGAGTGAGTGGACCTCGATCCACGTGTTGACCCGTGGTCTGACTGATGCTAGGCATCATGTGGGGGCCATGTGTTAGGGTGCTGTGGGGTCCCGGGAGGTGGTGTTCTCAGCTGGTGTCACCGTGAGTCAGCGTCGGTACGAGGAGCGGTCCTTGTACTTGTCCAGTTCAGGCGTCATTTTTCATTGATTAGAGAGTCTACTCCTTCAACGACCCTCCACTAGTCGTAGCCTTCCGACACGCGTGTGGTCCCACCAAGGAGTGGTGGCGAGACTACCTGAGAGAGACAGTTTTAGGCTGGTTGCCTGTGGTGGCTCGAGTCTGGGCTGAGAGGAAGAACCAACTAGAGGGCCTGACGTAGTGCAGTTAGTCAGTGTGTGCACACGTGGTCGGGGACTTCAGACGTGTGCTGATGAGCACGACCCCAACTAGACCCTTATCTTGTGTTCAGTGTATGATGTCTCAATTTCCACCTGGGGCGTGTAAGGAGACACCTAAGATTGTGGACTAAGTTGTCAGTGGACACATCCTGCCTTACTTCCAGTGGGTAGTGCTCCTGTCACTCGAGTGTAGCGACCCTAGTTTCTTACGGTTGTGGCTTAGTGTTCGGGTGGCCGAGGGTATCCTATTGTACGACATCGACTCGTGGTTTACTATGAATAGTCATGGTACACGTGTGATAAGGTTACTTCCTTTTAATTGTTCATTGCTATTTATTTTGTTATAGTTATTATTTCAAATTATTATTTCTTGCACCATGTACTCATCATTGTGAGGTGGCGATCCACGGGACCCCTACTGAGCCGATGAGATGAGGCTCACCCCCTTTTTGTTTCCAGGTGAGGTGCGGCTAACACATTGTGCTTCTGAGGCTTCGCGTGGAGACGACGGTTAGGGTAGGCACCAGTTTGCTAGAGATGGGGTATGCCTTGTGATCTTGTACCATTTTTTAGTTTACTGCACTTACGTATGGACGTATAAATTCTGGACTGTGTAATTGCTAAATTATATAATTGTTTATTTCTCACATTAATTATGTTAAGCATTATTGAGTTGCAATTATTTAGATTCTTATACACTACCACACTGTCTCCTTAACCCTTCCGAGCCCTGACTTGTGAGTGGCAAGCCAGGATCCAAGAATATTGGGGTCTTTCTCAGTATTCGGATCTTGGCACGTTACAAATGGTATCAGAGCGTGGTTATGGGGGTGTATAGGAATCTAAATTGATCGTGGTAGTCTAGAAAGTCCATAAGATGTAGTATTGTTGGCAATTGGTATGAGGTACGATGTGTTGTATTGATTCCACCATTTTCTCCCCTTTTTGTGTTAGAAGGTCATGGTGCCTAAGAGGAGGACCTACTCCCAGCAAGGGCAGTCGGCAAAGGATCAAGAGGGGCAGAGTAGGGCATTGGTCCATGAGCAGCAGTAGCAGAAGCGTAGCGACACGAGGCATTTGTCGAGAGCATGTATCAGTTCTATCTCTGACAGTATGGTAGGGAGGCTGGAGAGGGTTCTTCATCTCAAGAAGGCCATGGGCAAGCATTGGAGGAGTTTCTATAGTTCCATCCACTGTAATTCGAGGGACAGTCAGACCCAGATGTAGTGAGGGCTTGGATCGATGCTGTGGAAAGAGTATTCCTCTCCATGGAATGCGTAGAAGATGAGAAGGCGTTGCTGGCTAGCTATCAACTATAGGGCCTAGCTTTATGATGGTGGACTACAAAATGGGAGTCGTCATTCAGTCTCACCCTCTTCGACAGATTTCATGGCAAGAATTTCCTAAAGCTTTTGAGCATGTTTTTACCCCCAAGCATATCAGATCCAAGAAGATGTAGCAGTTTATGGAGCTGACTCAAGGAGACATGTCCATGATGCAGTATCACTCCAGGTTCATTGAGTTCGGCTGTTATGTTCCCCATAGTATGGCTGATGAGAGGATGAAGACCCAACAATTCATTAGAGGATTGAGGGATGAGCTCAGGCATGTGGTGGTTTCTACCCATGTGACCAATATGGAGGCAGCTTATCAAGCAGCCGTAGATCTGGGGGAAGAATGGTCAAGGACCTAGGAGCAGGCCAAGATGGGGCAAGTGTAGACAAGTCAAAGTCAGTAGGGCTTTATTTAGCAGCAGAGTACATTTCAGTAGAGCTCAAGCAAGTCAAGGCCATCTTCTTCAGTGGCCTCTGTTGCGGGTTCCACGTCATTTGGCTCGAAGATTAAGAGGATGTTTCAGAAGGCAGGATTTGGCAGAAGACATCATGATATGATCATCAACAATGACTCCTTCAAGTATGAGCGCGGAGACACTGTTAGAGTGGATTATCCCAAGGACAAGCATTTGCTGGCTTTCCTTAGACGCTTCAATCTCCACGGGAAGAGAGATCTGTTCCTTGTTCGAAGGGCCGAGCGGGCCATGCTCGTGAAGCGTGATAGTCTGAGTGAATTAGTTGTTCAGGGTAGGCCCATGTACCTCCCCGGGGAGCTCAAGAAATGGGACGCTGTGCTTGGTCTGTAGGAGTGGACTCCAGAGATCGAGTTGCTGACGAGAGCTCCCCAGTTTACGCCGGCTCGCTGGAATGATACCGCCGAACGCGTTGACAGAGAGAGACCCATCTTTGGCTTGTTCCTTGCCCCGCTGAAGTGGGGGTACTAAGATGAATCATTTCTCTTGGACTGCTTAGCGGTGCGCTTCAAGCACTAGATTTCAGTGGGATGGTTTACGGAGCTGAAAGCCACCGACGTCGATGCCTTCAGGCCAGGAGCAGTAGAGTTCACAGATTATGTGCTGTAGCAGTACGCTCCAATCCTGGTGAATGTCAGAGTATACCACATCGTGTACGCCTCCAGGTACCGCTATCCTATTTCTAGAGGCTTATGCTGTGGAATGATAGAGGTGTTTTGTCCTGAGTACAACACCTTCTACACTGTAGAGTGGGAGACTTCCTTGGATTTATGGAGCCTTTCCCAGCTGAGCGGCCTACCGATAGACGGAGAGCCATATGAAGAAGTATGCTTCCCTGACTGGCAGAAGGATCAGACTGACGGTGAAGGCAAATATTTCATTGGCTTCGCCTACCGATACTTGATGAAGGCATACCGCACCCTGCGGCAGTCCACGCATGATAAACGGGAGGCGCGGAAGCCTGGAGAGAAGAGATGTGTGCAGATGGGCACATGGCTCCAGCATTTCTTCGGCAAGGAACAAAAGTATGAAGACTTTCCCACTGTAGCCCCGATAGTAGCAGGGAGGAAGAAGAGGGTCTGCCACCATCTGACTTCCCAGTCCACTTCAAGGGGAGGGCGACGAGGAGACCCGAACCCCACTGGAGTTGATGCAGTCACTCACTGTGCTACATATTTAACCTAATAGCTTTGTTCATTCACCCTCCCTCAGGGTGATGTAACTAAAATCAGGGCAGAGGCGATCTACCCTGCATGTTTGATGGCCTCAGGCACGAAGCTGTCTCTTTGCCCGGTGACCCTGTGCCTCACGTACAAGATGCTGGGTGATCTGCACAAATCGCCCATTCCCAGAAATTCACGGACGGTTGGTCCGCTACACTTCTTCAATGCTTGGGTCTGCACCCTATTTTCTAAAGTAGCTCCTAGGTCACTTCAGGCGAATCGTCCCGTGCCGAGGATGATCGAGTTTGCCAGCGTCGAGCCATCTTCCATGGCAGATCAGCTTTTTGCTATTCGGGGCAAATTAACTGTGGTCCCCATGGACTCTCTCGGAGTTCTGCATTTCTGGAGCCTGGCGGCAAGTTCGGGTCCACTTGTGAACAGGATGCGGCAGTTTCACCTGTTCGAGACCGAAGGATACATTCACCCGCTTGCCGGCACCAAATGTACGAGGTCGATCCTGGAGTCAGAGTTAATTGGCTGGGCACTAGCCATTCAACCCAGTGTCCTAGTATTCAGGAAGAGCGGCCTTTTGTGGTTGGAGCCATATGATCCCTTTCTCTTCAGTCGGAACTTCGGCTATGACCAGCACATTCCTCCTTCCTCAGCATGGTTCGATTTGCCAAACAGGCATCGGGCCGGATAGACGACCAACGATGGAGCCCGTGCTTGGTGGGATTATTTCCATCAGTGGGAGAATGTATCTTTCCGAGTTCCATCCCCCGCTCGTTCGCCCAGAGTGACCCATGACTATATCAAATGGTGGAATGCACGGACGGGCTTCTACCGAATCTCCCGTCGTGATTGCTGGAATGTTGCAGAGCGCCGCTTCTTGGATTCTCAAATAGAGCCGATGCTAGACATCAATCCGGCCTATCTGAGGAAGCTGAAGTCCTAGACTAACACTGAAGTGATGGCGTATCTGGAGGCCAGGAAGGTTGTGAAGCGTTGGTCGCCCAAGGCTGAACTGAAGATGCCAAAAATACAGAAGGACGACTATGTGAAGATGCTTCGGGGGTTATGCCGGGTGAGCGAGCAGGCGGTCCTTCAACTGATCCCTTTGCCCGTGGAGGAGACCCTTCCAGTGGTAGCCAACTGGTGTCCAGAGGTAGACCGCTTGCATCCATATCGGACGTTCATCAAGAGGGAGGACCGACACGAAGACCTTTACACCAACACCCCCTGGCTATTCGCCCTACTCCATTCACATGGGCTTGCTATTACCGGCTCACTTGAAGCCATTTTGGGTCATCCCTTGCTAATATCTTTCAAGTATGCTGACGGGTGGGGCTTGGACCACCTAAGCTTGTACCACCATTTATCTTCTCGTGGCCATGAAGACATGGCATTATTGGCCGAGAAGAGTGAAAGATTGGTGATATCAGTTGGCTTGTTTGCGAGGCGGCTTCCAGAGACAAGATGCCTTCGCTATTCTATTGGCTGCTTACTCCCCTGTACACAGGGCCAGTAGGTATGCTTGCATTTCACTTCAGCCTTGAGCTGCTTCTTTCATACTTAGCATGTGTTTCTCTCACTTGTGCACTTTTGCAGTCCATCTCTCTTTGGAGGTGACCCGCCACTACAGGGAGTTGATATCTAAGGCGCAGAAGCCTTCATATTTTGAAATCCCTGCCTCCTGGTGACTCGCGAAAGCGACCCAGGTCTCAAGGTGAGGAAGCTATCAGCAGGGCTAAGAAGGTAGAGACTCGAGCGACACAGGTGCACCGGAGGAGGACTGCGGAGCAAGAGCTAACCATCGTTCCCCCTCTGGTTCCATCATTCGAAGGATTTGAGGCCGCCTGGGCACAAGGGCCTAAAGCCGAAGGTAAACTCTTAGCTCTTCCATGGCTTGTTTGCTTATTTCAGCTACTCTGGCTGATTATCATTTTACAGCTACTGGCACCGTCTCTGCTATCGTTGGATTGGAGGCGGTGACGGGTGCTGTGGTCAGGGAGAGAGTAGGAGAAGCTCCTACGGCCTTTGTCGAGAGAGATCTCCCTTCTCCGACACCCCACCAGGAGGTAGGAGGTAAGTTGCAATCCGTTCATAGGGCTTCTATGGCCCAATATGTCTTCAGTCGGAACTTGATTGTTTGTTACTTCTGGCTTGTAGTTGATATTCGGTTGACAGTGCTTCCTGAAACCGGGGCTACTGAAGAGGCTGTTGCTGGGGAGCAGACTATTTTAGGGTGGAGCCCCAAGAGACTCCTTCAGTCGATGCTCCTAGCTCAACACCCACCCAAGAGACTCATGCCGAAGCAGCTGCTCTTATTTGCAAGGCATCTGCTCAGTTGTTGGAGATTAGGGAGCAGGCGGAGGACTCTTCATCCTTCGAGGAGGTTGGTTATGGTGGTGGCTCTAGGGATGATGAGCTTCCACCAGCTGATATAGAAACTGAGGATGCTGGAGCCTCTTCAGCTTATGAAAGTGACTTCATAACTTTCAGCCCTCCTAGGCTGCCAGGAATTGAACTGGGGCCATCATACCTGCTTGCAGGAGGAGGGTTGGAATCAGCAGAGGCCGCTCTTGGGGGCCTGAATGTAGTGCTGGTTGAGGTTGGAAGCGCTCCTCCATCCGCTTGCGGCTCCTCCCTTCTTTTTTATACCAGCTGGCTAACATGCATATATGTGATGCAGGCCGAGGTGGCACCGCCAACCATAATGGTGCAGATACCCCTTCCTGATTTGGGGGCGGGCCAGCCGACCCTCCCGCCAGTCTTGCGGCCCATTGCCTTGCGGTTTCCGAAGGATTATGTGGCAGCAGCGGCCTTACAGGGACCTGGGGCGGTTGTAGCGGTTGGCGAGTCGATGGAAGCTATAGAATCTCGATCGCCTGCCGCTGACAAAATATTGATGCAAGTGCAGAGTAGCCTCCCCGAGATAGAAGCGAGAGAGATTGTTGAAAAAGAGGCCGGTGCTTCTAAGGCCTTGGCCATCATTGGTGAATCTTCTTCTATAGAGGCCAGTGGGACTGAGCGTGAGGAGCAAGTATCCTCGGCTATTGAAGTGACTGGCGTGGCTTCACCTTTGGAGATAGGCAAGGAGGTTGCCGTAGTGGAGACTCTCCCGGTTACGCCAGCTGCGGCTATCGATTCTGTCGCTAGTGCCCTTCAAATCCTACCGTCGACATCCTCTGGGGCGAGCGATGACATTTGGGCGGAAGTTGATAGCAGGGTGGACTTCCAGCTTTTCGAGACCTCACCACTGGGCTTGCAATTCTCAAGTGACATGGTATGGCAGTCCCTGGGTAATCGTCAGCAAGCCATGTCGGCTACACCAAATTTATCTTATGCGCAGTTGAGGAGCTTGGTAGAGCACCTCTCCCACTCGTTACTGGCCTTTGGTTACTCGGTGGAGGATTAGACTCCATGGGTTACAATGTTATTAAAGCACGCCAACAGGCGGGAGTACCTCAATCGTGAAGTATCCGATCAACTGACAGTCGTGAAGGTAGAGAGAGCCGATTGTCAAGCCACTGCTGCCTCATTGAGAGGGATGGTGGGACAATTAAAAGATGTGGCTAGCACTACCTCAGAGTGCCGGTCCTCTCTCACAACGCATATAGCGGAGCTGCGTGCCGAGCTTGCTAGGGTCGAGACCAAACTGCAGGAGATCGAGTGCCTGGAGATTCAGACTATTGAAGAAGCTGACTTGGCCGAGGGGCAACTCGCCTCTCTTGACGAGAAACTATCACGGCTAGAGTCCATAGAGTCTCGCTTACAAGATTTGGCCCGATACCCCTCCTTGGGTCTTTTAGAGCTGGAGGATGTCTTCAGAAGCCTGCTGCAGTAGCTTCTGCCCTTTTTTTTATCAACTTCTGCTCCTTTTTGTCTTTGGAGCTTATGTACCTCGGGGGATGCCCCGGGCAAGGGTGTACCATGACATTTCATAGTTAATGAAACAACTTTATTTGTCGCTCCAGTTACGACTGTCATCATTTTCCTTCTTTTTTCTTCTCTCTTTTTTTTTCTCAGCCGATAAGTTCAGCCCAGGGATATAAGCTACTAGAGCAGGAGAGCGCTCACGCCTTCAGCAAAGGGGTGAGGTGTTCAAAAGATATAAGAGTAAATTCGTAATGTCCATACCTACTTCGAAATGCAGTTTTATAAATGTCTTCCTCCTTGATCCTCATTTGGTGGTAACCAGACCGAAGATTAATCTTGGAGAAATAATTAGCTCCAGATAATTGGTCGAACAGCTCATCAATTTTTGACAGCGGGTACTTGTTCTTGATTGTAAGATAGTTCAACTATCGATAATCAATGCATAATCTCAATGTTCCGTCCTTCTTTTTGACAAAGAGCACGGGTGCTCCCTAGGGGAAAGTACTCGGCCTAATGAATCCCTTTTTCAATAAATCCATCAGCTGCTCCTTTAGCTCCTTCAGTTCAGTGGGAGACATCCTGTAGGGTGCCTTAGAAATAGGACTGGCACCAGGAATAATGTCGATTGTGAATGACACTTCCCTTTTCGGGGGTAAACCAGGCAATTCTTCTGGAAATACATCGAGAAAGTCCCGAATTACTTGGATGTCTTCAATTTTTGTCTTCTCAACTTCCGTGGCAGTCACAAAAGCTAAGAAAGCCACACATCCTTTATTTACAAGTTTTTTGGCTCTAAGGGTTGAGATAAGAGGGGATCTATTCCGAGGGCTAAGATAAACCAACTCGGGATAATCCGTAAAAGTTACCTTGCCGTGTCGGCAATTCACCATTGCTTGGTAGGTGGATAACCAATCAGTGCCTAGTATGACATCATAATCCTTCATATCAAGGCATATCAGGTCGACCGACAGGTTGTTACCTTGAACCATAGCCTCACAACTTGGGTAGTGATGCATGATATCAGACTTGTTTCCAAGAGGTGTAGATATAACTAAATCTAACCATTCAGGCTCTTTAGAAAATGAGGTAGCAAAATTCTTGGAAACAAATGAATGAGTTGCTCTAGTATCAAATAGAACTTTAGCAAGTGTAGAGCAAACGATTAATGTACCTTCCACGATTCCTCCTTCCGTGAGTTCGGCCTTGTTTCTTTACCAGACGCTTCTCGTCTTTATTGACTTGTTCCTTCATCAAAGGGCAGTCAGGAATTCAATGCTCTCGACTCCCACATCGAAGACATGCTCCCAGTTTCCTCTAGCATTCCTCGGTCTTATGACTAGCTTTGTCACAATATTTGTAGATTTTCTTGGAAGGTGCGATAGTGGAGAAAGGCTTGTTGCCGATAGTGGAGAAGGGCTTGTTGCTTTTCTGGAACCTCTTCTCCTTGGAAGACCCTCCTCCGTTGAAGAATCGCTTCTTGCCAAATGATGGTTTGAAGCTTCCCGGACTTGTGACGGATTCTCTCTTATCCTTGCCTTGAATCCTTTCAGAGAATTCAGTGGCATCTTCTAGTAGTTGAGCACGCCGGACCATTTTCGAATAGACTTGGATGTCCATCGGCACAAGCTGGGTAACATATTCGGGCCGTAGCCCGTTGAGGAATCTCCTCGCATTCATCTTTTTCGTACACACCAAGTGCGGTGCATAATGGAAAAGTCTTGAGAATTGGGTCTCATATTCGGCCACCTTCAGGGTCCGTTGCTTTAATGCCATAAATTCTGTGGCCTTCTTTTCTTGCACACGGCCCGAGACATACTTGCTGTTGTAATACTCGATAAATTTCGCCCATGTGACATGGTTATCTGGTAGTGTTACTTCTACAGATTCCCACTAGCATCGGGCATCTCGTTCCAGCTGAAATGTAGCCAATAAACCCTTCTTTTCATCTGTGCATTGCATTACACGAAAAATCCTTTCCGTTTCCTTTAGCCAATTCTCGGCATCATCAGGGTCCACCGATCCCGTGAACTTTGGTGAGCTCATGTTGCAAAAATCCTGATGAAGGTCACCAGGTCCGCGGTGAGCACCGCCAGCACCGCCTTGCGCCACTTACTATAGCGCCTACGTAAGTCCCTGCACAGTGCGCTGCATCTCCCGCCATTGTGCTCTCTCAGCGGCCATAATCCTACAAAAGAATTAAGGTGTAATAAATATTGAGTTTTAAGGTTAAGGGATCAATTATCATTATTAAACTTAACCCATGGCTCTACCCCACTTGCCAGGTAAGATCTAAATCTATCCTTAGACATTTCAATCTTTGGACTCGAGTTTTTACCTAGGAAATTGTAATCTTAGGCTCTGATACCAAGAAAGAGCTGTCACGCCCCGAGCGCGGAAGCTTACCCGCGGCGTGACGAGCCTTTATATAGAACCAATGCGAGCTAGACATTTAGTGGATTTTTCCTTCGACAATTAATAGAGTGTGTAATTAACTAAGATTTTAACTTGGAATTAACCCAAATAGTTCGAGCTAACGATTCTTACAACAACCCAACATGTTAAATATGTAGAATTAACCACTAGTCCTCAATCCTTTATTAGTTCTAATCATGGGGTTTGCCCTCAATTTTTATGCCTATTTTATCACTACGGGATTGATGCTACACTTCAATTTTCTAATGGATTTTTCTTTTGTGGTTTGGCTTTATTTTGCAGGAGAGCATGAATAGAACATGAGGCCCTCTTCCTCTAGCAGGCTGGAAGCAGAGGAGGTTGATCCCACACCGTTCCCCACACCCCGTTCCTTAAGCACGATCAAGTTTTCATCTTTTTCTAAGGTACACAGTGCCGTTCCTCTTCTCTCTTCATCTCTTGGCATTGTTGCAACCTTGGTGGTGATCATAGTATGTTTTTCTCATCTATTCATCACCCTTTCCTTTATACTTTCATGCCGATTCATGCTTCATTACATATACTTGCATGCATAGATAGTTAGTTGGGGGTAGGGGTGATGCACAAACATCAACACTAAGAGCAAAAGAAAAGACCTCACCGTATCTTGCGATATCCTTGCAGCTCTGTTTGACACAGTATGAATCTCCGAAGAAGATGATGAAGAGATATTTCTAGCACCAGTACAGGCGAATCAAGCATAAGCTTCCTCTTCCCAGCATGCCACCATGTCTAGAAGGAAATGGGGACGCCTACCCCCAACCAACCATAATATCATGCTCCAGGATGAACAACCATACCAAGTTCCCCAGCCTAAAGTCAGAGGTGCGGAAATTCCTCCTCCACCATGGCTTTACCCTGAGCATGCAAGCAGCAAGGCGGTCCCCTCCTTTACCAAATTTTTGTCATCTTGGGAGGGAAAGCAGCCATGCCCTCAACCACAATGGAGGGCCAAGGCTACTCCCACCTTACCCTCAATAGTCTCTCCTCTAGCAAATAAATACCCTGCGGGTGTTCCAAGCTTCACCAAATTTATACAAGGGAAAGAGCCATCCGAGCCAGCGCAACAAGTTCAGGTGGCACCTAAAGAAAAATATGAACCACCTCCTGAGCCAGCTCCTCAAGAACACCTTGAAGGCAGGCATAAAAGGCTCGAAGAACTGAGGTTGACCAACGTCAGAACCGCCAGTAGAATAGTGAAGTAGCTGAAGAGAATTCCCTTAAGATTCTCTGTCTAGGATATACTCTCCCTCGACGAAGAAACAATACAAGCCGTCATCACGGCCTTGCAAACCCCGACATACTTCGAGAGCTATTTTGCTGAGGCACAGTCGGGGTGGCTATGACATTCACAGAGGAAGACATGCTTCTACCTTCTATCAATCACAACAAACCCCTCTACATGAGGGGGCAACTGAATAGGCAGCTAATAAGCAAAATATTGATTGACCCGGGGGTAGCAGTCAACATACTCCCCTATCGGATATATCAGAAACACTATTTTGATGTGCACCTGATCGAGGTCAGGGATAGAGAATTGCTGGTTTCAACCAAAAATTTGAAGTTCCCATGGGCTTGGCTGAATTTGAACTCTCACTCGATGACTTCACTACCAAGGTGCAGTTCCATGTGATAAACTCTGATACGTCATACAAGGCGCTATTGGGCCAGCCGTGGCTGCATCAAAATCAGGTGGTGGCCTCCACCCTCCACCAATGCATAAAATCCTCGGAACATGAAAGAAGAAAGAGTGTTCGCCAATTTACACCCCTTCGAGGTGTTCTAATGCCATTTGTTAGATGCATCCCTATATCTAAAGAAGCCGAAGAAGGCCAACCCTCCAACTCAAGACAAGGGTAAGAAGAAAATAGAATCCGATGACTGGTTCCCTCTGCTGCCGCCTGACTATGTGGCTCCCCTAGAAGTGTCACTCATATCTAAGGAAGAAGGAGATCTCAGAGCAATTCAGCTCAACATTTACCCTAAACCGGGGGCACTAAAACTCGAAGAGTTACTTGGGAATGTCAAGGTCCCGCCAGGGATCATCAAGCCCACAGCTGATGTGGATGGTCAAACAATCGAAGTATTGAAGACCCTAGAGGTCCCTAATCCTGATGGTCAGCCCACTATATTTTATGTGGCCAAGGAGCAGCCCGCAAAAGGGGATAATGATTGTAAATTTCCCGAAGAGATGCAAGATCCACCTGTCCCAATCATGGGACTCCCATATATAATTGGTCGTGCGATCAAGCTAGCCAGGAAGCAGTAGATTCCCTTCTGTCAACCCTCCAATCAAAAGAAAATGTTCAAAAAACTATAGTATCCACCGAATATGGACAGAAGACTACTACAGATTACTCAGCACCCGAGGCTGGGTTTCTCTATTGAAGACTGCCAAGAAATTGACATGCTTTCCATCTGCACTGTAACAAGTGAAGACTCCCTGAAGGCAATTTATGACGAATACATAGGAGACTATGAACTAACCAAGCCATCGGTAGAATTTAAAGGCTCAGGCCCATCTCGGCCACGAGTGCATAATGATCATGGGGGAGGCAAATCTGCCCACTTCAAATGAGCTTCTGTTATTGTGGGCATAACATAATTTTCACCAATTGCAATTAAAGCAGCAAGTTTTAACGCTTTCAAATGAGCACGATTCCACAAATGCAAATTCATATCATTTTCAGATTCATTAATTTTGTCTGTTGTGAACTTGTCAAACTCAATTGACATGCTGTGGGCACCAGGAGATAGTTCCACTTTCGTAACAGAACCACGATGCATAATATTTAAACAATTGAGCATTAACGTTTTAATTTTCGTCATCAACCAATCAGGAGGCTCGATTGTATCGTGAACCTTGCTCATATACTTTCGTTCACCATCATATTTGATGACGAGAAATCGCGGCAACAAACCTTCACTGATCATATCTTCATCAAGTGCGTCGTAAAATGTCTTAGGATTAGATTCACATAACAACGTGAAATTCGGACTGTTTGTTGCCCCCGAACTTTTTTGCTTTTCAGCATAGATAACAGGACGGAAAACATCTTTCGAACCAGACGTATTATAGAGTTCTAAAAGAATTGCCTTTAAGTCTTGCAAACTGCCGTTTGCTTTAATATCCGACATCTGTTGTAGTTTGTGACCAAATTCACCAAATATCGATACAAACGAATGTGTCTTATGGTCGTGCATAAAATTGACGAGTGCCGAACCGGATGCCATTCGACTTGGGCCAACAAAATCTGATGCAGCGGGAATTTCCTCTAATGCGGCTTTAATGAGCTTCTCGATTCCTTGCTTCATGCTCTCCTTACCGGCACCGGTTTTTGCCAGGAGAACGACATACTGATTGAGACCTGTGTTCGAGACGTTGTAGGCTCGTCCACAGATGCCTGCCATTAGCCCTATAGCGCCTGCCAGTGCGATTTCAGGGACTGGCCTGGGGGCAGCAGCGTAGATGAACTGAGCGATCTCACCGAGCAAGCCAGGGGGAAGGGGAATGGTCGAGGGGGCAGGTTTTTTTGGAGCTTCTAGAATTTTCTCCATTAACTCTTTATAATCCCCCATATCAATATCCGGTAACATATTGTCGAATGACCATTCGACAATATTATCAACGTAACTATCTCGTTGCGCCTTTTTATGCGTTCCCATAATTGAATTGAGAAATATACGTTTAGTTTGTACTTTATTTCGACTGTAAAACGATACGATATTAACAAACGCCGGATGGGCTTCAGATGCCGAGTGATAACCTGTTAAATCGCCTTTGGATAATGCGGCAAACTTCGCACCATTCTTAGCGTGCAAAGCCATTCTGATAACTTCATCGTCGGAATAGATTTGTTCCCTATCGTGAATGCCTTTTGGCTTTTGAACAGAATCTTGATTTAATTCATTCCAAAGCTGTGTAATTATGTCTTGACAGTCTTTAATTGGCCGATCATGATATACATTGCCGGTAAATGTCGCATAACGTTGAGACGAATAAATTTCAATACCACCGCGTTTCAATCCGCGAGGTACAGACGCCTTAACGATAATATGCAAACCCTTACCGGAAGGACTGATTTCCGACCATGAATCAAGAGCTTCAAATATTCTTACTTGTCTCTCTTTAACTTCAACGCTACCTTTGGGATCATCAAGATCAACGAAGCAATAAGGGTCTGAAGCAGTAAATACAAAGCCAATGCCATCGAAATTGTAAAGATTATAAGAATTAAAAGCAGTTTGAAAATCAGAGTACGTGCCAGGATCATTGACGTTCATCCCCCTTGTTGGTACTTTTGAATCGTATGGAACTTTGGTTAATTTATCATCAACTTTAACAAATCGCCAGCAACACCATTGTGGAATGTTGCGTAGCTCGATTGGAATGTTATTGAAATTATCCACACGTGTGGAAATTGGAATGTTAGCCGGATTGAAGGCTACCATTGAATACCCCGACGAATTTTAGGAAAGAATCAAGCTACGATATTTTCTTTATCAGCCAACACTTTAATTGCTTGTCGAACAATATCAGCAATTGACCAACGCTTATTATCCTTCGCTTCCAATGTTGAGCGAAGCTTGATCATCAATTTATTATCTTCTTCTGTTAGACCAACAGGAATGCGGTAGAACTTCTTTTTAACTGTGGGCATGATTATTCCTTACGCGCCTTGAGGGCTGCGATGCAGAGGGCGATGGCGGGACGCCCGGATGGCCGCTGGTCTACGTCGATCCCAACATCAGTCCATTCGCCATAGACCGGCTCCCCGAACTCCGCGCGGAAACGCGCACCATGTATCGGGCTGTTGTAATCAGGCACGACCCAGGCGTCGTCACTGACGCAGCAATAGCCAACCTTCCAGGCCCATCCCTCCGGCACGAGCGTCAGCGCGGCATCGATCGAGCCGGTGTAGGCCAGCGCATCGGAGGCTTCTCAAAATATAAAAAAAGTAAATATTATCAAAAATTAACAAAAATCAAATATTTTGAAAATCACAAATCATCATCATCATTATCATGATTTCCATTCGTAGCATGCATTGCATCCATTTTCCCTTTATGTCGATTTCGCCTATTTAATAAGGCTTACCCCCTTGACCAAAAATCAAGAAATGGACATTTTCTAACTTGCTGCAGGCAAGGGGTTAAGTCTAAAACAGATCTAATCTGTCTCTCTTGTTTGGATGTGTGCAGGGACTAGTATGAAGGTAGTCAGGGCATTTCCCGATACACGGTCCTTTGGAGACCATTTACATTACTTCCACGGTCAACAGAGCGACCGTCTCAGTCTCTACACGGATTCAGTGAGACCACTTTCATTTCCAGGACTAGCACTTACAAGCCTGGTGGCTCTTATCTGTTCCTAGAGTAACACGGTCTGAGTAAGACTATTTACATCATTTGGGCGGTTCATTTCTAACTGTTCCATTTTATTCACGGTCCATCGATAGGCCATTTTCCTTTCCGAAGGCCCTTATCTTGAATCCTTACTGTTAGTCTCATACGCGGTTTACATGAGGCCGTTTATTATTCCTGGGTAGTTAGACTCTAACTATTTATTCAATTCAGCGGTTGACGTTAGGTCGTGTTCATCCCGAGATCCTCCTCAATCCACACAATTACATAAAAGAAAAGGCCAAATTCAAATTTCATGCAATCACACCATTTCATCCCATTCATTTATTCAAAATCAAACATTTCATTCCATTGGGTCTCTATACATCATCATGAAAAGGAGAAATCACTCAATCCTCAGTCGGGCATCCCCGCGAGGTCTAATCTCTCGCAACTCTCTCACATAGGCCTAACGCTCCTCTGGAATCTCTGTCACCTCCGTCGGTAGGGTGCGTACCCTACTGACCTCCCACATGATCAGGGCACTCCTGACCGCCTGCTCATCCTCCTCTGTCTCAAGCCTCCTCGCCTGTAGTGCAGGAAGATGGGGTAGCGCTGGAACTGTAGTCCGGGGGAGTCCAACCTGTAGGAAGCACCTGTGGGGACTATACATCACCAGAGCTATGTCTCCCACAAGCCTCAAGTCCAATCCAAGCCTCCTAGGAAGCCTGAGGGTAGTGCCATAGAGGAAGGAAGGGCACATCATGAACCGGTCCAGGGACAAGGTGTTGATGTAGAGGCGCCACTCATCCCTGGTCTTATTGTCTACTATCCTACACTCAACCTGCTAAGAGAATCTGAAAGCGCCACCAATAAAGAAGAGTGGATGGCTCCCAAAGATCCGGGTGACAGAAGTGATATCCTCTCTAGGTGTGAACTTTAGTCTGATGCCCATCCAGCACTCTAAGAGAATCATAGAGCCAAAGAGCGGACCCCATAGAGCAGCTGAGCTAAGACCCTCATATAAGTAAGAAAGGACAGCCTGGGAGATGGAAAGACCCTGCCACAGCCCACTGATGGTGCTAAGAATGGGGATATCCAGGACTTGGCCGACAGAGGGGAAGAGTATGGCCCCGCACAGATAAATGGAAGCGGCCTTGGATATAGATTCATCCCACCCACACTTATTCTTGCAATGGGCTATAACCAACTGACTAAGGGGTAGCAAATGGATGTGGTGTGGGCTAACTATGGTACAGATGTCCTTCATGCTAGGAATGAACTTCCTAAGATGAGGGTAGGATCTACAGGGGCAACAGAATAGCAAACTAAGTCTTCCTCACCCACCTTCGACCTAGGGAAGGACAAGTAGGTCTCTACCTCCTCTAAAAGGATGGTGGCCTCAAAAGAGGGGAAGATGAAAGTGTGGGTCTGAGGGTGCCATATCTCCACCAAAGCCAAAATGCTATGCCAGTCTAGGGAAAGTTTGGGGTAATTTTTGGCCAACACTAGGAGAGGATGTAGGTGCCAAGACCTAAGGAGAGATGTCATAGATATTGGGAGCTCGCAGATCGTGGGAGCCATCCACTTCAAGGTGGAGGAATAGCACCTAGGACCGGGGAGAAGCTGAGGTGATAAAAGAAGAAAAAGGAAAAGAGAAGAAGAGAGGAAGGACATGTAAGTATTTATGAAGGAAATTGAATGAAATTGAATAGAATTACATTGAACCTGCCTCTCTCATAGGGCTGGAGCTCAAGTGCTTTGATATGCTGGTCAGTCGTTGTAGTGCCCCGTGCTCTTTTCTTGCTGACTTTGGCCCTTCATAAGCAGCCCCCTCCATAGAGCTCCCTTCAAAGGCCGTCTTCATGGTGATTTGGGGGAGATTAGCAAGGTTTTCAAGACTTGAGAGAGAGGTGCCATGTGAAGGACGAATTTGGAGTGCCCTCCTATTTATAGAGCTCAATTGGTGGCCTAATCCAACTAGCAAAAATTTTGAAAAAAATCTCAGCATCTAGTATCCATTCCAAACGCAAATTAAGTCTTCATTGACCAAACGTACCGATCATCCAACCCACTGACCTAATCTCTCTCTCTCTCTCTCTCTCTGACACTCATGGGCGCGGTGTTGAGGGGAAAAACGTTAGACTTTAGCCCATTGTCCTTCGAAGTATAACTTGAGGGGCGAGGGAGGAGGCAGTGCCTGACAAGAACAGTCTTGAAAGGACTTCGGAGGACCCCCATCGGTGCATGAGGATGACCGAGTTAAGCGGAAATACCAAACCCCCGGGCGGCAGCAACCTAACGCTGCCCTCTCTCTCTCTCTCTTTCTCGTGGGCATGACCCACACGCAAGTGTTTGGCCATATCCGTCCAACGACATGTGGTGCGGGTGCGGGAAGAGGGGGGGGGGCCGGACAGACGACGCCTCCTCCCAGAAGCAGCGTAGAAATCGAGCTCCTTTCCGCCATTTCCGTCGATGGGATTGCCTTCGCGCAGTTGCATAACCAAGTAATCCATGGCCTTCAGCTTATTTATTAAAATAAGTTCCTCTCCCCCCGTGAACGTGGCTTCTTTCTTTCGATTTCTTTTGCACACTTCGCCAAGTTAGTCAACTATTTACGTACCGATAAGCTGAGACGTCCCTTCCCACAAAGCCAAAAGGCTCTCCTCTCCCCACACCCCCCCTCTCTCTCTCTCTCTCTCTCTCTCTCTCTCTCTCTCTCTCTCTCTCTCTCTCGCTCATTCATCGGAATCCATGCAATGCTCTTCTCCCTGTGACCACGACCACGATCACCACCGAGTGTTCGTTTTAATAAATGTATTATATTGCGTCGCAAATTTGATATGACGTCTCCCTCTCTCCTACCCACCAATCATGCATGCAAACATATATCAAGTAGACGTCTGAAAGTCGATAATCCGCTCTTACAGCGGGTCATTTGATTAATCAGCGCAATTTGTTTGTCAATTTTGTACGAGACCAAGGTTGTAACTTGTAACTACTCGATTCTTATTAATTGATGGCGCATGAAGTTTGAACAAGATCACAGCTCACCCCTCTTAATTAATTATCTTTCTTTCTTTCCTTCACTCTCTCTCTCTCTCTCGTGCATAGATTAACTCAAATATTAATACGTAGAACCATAGATACAGCAACTGATATGCTACAATCAATCTCTCTCTCTCTCTCTCTCTCTCGCGATTAGTCGCTTCCTTATCTCTCGCTCTCTCTTACCCAAAGATTAGCCCAAATTTAAGACGTAGACAAAACAACTGATTACTTCGTCCCCCTTCTCTCTCTCATACCCATTTGGATCCGTCTCTGTGAAATGTGAACGTCTCTTTGTCCACCCCCCCGGCTTTCTTTTCCGCATGGGACGACCGGACCGGCTTTTTGCAAAGTGCCAGGACCACAACTGGGCCCACGTGACGTGTCACGTACGTAACTTATTAGGCCGACCTCCAACCAGTGTACCTTACCCGTGATCCGGAATGTACGGTTTGGACTTCTGTCTCTCTCTCTCCCCCCCCCGGCGGAATTTTGTTATCCTTTCCTTCGGGGGTCTTCGCTTGCCACTGTTTAACCACCACCACCAACCCCCGACCAAGTCGACGCCTTCTGATAGAACAGAGAACAAAGGCACTCCCGTGCGCCGTCCGACTCGCACTCGAAGCAAAACGGCCGGGAAAACGACACTCACAAGAATGCAATTAAGGACCACGAATTCAACGGTCAAGATTGATCGATTCGGGGGGTGAAACCACCAAAGGTTCACGGGTGAACTTTTCTTCTTCCCGATTTGGCTCCACATCAAAGTCGAATCATCCCGGACCTAACCAAATCATGGGGCGTCAGTGAGATCCCTCGCAAATCCGTCTACAAGCAATTATCGGACGGTTCAGATCTCCGGGTAGATCTGAACAAGCGAGCCGTCCGATGGAGGCTAATTAGCGATCGTCACCTTCGCACGAGAAGCCGTACGGGATCTTACCGACCACGTGGCCGTGGAGGTCATGTTACTGGGGTTTAGTGGAAATCCACGTCAACTGAGTTGGTGTTTTTCCCCTGTACGGTTGTACCTCTCGTAATGTTAGATCTCTTATTAAATTTCTGCAAAAGAGGATGACATAAGTGGACACCGTCCAGTTTATTCTCACTCCCGTATTGTGTCGCGAGGTCACGGGGCGGGCTCGGCCGACGGCCGCGCGGCGGGCACGAGTGGGGTGGAATTAGCATCCACTAGGGTGGCGTGGCGTGACGACGGTGGTTGTCGTCCCCCGTCTTCACCAAATGGGACTGTTCCACATGAAAAGACAAATTTGCCCACAACTATCAGTGAGTGAGCTACTCACCTGGGATCAATTTTTTTTTCACCCTCCCTCCCCCACTCCGTAACACATTAAAAAACTATTTTAAGGGTTTATGCAGACTAGGTTGAACCCTTCACCCTAGTCCGCCTAAACCCTCCCTGTCTCTTCATCTTCCCCTATAAAAACCCCTTAGAAGCTCAAGGGGTGGGGCATCGAGCAATCAAGCATCAGAAGTCTCCAAGCTACAAGCACCAAGGCTTCAGCAAGGCAACTAGCAAGGAGAATTGTGTGTGGGTGACTTGTTCATCGGCTACCTACGCCGAGGGTATGTCGCTTGTACTTCCCTAACACGGTTTCTAGTCATGACACACAAGTCTATACCCACCGCTTATGGAGCACTATGACAAGGATGAATGTCCCCTCATGTCAGGATTCCCTCTCGCATGCCTGCCAACTGCAACTACGTACGCGTCATGAGGCCATGCCTTCCATAGTTGCGAGGCCGTGTTCGACTCATCCACTCGAGCCATGACCGACCCTCGCCCAGACACCAGCCCCTGCTTTCTCCAGTTACCCAGTTATAGCCCCTCATTTGGAGAGTCAGACATGGTCCAGGCCATGAGGAGGGCCCTCCGTAAAACACACGGGTATCCGCTCTATCATGCCTTGACCCGGGGACCGATCGTCGTGTCGAAATTGTCCCGCGGCATGCGCCAGTTGTATCTCGGCCACTATGGCCCACCTGTAGAGCCCATGCGTCTCTTATAAATTATATTGCCACTTGAACGAATGCACTCTCATCTATGTTCTGGCCCCAGTTTCCCTCGTGTCACCCGATGTGAACCTCCAGCGCCTCTGACCTCAACCCACACCGTCCGGCCTAGCACAAACCCATAGCTGTGAAGTGCTCCCTACTCTCCACCTAGAACTTCAGACACATACAAATCTCTCTTCAGCATGGAACGAAGGTGTTCGGATTCAGTCTGATGTAAATAAACATCGACTGCTTGCGGTCAGTGGGGAAAGACATCCAGTACATGACTCCCCACAGTCGCTTGTGCACTCGCACCCATGAAACCGCCCTTCCCTCCACGTGTCTCTCACCTCCTGAGTCCACGTGCCGTGCCTTGGCAGTGCTTCCCTTGTCAGCTTTCGGTTCCATGGGTGATTGTCAATAAATTGACTGGCACGCCCGCACACCAACCATGTTTCCCTAAAAACCAGGAAACCTCTCATGCCACTCAGCCTCCCCTTGGCTTTCCGTAAAAGGCAAGTGCACGGTGCTGCCTTGAGAAAGATACGGCCATGAGAGGGTGTGCCCAGAGTACGCTAGATTCCGCCATCTCCCCCGTTGCTTTATCCCACCCCTCAGTCTGGTCACTACACACACGTGTACCCACGGCCCTCACTCGCCATGCGCAAACAATCATACTATGAAATTCTCATTCTTGTTGAGTCTAGTTGTCATTAAGTCAAAAGAGAGTCAAATATTCATGTACTTTGATTATTATCATTGAAAGTTAGATTTTTGGTCAATGATTGTGTATTCCTCTTTATGTGGATGTTTATTGCGCTCTGATTATATAGCTAGTTTGAGGCATTTTGCCAACTGTCCATGTTTCCCCGAGTTAATTTCACTGTGCACATATGGCTCGGGACGTGGTAGCTAAGTTGGTATCAGATCCTAGGCATAAGTAAGTCTTAGAAAAATGTCATGTCATAGACTAAGTCCAAGAATTAAGGACCCACACCTACGAGAGATTGGGTAGAGCCGGGATGAGATAGTTATTTAGGAATTATCTAGAGGTTAACTCCCCTTAATTCCATAGGAATTAACAAATTGGTCCTCTTTCTCAGGTACCCCCATTCTCGTAAAGGCTCACCATGTCAACTGGGACGAGATACAACAAATAGTTGTGGGTCTCACCTAAGCTCTCCAAATCGTGGCCCAAGCTGACGTGAGGGTCAGCACGGGAAATTTGCACAGTAATTTTTAGAGTTTAAATCCTCAATGATTTTCCAGATTATCAAACCCCGACGAGGCTGAGAATTGGATCGATGAGATGAATTAGATATTTGAGGTCATGCAATGCACCGACCAAGAGAAGGTTCATCTCACCACATTCCAACTGAATAAAGATGCATGATGGGGCATCAGAGCTAGGCCACTAATTTTTGGAGTGTGTATTTGTTTAGAGTGTCATTGGTATGGATTTATAATTTTGGGTTTCAAGAGAGAGTTAATTGGCTAAATGTAATGAGTTTCTTTGTAAAAAGGTCACTTAGGCCTGGCGGGGCCCCCACCCTCTCTCCCATTGGGCCACCTAGATGCTAGGGCCCATAGGGGTTGGTCCATGGTCCAAGGTGGACTTGGACCAAGAAAGAAGAAAATTCATAATTCCCTTCTTTAAAGAGGGCGCCCCCTACTTTGTCCCCTTATGAGATTTTTTTTTTGACTTTTATAATCTACTCTTATAATATATTTTGACTTTTATAGCCTGCTTCCCAATATCCTCTTGGCCTCTATAGCCTACTTTTCGCTGTCATATGTCCTTACTATCCTTTTTCATGGCTTTTATAGCCCGCTTTCCTGCTATCCATTGGCTTCATAGCCTGCTTCCAATATCCTTTGGCTTACTAGCCTACTTCCAATATCTTCAGCTTTGTAGCCCGCTTCTTGAGATCCTTTGGCCTGCTAGCCTACTTCTGATATCCTTTGGCCCTATAGCCCGCTTCCCAATATCTTCAGCCTTATAGCCCGCTCCCCAAGATCTTTTGGCTTCTGTAGCTTTTGGATGGCCAATTCAACTCGACTTGAAACCGCTTCAAGTCGACTTGAGCTTGAAGTCTTCATATTGCAGCTTCTGGACTGCCTGTGCAACTCGACTTGAAATTAGTTTAAGTCGAGTTGGGGTTTCCTGATTCTGAATCATGAGCTGCTGAATGTTGTTCTGGGTCGAGTTGGCTCTACATCAAGTTGACTTGGATTCATTTTGTTCACTTGAGCAACTACTATATGAAGGCTGACTCGACTTGGCTTCGTGGTCAAGTCAACGTGTCCTCTTTGAATGTCTTCTTTTCTCATAGATGAATTGTTCTCACTCAAAAGCACTTCAGAAGTAATCTCACGTGCTCTTGGATTACGTGCCACACACTGGAGATAGCATCCACTTGTTTTACTTAATCAATCCACGTGCTATTCTGCAAGGTAGGTAAGTCGACTTGGTATCAGACTTAAGTCAACTTGGCGCTTACAGGGTCAGCTAAATTCTGCTAGACCCAGCCCGCCTACTTACAGGCATTTCCACAAACACCTGCAGGAGACGTTAGTTTAACTGAGTTTTCTTGATCATATTTTCCCTATCTTGGTCCTCATTGTAGCTTAAAAGATTGTAGTTAGGCTTCCTTAAATTTGGTTGACAGTTGGTTGATTGTCTTGCTTCTTCATCAAATCTTGTTGCTGCTATTGAACACTGCTACAGTTTGAAGCTAGCAGCTTGCTGATGAGCTTGATGCGTCGACGCACAAGTCCACTGTGTCGACCCACTCAACTTGCCATTGAGTTGCTTAACTTCTGGAGCTACTGGGCTTGCTGCATGGCATAGCTGCTTGGCTGCTGAGCTCATATGCTAACATGGCCACTGCAGCACCTTGTTGAAGGTTGTTGTTACTGAAAGCACACAACTGACCTTGATGACTTGCATAGCTGAGCTTGAACCAAGACTTCATGGAAAGTCTTCTAGGCATGAGCTACTATCATCTGCAATCATGAGACTGTTGTAGCTGTCAACCGGCATGTCATCGAACCCCTTGCTTTAAGTCATTACTTGACTGAATTCTTCATCATTCTTTGGCTGGAGACCATAGGTGTGTCGACTCAATCTTGTATTGAGTTGACACAACCTTCTAAGGATCTTTACTTGAAGGGCATTTGCTTAGTTGACACACTGCTGCACATGGTCAACTGATTTTGTTTGATTTTTAGCAGACCTAACTATGTGGTCTGCACCATTTAACTCCAGCCTTTTTACAACATATCCAAGGATAGTAGATGACCTCAATAAGCCTTGTTATGATTGAATTAAACCTATTAAGGTTCTGATACTTGAAATCAAATACTCAGCAAGCTTTCTTCATGTCAATTGAATTCAGACTGGATCTTCTACTACACAGGCAAGTCTGTGGACTTGTGTGGCATAGTTGTTGACTAAACTTTCCATATTTAGAACATCGTTCAGTCCTCCTAAAAGATGAATACCTCAAGTGATTTTGTAGCTGACCTAGACTTGTCATCTGAATTGGACTGAACTTATCACCTACTGGATTGAAATGTAGAAGTGTGATTTCAGACCTTGTGGACTGAATGCTAGACTGACTTGGGCTTTTGCATTTCTGCAGAACTAAGACTTGGACTTCCTGACTTGGGTTTTTACATTTCTGTAGAACTGAGACATGGACTTCCTGACTTGGTCTTTTGCATTTCTGCCGAACTGAGGCCCTTGCAGCTTGAGCTCTACATGGGAGTCTGGCTCCGCTTGTGTTCTGTCAACATGGCTCCTTACCTGACTATGTTGAATTCAAACACTGACAAAATTCCAGGAACTTTGTTGTCTTGTTATGTTATCTGTTGTGTCATCATGACCATGTTGAACTTCTGATGATTATATCTGTATTGACATAACAGAGCTGTCTGCTGTGAATTCTTGAGTTTCCTGGCTAAACCTATTGAACCTGAGTCAACATGTTCTCTTCATAGAATTCAAAAGTGTTTAGTTGACATCATCAATAACCTTGTAGACTCACTAATGAGTCATAGTTTGACATCATCAAAATTAGGGGTAACCATCGTCATGAATCAAATTATAAAAAACAATTGTTCCATATTCAAAAGGGCTGTGGAACAGAAGAAGCCTCCCTTTTATAAACTATTAATCTGATCTCAATCATTACTGTGAAAACAATAGAGAGTAGGGGTTGACCTTGCGTATATTCCTGCAACTATTGCAACTGAGACGTGCCTGCTTTCTTCAGCTTCCAGTGCCTCCCATTTTTTTTTTTGGTTCTCACAACAGATCATGTGAACTCTTCAAACAAGGGATTCAGAATTGGCATATTTAATTAAAAGACAGCCAGATTGCACTGGATGTTACTGCTTCTTATTATGATACAGATTAAAAAACAACCTCAATATATCTGGATCGGGATCACTCCTGTCAGATTTCATCCAAGGTGTGCAGCCAGTTTATAAATCTAGCTCATCTTTCGATTTGTGGGATAAATGAGGGCTAGTTTGATAACGGAGTTAGTTAGGGGCGGGTACGTGATCTATTCGGGATGACGCACCCGACCCCTAATTCTAACCCGGGTCGGTTAACTCATTCCACCTATTTACTAGGAATGAGTTAATCCACTTTTACCCTATCTGACTCCGGTTAAGAAAAAAAAATGTCAAACAAGAATAGCCCACCCGACCCCGGTTAACCTATCCTACCTGGACTTAACCCGTTATCAAAATAAAGATTTAAAAGAGGCATGGAGATATCCCACATCTGCTTCTTCTTCATTTTAATCTGTTTATTGTCCTCCAAATTGTGTCTGTTCTAAGGGTGTGCAGCAAGCATTACCCAGTGAGAGTTTGATGTCAATTCCATTGCCATATAAAAAAGGGCACAAGATGCTCAAACCTTCTCCATAACTTCAGTCTGTCAAGGGGCGTAAAATACTGCAACATCACTATAAAATGCTGTGAGGATATGACACTTGAAGCATAATATTTTACGATATCTTGCAGTCATGGAGGAGCACATCGACGTATGGAGAGGTGATCAGTAGCTAGAAGTCTCAAAAGGGCTAGACTGGTTACAGTAGCTGATGGGTTTTTCCCAACCAATTATGTTACAGGTCAAGGGTGCTTTCCTGCCTACCACAGCAAACTACACAGAAGGACAAGGCTGGTGAGCTATGAACATGCCCCCATTTTGAACTCGAACCCCTCGTTCATGAGTGCAGTCATCACCCACAGCTTCAGCGTCGACGCGCTCATCTCCCCCCCGCATTCCCTCACCTGCAGCCACAACAACAACAGCGAAGTTAAAAGAATTCACCATGCAGACGAGGAAACAAAAAATCCAGGTGAGCAAGAGAGAGAGAGAGAGAGAGAGAGAGAGAGCATATTTCTAGCTACCTTCAAGGAAAAGTTCACCTCGTGCCTGTCTAAGGGAGTTGTGGAGAAGCTGGAGCTCTCCAAATGGATGAAGGTGAAGGCCTCCATGGCCCTGTACAAGGCTGCCGGGGTGCCTCCTCCCTTGTTGCACTCCATCCTCAAGTAGAACCTCTGGTCTCCCATCTCACATGCTGTGAACTGCAGTATCTCCCTCTTCCCCGCATGGGGTGAAGAGCCCATGCCATCTGCCCTGGCAGCTGGTCTCTGATCCTCAAGTGGGGGCTGGAAGGTCTGAGCTGTGGATGATGACTCAAGCCTGGAGATCTCCTCTGTGAGACTCCTGGCTTGCTTCTGCAGACCCTTGAGGTACATGATGGCATCCCCTATTATGGAAGCTTTGTCCATCTGCATGATATGGAGGGAAAGATGTGAAGAGCTATAATATAAGAGGAAGCACCTTAATCATCTACCCTTAATTACAGTAAGGAGAACTGATGCATGACTTCTCTTACAATTGATCAAAGTTCCCTCTTCCTGGGGCATTTTTATTTCATTCACAGTGTAAAGAAACAACAACATCATGTTGACTCCTGGAAGACACAAACTGTTTAATTTAGCAACAGGGAGGCCCATTGGTCTCTAGGCCAGTTAAGGAGTTTTTTAGAACTGGTTAGCATTAATTAATCACCTGTTCATGGAGTCTGTCATGTCAATATGGGATAATCAGCTTTTCAGACATATGAATTGGGCACTGACATTTCTTAACCTTGAAAGATGCTCATAACAAAGCTCTATTTAGCCTACGGTGCTACTCACTTTGTTCTCCCAAACACATTTCTTTCTCCCTTCATATGAACCAGAGCATCCACACATAGACATCCCACCATCCTCACCATTTCCATGAAGCCAAGAAGTAGCTAGAACAATGCTCCTCTTGGCACAAAACTGGAGCTACCTTCACCAGTTTGTTCAGCCATAAATACCATTTCACAAACGTGAAAGTGCAGAGGGGCGTGATGCCCAATAGGCAAGATCCGGAGGTTCCGGATGGAAAAGGGCGCGACCCTCCTCTTGTTCTCTTCTTTCTTATTTTCTTTCTTTTTTTAATCGCCAATAAATACCCCCCACCTACAGGTGTCACGAACAAGGGACAAGGAAGTAGGGCCTGCAGGTGTAGTCTCTCGCTTGACCGATAGGTAGTTGGTATCGGGACATGTTCCTTGCGGCTTCATACGAGCGATCTCAGCCGCGAACTATATCGATCGATCCCGATAGAGAGTCTGGAACCAATCAAGATGGGGTGGTCGATATTGGGTCTATGCCGACGCAAGGAGTTTGGTTTGTCATGACTCAGACAAAAGGTCCAAGCCATGCCTTATATCGACTAGTCCCATCAAGGAGTCAAATACCAATCAGGATGCTATCATCGGCATTAGGTTTATGTCAACGCAAGGAGCTAGGTTTATCATGGCTCAGATGAAAGGTCCAAGCCGTGCCTCTCGGCTAAGACCTCGAAAGGCCTTGGGCACCGAGTTAAGTGGATCATCGATACTGGGACTGTACCGATGTAAGGAGATCAGGTTTCTCCAACTTAGCCAAAAGGTCTAGGCCGTACCCCTCGGTTAAGACCTCGAAAGGCCATGGGCACTGAGTTAAGTGGATCATCGATGCTAGGACTGCGTCGACGCAAGGAGATCGGGTTTCTCCGACTTAAACGAAAGGTCTAGGCCATACCCCTCAGTTAAGACCTCGAAAGGCCATGGGCACCAAGTTAAGTGGATCATCGAAGCTGGGACTACACCGATGTAAGGAGATCAAGTTTCTCTGACTTAAACGAAAGGTCTAGGCCATACCCCTCAGTTAAGACCTCGAAAGGTCATGGGCACCGAGTTAAGTGGTTTCTAGCGACTCATGTAAAGAGCTCCAAAATAGCATCTTGTTCATTGTGGGATATTGGTTTCAGTTGATCACTAAGCTGGGGGAGTGGCGCATGGTATAGCTTCAAATGTTTCCCATTGAGAGGTGAAAATTGAACTTCCCCCCGATGGTTGATGGCAATGTAAGCACTGCCTTCATAAACTTTCTGGACCACATAGGGTCCTATCCAATTTTCATTCAGTTTGCCTTTGGGATTGGCCGCCATAACTTCTTTTCGTTTGATCATGACCAGGTCTCCTTTCTTGAATTCTCACCTTTTGACGAGCTTATCTAAGGTGTGGGCCAAACGGGCTTGGTAGAGCTATTTGTTCTACTGAGCTTTTAGCCGTTAACCTTCCAAATCGGAGAGCTCCTCCAGTCTTCTTTCTATATTGGATTGACCATCTTTGACTAGTTCATGCTAGATTGTGACCCGTAGTGAGGGTACCTCCAGCTCTATCGAGATGACCACTTCTGAGCCGTACACCAGTGAAAAGGGTGAACAGCCTGTTGGGGTCTTGTATATGGTGTGGTATGCCCACAGTGCTTCATACATCCTATCGTCCCAATCCTTCTTGCTAGAGCTGACCATCTTGGCAAAAAGTGTGCAAAGGGTTTTGTTAAAGGCTTCCACTAACCTGTTTGTCTATGGGTTGTATGGGGTAGATGTCCTCCAGTCAATCTTGAATTTATCGGCTAATTTATAGACCTTCTAGTTTCGGAAGTGGCTTCTGTTATCAGAGACAATCCGATCGGGCACGCCGAATTGGAATATGATGTTTTGACAGACAAACCTGACCACGATTTCTCCCGTCACTTCTCTTTGAGCCACTGTCTTTGCCCAACGAGAGAAATAATCTGTCGCTACTAAGATGTATTTGTACCCTGATGGTGACGCGAGCAGTGGGCCTACAATATCGGTGCCCCACTGAGCGAAAGGCCAGCTGGGCGTTGTTAGATGTAGTTGTATTGGGCGTCTTCTCGAGATCGCCGCATGTTCTTGGCATCTATGGCATGATTTGGAATACTTGCAATAATCATTGAACATAGTTGGCCAGTAGTATCCCAATTTATTGATCTCAAACTTCATTTTCGAGCCAACTTAATGGGCCCCAGCTGTTCCGACATGAACTTCCCTCATGACCATCCAGGCCTCCTCCTCAGATAGGCATCGAAGAAGTACCTTTCTTTTGGCGTCTGCCACAAGCCGGAATAGGGTTCTATTTTTGACTTTATAAGAGTCTTTTATCCTGATTAATTTGATCTTTTCTTCCCTTTGCTTGAGTAGTTGCTGGTATTTGAAACACTGTATCAGAGGCTCCCTCCAATTGGGTGAGCCGACTACTTCTACAATTGTAGCTTCACATTCTTCTTCACATGGCTCCTCTATCATGCTAGGAACTTGGCATCTGTTTAACACCGTTATATTAAGAGGCTGATTAGGCGGGACTGCCAGTGAGCTTGCTAGTTTCGCCAGTGCATCTGCTTGCGCATTTTGGCTTCAGCCAATGTTGCCTGTCTCAATGAAGTAAAATCACACCATGGGCTCCTTTGCCTTGGCGCAATAACGGAGTAACTCCAGCTTTCGGACATCAAACTGTCCTTGCATTTGTTTAACGATCAACATCGAATTGCCAAATACTTGCAGCATCTGAATCTCCATATGGAGGGAAATCTGAAGGCCGATGATCAAAGCTTCATATTTTGCTTCATTATTCATGCACGACTTGTTGATCGAGCACGATGTATGCAATCCTTCTCCCTCGGGGGATTTGAAGATAATGCTTGCTCCGGCTCTTATCCTTGCTTACCCCTATTGAGATGTTTCTATTTTGGATGTCCCATCAAAGTATAGCTGCCATACAGCTTGATGGACTTGATCCACTTTTAGTGTTTCATCTTTCGAAAGCTCCATGATTAGGGGGGAATCTTTAGGCACAGGGTGCGCTGCGAAGAAATCTGCTATTGCCTGGCCTTTAATGGTCTTTTGCGGCACATATATGATATCAAATTCCATCATGATGACGGCCCATTTACCCAGTCACCCTTTCAATGCCAACTGGGAGAGTATGTATTTGACCAGATCGGCCCTTCATATTAGTTATACTTCATGTGATAGCATGTAGTGCATCATCTTCTTGACTGCAAAGACCAAGGTGAGGCACACTTTCTCGATCGGGGTGTATTTCCCTTCTGCCCTGACCAATCTTCCACTAAGGTAGTAAAGCACCTGCTCTTTCCCTTCATCATTGTTCTGGGCCAGCATTGCCTCCAGGGAGTATTCGATGGCGGCTATGTAGCGAATCAATGGCCGCCCTTTGACAGGTGCCCCTAACACTGGTGGGGTCTTGAAGTATTCCTTCAGTTGATCAAAAGCCCTTTGACATTCTTGATTCTAGCAGAATGCTTTATTTTTATCATCAGCTTATAGAATAGCTGACATCACCTAGATAGGTTAGAGATGAACCTGCAAATGTAGGCTAATCGGCCCTGTAATGACCGCAGTTCAATTAGGTTCTTCGGAGGAGGCAGCTCCTGAATGGCCTTTATCTTGGAGGGGTCTATCTCGATTCCCCGATAGCAGACAATGAAGCCCAAGAACTTTCCACTGGAAACATCGAAGGCACATTTCAATGGGTTCATTTTCAGTCCATATTGCCAGAGCCTTTCAAATATGCTCCTGAGGTCACTCAGGTGGTCTTCTTTCTTCTTGGTCTTGACGACCAAATGGTCGATGTAGCATTCGACTTTGTGATAAAGCAGTTCATCAAATATCTTGGTCATCGCCCTTTGATAAGTGGCATCAGCGTTCTTGAGGCCAAAAGGCATCCTCTTATAATGAAAAATCCCCTTGGGTGATTGGAAAGTCGTGTGAATTCTGTCATGCTTGACTATCCATATATGGTTGTATCCAGACGTCCCGTCCATGAATGATAACACCTCATGGCCAGTGGTGGCTTCTATCATAACTTCAGTGATGGGCACCGAGAAATCATCCTTCGGGCATGCCTTGCTCAAGTCCCGAAAGTCCACACAGATTCTGATTTGGCCATTTTTCTTCTTGATGGGTACAATTTGGCCAGCCAAGTGGTGTATTGATTTTCTGTTACAAAGTCAATGTCTATGATCTTGTCAACCTCCTTGCAGATCTAGCTTATCAGTTCTGGCTTCATCCGTCGGGGTGATTGCTTCACCGGTTCAGCTTCAGGGTCGAGCCAGTATATGTTGGGCGACCTTGGGGATAAGGCCTGGCATCTCCTTGTAGTTCTAGGTGAAGTAATCCTAGCACTCCTGGAGCAGTTGGATATATTGCCCCCTCTCTTCTAGGAGTAGGAAGGCACTAAGGAAGGTCGGCCTAGGCTTGTCTTCCGTGCTGAGGTTTACCTTGACCAGCTCATCAATAGTAGCCTGGCCACCATCTTCTATCTCCGAGGGAGCCGGCTGCAAATCGATGAAGCCCTCATCATCTTCTTCAACTTCGAGGACATCATAGGTGCCTCCGTGATTTGTCTCGCTGCATGTCGGGGCATTGCTTGCTTCTTTTTCTAGTTCTTGAGTCGGCGTTGGTGCTCATAGTACCTCCTCCGGATAGCTTGGACGTTTACTCACAGGTGGATCATCCCCGGGGGTGGCAAGGGGCTCTTTGATCTCTTGACCTTGCAGAGCATTATCGGGGGTTGTGGTGGCCTCCGTTGCAATAGATTCCCAGCATTTGCTAGGGGCATCAGCCTTAGGCACTTCATGTATTGTTGCACAGGGCTTCAAAGTACCTCCCGGCATAGAGGGCCATAGGATTTCTTTAGGATCTTCTTGGTAGTCATCATAGACAGCATCTACAAGGCCTTCATCCAGAGGGTTGAAGAAGGAGATCATATTTGCTTCAAGGTATCTTTGATCGATTGAGTCGGCAACCTCCGTTGTCAGGGGAATGATGTTGTGCGCCTCCTCTTTTAAGATTAATACTTGCCATGCGAGTAGCAACTTCTTGGTTTGAGGTTGGGTTAGCTCGGCCTCTGATGTATCTTTGGGAGCTCGATAATGACCTAAGATCATATGGACCCTCCTTTCATAAACGCCCGCCTCATGTGGGCACGGTGGGTTTACCTCATATTCACCCATCTGGAGCTTGCCCTCCTCCATTAGGCCTTGAGCGATGTCGTTGAAGGCATAACAATCTTCGATAGAATGTCCCAGTATCCAGTGGTAGGGGTAGAACTAGGGGTCATCACTTCTTTTGGCATCCTCCGGCCTCTTGTTAATGGGGGCATTCCTTGTCCCTCCACATTTTTTCAAAGATTGGATTGTTCGTCGGTGTATGCCATTATGTTCGTCATGCTAGCCTTTGCATGCTCTAAAAACATAAAACTCCAACAAATGTATGTCAAGAGCGCTTTCTTGAATGGATACATTAAGAAAGATGTTTTTGTAGAACAACCCCTAGGATTTCAATTGTCTACACACCCTAACCATGTTTTTAGGTTAAACAAAACTCTCTATGGACTAAAGCAGGCTCCATAGGCCTAGTATGAAAGGGTAACAGAATTTCTGGTCAACAAGGGTTACAAAAGAGGTAAGGTGGATCAGACATTATTCACAAGAGTTCTGAATAAAGACCTTATCATAGTTCAGGTATACATAGATGATATCATTTTTGGTTCAACTTGTACTAAACTATGCAATGAATTTGCTGAATTGATGTCTAATAAATTTGAAATGAGCTTAGTAGGTGAACTGAAATATTTGCTTGGATTGCAGGTGCAGCAGTTGGAGGATGGGTGCTTCATTAGTCAGACCAAGTACACACTGGAAATACTCAAAAGGTTTGGCATGGACAAGTTGAAGCATATCTTAACTCCAATGGGTACCAATACATCTTTGGATGCAAACGAATTAGGTAAAGTAATTGATGTAAAATTATACCGAGGTATGATCGGATCCTTACTCTACTTGACTATCTCGAGACCTGATATTCAATTCAGTGTAGGTATGTGTGCTAGATATCAATCTAGGCCGACTGAATTGCATCTAGCTATAGTAAAGAGAATTTTTAGATACATATCTGGAACTCATGATTTAGGATTGTGGTACCCTACATCACTCACTTTAAATCTCACATCATACATTGATGTTAATTTCGCTGGCTACAAACTAGACAAGAAGAGCACCAATGGGCACTGTCAATTCCTAAGTAGGTGTCTGGTTTCTTGGGCCTCCAAGAAATAATATTTTATGGCCCTCTCCACAATAGAGGCTCAGTATGTAGCAGTATGGAGGTGTGGTGCACAGGTCATTTGGATCCAGCACCAGCTTCAGGACTACCAAGTAGATCTGGGTTGTACACCTATATATTGTGATAACACTAGTGCCATTAATCTTTTAAAAAATCATGTATTGCATTCATGCACCAAGCACATTGAAATAAGTCATCATTTTATAAGAGATGAAGTTTTAAAATGGACTTTTGAATTAATCCACGTAGGTACAGATAATCAAATTGTAGATATTTTCACTAAGCCTTTGGACTATGAGAAATTCTCCACCTTAAGGAGAGAGTTGGGCATTTTCAAATCTTTTTGAGTCTCTTCTTAAATCTCTTGCTTGGTTATGTTTTTTTTATCTCTGCCTATAATTGTAAAGTCTACTGCTTGCTTCAAATGTTCTACTCTGTCATGGAGTCAGGGGGAGTTGAGCTTGTCTCTCAATATTGCTTTATCGATGCTTTATCTTTTGGTGTCATTGTCTCTCATTATCTTATTTATCTCTTTCTGGCTACTAACCACCCTTGGTATATCAAATGGGATGCTGGGAGAAGGACAGATATCTTCTATCTGGAAACCCGCACTATGCGTAGAGGTTAATCCTCCACCAAGTACCTAAGGGAAGTGATGCCGTTAGTAAGGGGGAAATACCTTTTTCAGTCTGAAAAGGAAATATGTTTGTCTTCTAAGTCTGTCTGAATTCCTTGAGCCTATTGAGAATCACATATAGTGTTTTCACGGATATTGAACTTCAAAATTTCTCTTAAAAGTCTTTAAGTTTGATTAGTTGATATTTCAGTCAAGAAGTTTAAGTCTTATAATCCTGTCTGTAGACTGAGAATAAGGTCCTGAAAAATATCTTTCTACATATCTCATGAGTAAAGAACAATGTTGTCATATAATGCCCTGAAATCTTCTAAAAGCTTGAACTTTGAACATATGGAGGCAATTCTAGCTGAAAATATGTACATTTGGTATTGTCTTCAAACTTTCTATCCAAAAAAAAGGGGGGAGTGCTAAGAAAGTTTACAGAGCAATGATCTAGTTTACTGAGAAATCTGTTGTCTTTCACCATGAAGTGAAGTCAGTTGTGTCATGAAGTGCCAGATTAACTCTAAGAAATGTAAATGAAATCATGGCAGAGCAATGGCATAGATTGTTGAGTAACTGGGTCACTTCACCTAAGACGTGTTGTGCCTCATGTAAAAAGATATTTCTATTGCTAACTCTGTTCTCTCTATAGAAGTAAAAAAGTTATCACACTGAGTAGCTGGGGACTCTGGCATCTAACCAATGTGTTTCCTCACGCAAAAAGGTGTAGACTCAACCACATTGCTCAAATGGAAAAAGAAAACTCCTAAGGAAAATTCTGTACAAAGTATGAGCCCCAAATGCAATATTATGATGGAATGTTTGTCCTCAATACTAATGAAAATTTTTGCATGATCAGTCTCTAAGTGTTTATGGAGGCGGCGCATGCGGTGGACGTCAGCGGCGAAACGGGCCTGTCGTCGACTTGCTTTGGCGTTCGGCGCGGCGACACTGGCTGCCGGCGCCGTCCTGGCGGCTGATCCGCCACCGGACGCCGATGGCCTGATCCCGGTGACGCCTGGTCCGCCGCTGTCGGACCCGCGGCTGATGCAACGTAGCTTCGTCAAGCTTGCGGATGGCCGGCGCATCCATGCGGCCTGCATCGGCCACGGCAGTCCGACCGTGCTGTTCGAACAGGGCGGCGAGGCCTCGATCCTGAACTGGCAGCAGGTGCAGCCGGCGATCACCGCGCAGACTCGCACCTGCTTCTACGACCGCGCCGGCTTCGGCTACAGCGACCCGCCGCCGGGGCAGATCACCGCCATCACCGTGACCGACGATACCCGGGCGGTCCTGGCCGCGCTGCATGTGAAGGGGCCGGTCGTCATCGTCGGCCATTCGATCGGCGGTTTCTACGGGACCGTCTACGCCGAGCGCTTCCCCGGCGCCGTTGCCGGCCTGGTGCTGGTCGATCCGGGCTTCGGCGGCCAGGTGCGGCCCCGCGACCAAGCCCAGAAGGAGCCCTGGCTGCGCTACATCCGCTCCGGCGAAGCGCACCTGCTGGAGTGCGCCGACATGGCGCGGCGCGGACGCCAGCACATCGGCGACGAGCATGGTTGCATCAGCTACCGCCCGGCCAGGTCACCTGCGGAGGCCGCCTACCTCGGCTACATCGTCGAGCATCCGTACTGGTACGAGGGCGAGTACAACCAGTCGCGGAACTACTTCATCGCCGACCAGGGCCTGAGCGAGGACACCCTGGAGGCCCAGCGCGTGCAGCGCTCGCTGGGCGACATGCCGCTGGTGGTGCTGACCTCGGAGTTCACGCCGACGAGCCCCTGGATGGACGAGGCGATGCGCAGGCAGTTCATCGGCGACTGGCGCGCCGGCCACGATCGTATCGCGGCCCTGTCGAGCCGTGGCGAGTCGCGCGTCGTGCCCGGCTCGAGCCACTTCATTCAGTTGTCCAAGCCCGACGCGGTGATCGAGGCGATCACCCACGTGGTCGAGGAGGTTCGGCGCAAGCCGTAGGCGAGGCGCTCAGGGGCGCTCGCCGCCCGCCCGCCGCGCCCGCACCGGGCCGCCGTCGATCCGCAGCATGGCGGCGTTGGTGAAGCTGGAGGCGTCGCTGGCCAGGTAGAGGGCCGCGCCGACGATCTCGTCCGGGCGGCCGACGCGCATGCCGGCCTTGGTGTAGCCGGGGTTCTCGGGGTCGCGCGGATCGGCCCAGTGGTCGGAGATGTCGGTGGCGAAGGGGCCGACGATGATGCTGTTGCAGCGCACGTTCGGGCTGTAGGCCGCGGCGAAGCCCTGGGTCAGGGAATTGATCGCCGCCTTGGCCCCGGCGTAGGGCAGGGCGTAGGGCGAGGCGGTCACGGCCGCCACCGACGACATGTTGATCACCGATCCGCCGGCGCCCTCGTGCATGCGCTTGCCCAGGAGGGCGGTGAGGCGGAACGGCCCCTTGAAGTTCAGGCCGACCACCTTGTCGAAGGCCTCCTCGGTGACCTGGTCCAGCGAGGGGTAGAGCGGCGACATGCCGGCGTTGTTGACCAGGACGTCGACCTTGCCGAAGCGGTTCCAGACGGCGTCGGCCATCGGCTCGATCGCATCCCAGCGGCCCATGTGGCAGCCATAGGCGAAGGCGCGCCGGCCCATGCCCTCGATCTCGCGCGCGACCGCCTCGCAGGCGTCCAGCTTGCGGCTGACGACGGCGATGTCGGCGCCGGCCTGCGCGAACGCCTTGGCCATCTCGTAGCCCAGGCCGCGCGAGCCGCCGGTGATCAGGGCCACCTTGCCGGAAAGGTCGAAGCGGTCAGCCATGGCGTCCTCCTTTGTCGTTTGCGGCGACAATGGCGGCCGACGGCGCGAAGTCCAGCGTCACGCCGGGGCAGGGGACCTTGCGTCAGCCGCCCGGCGACCGGGTCGCAGCTCGGCCAGCCAGGCGAGGCCGCCGCCGGGTGTCCGGCGAACATGGATATGTTCCTATTCGATCTCGGTGCGGGCGCGCGCTTCCACCTGGGCGCGCGGCATCAGCCGGGCGGTGGAACTGGCCTTGGCGATGACCTCGCCGGCGGGGTTCAGGAGGCGGCCTTCCAGGAAACAGGTGGAGCGGCCGCGCCGCTCGATCCAACCCTCGGCGGTGACCAGGCCCGGGCGAGCCGGGGCGAAGAAGCTGACCTTCAGCTCCAGCGACATCGGCGTCACCTCGCCGCCGAAGGCCGCGATGGCGGCGTGCGCCATGGCCGCATCCAGCCAACCGCTGACGAAGCCGCCCTGGGCGATGCCGCCGGAGTGGCACATGCGCGGTTCGACCCGGTAAGACCATGATGCCTCTGATAGCTGGATGCGCAGAGGCACTCGTCCCACTTGGTGCGATATGAAGCCCTCCCTCAGGGCCAAGGATCGCCAAAAGTTGAAGGTCATTCTTCGATATCCTCTCGTTGATGCAGATTTCATCCTGACTCTGGTGCTGCTCCGGGAGCTGGGGTTGAGTCCTCCGTTACCGCAGGGTACTGGTCCTCTTCTCCCCTCAAGTCGTGTTGGTTGTGAGTGATACTTAGTTAACCTTGCTCTACTTTCAGGGTTGCCCGAAGTTCCGTCGTGGACCTATGAGATCGTCAGGTTGTCGCGGTTTGCTCCCCGCCCCGTGGACCAAGTCACTCCAGGGGCTGGCCAGGTATCAATTGTTGCCCCCCAAGTCAAGGTCGCGTTCGCCCCGGGGAGGTTGCAGTATCCGGTTCCTGCGGGTGTCCCTCTGGTGTGCTCGCCGATAGCGTCTGTAGTTAGTGGACGGCCTAGCACTCAAAGGGGCTCCCCTGAGGGAACCGTCAGCTCGATTGGGGGAATCTGCCATGGCTGGTGGTAGCCGCGCCCCCCTGACTGATGATGACTTGGCGGCACTGGATAACCAGCATCGTGCGAGGAAGAGAGGGAGAACTTCCTCTCCTGCTCGGAACTGCGTTCCGCCTCCTTCGTCGTCCGAACTGTCACCTTCTGAGGCTCTGCCGCCGCCATCGGTTGGGGAGTCAGTGGATGCTCCTCCTGCGTCAGTCCCCTCAGCACGGGGGCAAGACAAGGGCAAAGCTCCTGTCGCTGACGACGACAATGCTCTTTCTCCGCTAGGGTCCCCTTGGCTTGGTTGATCCTCACCGCCCGAGGACCCGACGTCCGGGCTGGCTAGGATCACAACGATCGTCGATCTAATGGGGAGGAGCGTATAGTGGTACGAACATACCAGCGAGTTCGGCCCATGAGCTGATAGCGGTAGCCTTGAGGAGTGCGTGCCTGGTTGTTAGTGCCTTCGGCCTATGGAGGCATCATTTCCAGGGTCTTGCCCAGATATTGGAAGCCAGCCAGGCCCACCAAGCGGGGCTCGAGGAGTGTTTGAAGGGGTCTGAGGCCGCCAACGCTGGGCTCCGTGACCAGCTAGCCAGGTAGGGGCTAGCCTTTTCCTCGGTGGAGTGGGATCGGGACTTCCACAAGCTCCGAGTCGATGCAGCCAACGCCCGTGTGGCCGAGTTGAGGGCGCAGGCACAAGCCTCGGAGGCCCGTGCCCAGGAGGTCGAGGCAAAGCTCGGTAGGCTACGTTCGTCCATGTCTTCTGTTGGTGAGGAGGCGATGGAGAGCTTCCTCTCTTCTTCGGCTTACCGGGATGAGCAGACAGAAGTGGCCTTAGAGTTCTATGGGCCAGCCCGCCACCGTGGCTTCCGGGAGGGCTAGAGTGTCGCGGTGAAGGCCACAGCGGCAAGCTTTGGCCGCGTGGCTCTGCCTCTTCTTCCTCCCTCGACTCCTTACGGTAGGGAGGCCGACGACGGAGAAGGGGAGCTTGGCGCCGAGGAGGTTGATGCCGGGGATTTGGTGTCGAGGGCGAGCATGGGCGAGTGAGCACCTGCCAACGTTTCGGCGGGGGGCGACCACATGGTGGACTTGGACGATGAGCCACCTTCCCCTGAAGCCGTTATAGCACGTGAGCCTGAAGAAGTCAGGGCACGTGACGATGTAACCAGGGCAGGCCTTTAAGAGGGCGCCCCTCGTCTCTTCAAATTTCCTTATGTCTTTTGTTGCTTGCCTAGGTGGCAGCCTTACTTTTGTAAGGTTTTCATTTTGGAATAAAAAGCTTTCCCTTGTTTCGTAAATCTTTAAATCTCTTTTGTGTACTCCCCCCATTCTATGCTGCCAGGAGATCTCCTGGGGATACTAAGTGGCGTCCTTGAGCTAACTCTGAGAAGGTACAACTTTCGAGATCCGTCGCTTCGATTTCTTGAGATTTGCTTGAGGCGGTAGGAGTCCTTATCCTTCTGGGGGTTTCGCTTCTCCTTATAAATAGTGACTTTTGGGGTGGACTCATGACCATCTCTAAAATGGTGAGTCTTCGAGGAGAGCTTTCTTGTAGGATGTCATCGGGCGAGTCTGGTACTTCGTCAGATGACAAATCTCTGCAGGCTCGCCGTCAGCCTCTGATCCTTCGGAGGGACCCTGCGCCGGCGCCTTGGCGGCCGTGGCTAGAATCGGGGGCGAATGGTCCCATTTCTGAAGAATATCGGAATGGGTACTTGGATGGCTGGCATGAGGCATTGGAGAAGGTCAACCGCTTGTATGCCGGGTGGGGAGTCCTGCTCCTTGAGTCAGACAGGTTTTGTCCTTAAAGGGACGGAGCCCCTTGCCCCCTATAAGTATGACTTTAGTTAAAAAAAATGGCCTTATACCAGTACGTCAGATAGGTGTACTAAAATGAAGATAACCATGGAATGGATACCTTTCTTTCAGCCGCTCCACTGGGAAAGAATAGTGTGCTATGAATTATCGCATCTAAGGGACCAGCCGTACCACAAGCAGTATCTGCCCAAAGGGCAGCTGTACACTACGGCTGCACTGAAGGAAAAAAAATGTCAAACTTTGTTTCCTACGAGGAACCCCTCAAAGACTTTAGGGGAAGAGTTGAGTACGAGAGAACTATACACAGCATGGCCTGAAGTGAAGCGGCAAAATTGGAGGGGAAACATGGGACAAATCATCAGAATTCTTGGCAAATAATAGCTGCAAATCAAGAACTCTGAGATTTGCTGAATATCTGACAAACCTGCAGCACCACAAATGTTGCAATTAGGAATTCTGAAATCAGCACAGGCCAAGGACAAATACGTGCATATATACTCATGCCAGCAGAAATCCAAGAGGCAGCATGCGGCATCATTGGAAATTAGATGTCAGGCTGACTCGGAGCTGGTTGGAGATACAGAAATTTTTTGGCAATTTCTACTCTATGCATGAGTTTCCTCTTTGAAAAATCAATGCACAATCAGAGCATAGAGATGATGCAGGTATGGTTAACCAAGTATTGAAAGAGAAAAAGAATTACACAGTTTTTCACATTAATAACCTGGACTCTCCTTGCTGGTTCATGACTTAAGCTCCGGTGGGTCTGCCGCAGATGCAGATACACTGTTGTGACTAATTAATCGCCTGATATCCTGCAACGGGGAAGACAACAAATCTTCCATTCTACTAAACAGCTTTAATTCTACAGAAGATCCCAGGTACCTCAAGTGGACAATAAACTCCATGCAGAAGACGCAACCGGAGATGTGTTGAGTCTCTCTAAATAATTTTGATGATAACAAAATCTTGAATTAAGTTTCTATCTCATGCCGTATCTATGTAATCAAAATGAGGATTGAGTGTGCTTAAGCGTGATTTAAGGATATCTTGTGTAATGCCCAAATTTCAAAATGGTTTGACATTTTCAATTGCATAAACCAAATTAAATCAAATCTCAAAATGGTTTGAAATTTTCAATTGCATAAACCAAGCAAAATCAAATCTCAAAATAAATGAATTGATTGAGGATATGAAGCTCTTGTCATATGGCTAAGTTCTGCTGAGCTAACAATCTCTTTTTGTAGGATTCTCACAGTTTGGTCAACCAATAGATAGGCGTCGGTCGACCAAGATTGACAGAGTTGAAAAGGCTACAGAAAAGTCACAGTTCGGTCGACCGAGAGGTAAGGGTCAGTCGACCAAAATCGACAGAGTCTAGAGTTCTACAGGGATTCTTAGAACGATCGACCGATGGCCCATGGCCAGTCGACCGAATGCCCCGATGTAGCCATCTTTGACCCTGTTTTTCATCAAATGTGTTCAAACTTCCTTTGTGGACTTTTGGGTCCTTTAGCCTCCAATTTTGGCAGGATGTGTGGATCTTGTCTGGGGAGGTTCCTTGACTAACCCAAGACATATAAAAACACCTCTTAAGGGAAAGAAACCCTAAGGGGATCATATGGAGAAACACAAGGGGATCATAAGGAGAAACACAAGGGGATCAAGAGAGGCTGCCCAAGAGAGAAAGAAGGTTACTATAGCTCCATGAATAGTAACTCATGGAAGGGAAGATTTCTTCATCCATCTCCAAGCTCTTCAAGCTCCATCTGAAGTCATTCAAGCTCCATTCAAGTGAAGAAGGAAGCCTCGTTCAAGATCTGCATCATACACTCAGGGGGAGCCTAAATCAGGAGTTTTCTCAACTGGGTTTCATTTGTCTTTGTGTTTTGAGCTTCAAGTCTATGTTCCTTGTAATCTGCAAACATTCGTGTGTGGTTGTCTTATTCAGATCTGTGTGTGTACGCAGATCTTCTTAGATCTGCATGTGTGTGTGGATCTTGATGTGACATCACTTTGGGGGTGACAGCCACTAGACTGAAGACCCCTCGGACCTAGCAAGCAAGCAATGCAACGGATCGGCAACTGCACTCGAGCGGACTCACCCGCTTGGCGCACACTAGGGCCCGTAGGCAACTCGAAGATGGTGGTGAGGGTCCAGGATGGGACCTCACTGCTCCGGGGGTTGGCTAGCCTAATATTGAACCCCTAAGGGCCCTGGGATGCCCACTCTCAGGGGCAGCCAACATGCCAAGGGCATGGGGTATAGTATCTCTCTCACAACTCGCTCCGCAGTGGCACTCGATTCGATGAGAATTCGGGACCGGGCACTCTCTCACTGTCTGACGGAGCTAAGAGGAGATACTAAGTAAGCAAGATAAACCAGTAAAAAGAGGGGGCAGGAGCTCACCTAATCAGTGTGAATACGTCGATCCCGGTTCTGATATACATCACTTGGTATCAGATCGTCCCTGATACATCACTTGGTATCAGAGCACTTCTGATATCCAACAGGCACGACACGGCCCCTCAGCTAGTTATGAGGTGGCCCACTTATAACAAGAAGGAGCACATCCTGATGTGGGTGCATAAGGAGGACAGCCCTGCTGTTGAAAGACTCCAGGCCATCATTGACGGGCTCGAAGGTTATGAACAGCCTAAGATCCAGCCCGTCGAGCTGAAGGAATATATCCCCTGGGAGGAGTTCGAGTCTCTCGAACTGGCTCCAGAAGTAGAAGCCAAGGCGAAAGAAGAGCCTCTTTTGTGGGGTGAGCTTCCCCAGGAACAACCACTAGCCGTCGGGGAAAAGAAGAAGAAGAGAAAGTCTAGAAGCAAGAAGAAGAAGGAGGTCGTCATTTCATGCTACACCCTCTCGGCATTGTTTGACACTGCCCTCTCCCTGGAAGAGGAAGAGGATGGGCTATCTCTCGAGCCAGCAGATGTGAATCAGGCTGAAGCATCTACTTCCCAACATGCTACCAGATTGGGAAGGAAGTGGGGATGCCCTCCACAGGCCAACCACAACATCTTGCTCAGGGGAGAACAACCGTACCATGTCCCCGAGCCTAAGTTTCAAGGTATGGAGGTTCCCCCTCCATCGGGTCTTTACCCTGAAGAACCAAGCGGCCGGAGCACCCCTTCATTCACCGAGTTTCTGTCACCCCAGAGAGAAAGGTAATCACGCCCCAAAGGGTCCCAGCTGACCAAAGAAGCAGGCAGCCCTTCGGCTCCGCCAGCAGTAACCCCTCCTCGATCAAGAGAAGAGTTAGATAACATTCTGAATCTTGCCGAATTTATGCAAGAAAGAGGGGTGACCCAATAGGCCCCGTAAGCTCAAGCAGCCATACCAGATCTAGTGGAGGAGGCGCCCTTCGATCCGACTCCCCAGGTCCAAGGTGGGGGCAGACGTGGCAAAGTTGAAGAAATGAAGCTGCTTAAGGTTCGGGCCGCCGACCGAATAGTCAGGCACCTGAAGAAGATCCTGACCCAGTTCACCATCTAGGATATTTTATCTTTAGATGAAGAAACAAGGCAAGCCATCATTGCCTCACTCCAGACACCAGCGTACCTCGAAGCCTGCTTGGCAGAGATGCCATCGGAGGTGGCCGTGGCCTTCACAGAGGAAGACATGCTCCTACCCACCTGCAGTCATAACAGGCCACTCTACATGAAGAGGCAGCTGAATGGGTAGCCTATCAGCAGAGTCTTGTTTGACCCAGGGGCAGCAGTAAACATACTCTCCTACTGGGTGTACCAGAAACATTACTTTGATGTACACCTAGTCGAGGTTAGGAATGTCAAGATCGCTGGCTTCAACCAGAAGTGCGAGGTCCGCGTGGGGGTCACAGAGTTCAACCTATCCCTCGACAACTTCATGACCAAGGTCCAATTCCATGTGATCAACTCCAACACTTCCTACGACGTTACTCGGCTAGCCTTGGCTCCACCAAAACAGGGTGGTGCCATCCACCCTGCATCAATGCATCAAGTACCCCTGCGACGGGAAAGAAGCCAGAATCTTCGCCGACCTCCACCATTTCGAGGTATTTGAGTGCCATTTATCAGATGCCACTCTATACCTGGAAAAGTCGAGGCAAGCTCCCCAAGTCACCCAAGACAAAGGGAAGAAGAAGGTAGAGTCTGATAGCTGGTTTCCTCTGCCACCCCCAGGCTATGTGGCTCCCCCACATGTTTCATTCATCTTGGAAGAAGGAGTATTTAAGGCCACTCCCCTTACCATCTATCCTACACCGGGGACGTCGTACCTTGAAGACTTGCTGGAGGATGTTAGAGTCCCGCCTGGGATCATCAAGCCTATAGCAGAAGCTGACTGCCAAGTAGCCGAGTCACTGGGGATTTTTGAGGTGCCTAACTCTGAAGGGCCACCCACTATCTTCTATATAGCCAAAGAAAAGCCAGTCAGAGGAGATGATGATGTCGACTCCCCGACGAGCTGCATGATCCATACATCCCGATCATGGGACTCCCTGACATAGCTAGCCGTGCAGTCAGATTGGCTAGGAAGCAAGGAATTCCCTTTTATTAACCCTCCAGCCGGAAAGAAATATTCAAAAGAATGTGGAACCTGCCGAACCTGGATCGGAGACTGCTACAAATCACCAGGCATCCCGGTTTGGGCTTTTCAATAGAAGACCCTTACAAAGCCGACATGGTATCAATTTCGGCTCTGTCTGGTGACGACCCTGCAAAAGTCGTAGATCCACAGGAAGTCCACCGTAGCAAGCATCATGTGCCTCCGGCTGAAGAAGTGTAAGATGAGGAAGTGTTCTTTTGGAACCCTCCTCACCGCAAGGGCGTGGGGAAGACTCCTCCGCCGCCGCCGCCGCCGCCGCCGCCCTCGCCGCCCACGCCGCCCACGCCGCCCACGCCGCCTCCTCCGCCGCCGCCGCCTGATCGACAGCGCCAGTGTCACGCCAAGCAATCAGCACGTCGCGTACACCCTTGATCGATGCGACCACATCAGCGCGATCTGTTTCTGGCAGGAGGTCGAGTATGCGGATCAGGAAGCGCGGCAGCGCCAGCGAGCAATCTGCGCCTTCAGGGATCGCCGATAGCCATCGATGCGTCCAGGCTGGGCGCATATCGGCGGGCAAGCCCTCGAAGATGCTGTCGGCGAGGCGCGGGATGAAGAAGGGAATACCGAGCTGTTCGGCGAGGCCGGAATGATCGTCTTGCGGCAACGTGGTGCCTAACGTCAGGTTCACATCACGGGTAGTACAGCCAATGGAGCACGCTACTTGTTTGCCATTGCGCAGATCACCATAGGTACCACTTACATACTCGTCGGCTTCCTGATGCGCAAGAGCGCAGGCCAGCAATGCGCGTTTCAGTTCGGGGTTGTTGTTGAATGCGGTCAGTTTCATTGTGGGTTTCCTTGGTTAGTAGGCTTTGCAGTTCTGCAAGGCGTCAATGTAGGTGTAATAGCAATCGGGCTGGATATGGCCTTTGACCACTGCGCGCCAGAAGCCGTTGATGAATTGGGGCTTATTCATTGTTTCTCCGGTTGGTTGTAAATGTTAGCTGGTAGCGATGAATGCTTAGTCTGTATAGGCGATGTATTTGAATTTCCCATTACCGAAATGCTCGAATCTTCCACCAAAAGTGCCTTTCACTTTTTCTTCTACCTGAGAATGAGTGATTCCCTCTGGGTAGACACCCTCTTTAATCATGGAAGATGCGGTATGCAGCTTGTCCCGCCAGTCTATTTTGGTTGGATCAAGTGGTTTCGGCTTGTGCTCCACCATGCTTAACCCTGGCGCAAGCGGAACATATACTTCTGGTTCACTCTCATCTTCCCAGCCACAGATCGGGCAGCTCAATGGCGCGTTCATGCAGTTACGGCATGGCGGATGAAGATGGCATGAACAATCACCCTTACGGATGAAAGCCAGTATTCCTTTGCAGTCTTTTTCTGGACATTGATCGCCTTCTTCGCGGTAACCGGCATACATAGTGGATACTCCTTCTCTCTATTAGTTGGTTGCCATGTATGCAATTGTCCAGGCAACGCCATAGATACAAATTGCCAGGGCAATGTAATCAGCAAAGGATGCTTTCTGGTTTTCGTCCTGCATCACACCCGCTCCATATGATCTTGCCAGAGGTCGGCATTGAGTTCGGCCTGGGTCTGCTGGTCTTCATCACTAACAGGGTCAGGATTGATTACAGAGAGATTGGGAAGCTGCTCTATAGCCCAATCTGCCAGCGCTTCGTCATCGTCGCCAAGGTCTGCAATCAGTTCAGGCGCCCAGAACCGCACAGTCCAGGCCAAGGCATCGCGCAGCTCGCGCTTCGGCTTGTCGGAATAGGCTACGGCGGTTTCTACAATCTCTTTGGTGAGCTGTTCTTGGCTGATTGCCATGCTCCTATCTCCTAAATGCTCTGTTCCAGTTCCGGCGCGTTGCCGTTGAGGCGAATATACGCCTTTGAGTTATCGCGTCAACACTTATCGTTACTTATTTTGGGATTTCTTCATTTCGGCGAATTCGCCCTTGGACTCTAGAACCAACCCGGCATTGGCTGCTGTGGCCTGCATCCACTCCATTACTAGGCACATTTGCGCCGTGGTCCAGTCCTTCATTGAGGTGTAATCCACCTTCTTACGGTAGGGAGGTACCAGCTCTCGGATTTCATGAACCAACCAGGAGTGAGCGGTATCGTGATATACCCGCGCCTTAACTGTCCGCTTGATGCTCTCTATTTCATCTTCTGAGACGTCTTCTTCTGGCTTCTTGAGTAGGAATGCAGCCCATTGACGCAGCCAAATGTGACAAAGAGCCTTGCTCTTAATGGTCGCCATGCTGCCAAACGACCAGGAGAAGGTAACGTAGCGCTCCTGCTCAAAGGCTTCTTCCACTATCTGCTGCATCCTCTCCTTGCTTCGGATGCTGTTCACGATGAAGCGCTTAGTCATTGAGCGTTACCACCTGAGTCTCAGCATCATAGGTAGCCAGCCCATTGAAGGTGAGCCAGTTGATTGCATCTTCGATCCGTAGGCGCGTTTCTTCTGTGAAAACATCCACTTTAGGCATTACGAATTTATGAGATGGATCAGGATCGTTAAGTGAGAACTGATAAATCTCCATTACTGCTCGGGCCTGTGCCAGCCGATAACCTGCCTCATTGGCCTTCCTGGCACGCTCGATCAGAGCCTTGGCAAACTCATCATCCCCAGCAAGAGAAGCGACTTGGCGGTCTTTCACCTGTTCCGGTGTCATGTTCTGCAGGTGTATTTTGCTTCACTATAACTTAAAGTGCAAGGTATAACAGTGTACATATAGATGCATACTCAGATTGCGGTTTGAGGCTCTCTCACCCCCCTCTCTGTCATGTTACTTGTGGGTTCATGAACATTCACCTCTCCTCTGCATGAATGGTCATGTTTTTCTCTCTTTTATCATGACAAGTTCAGCTGTTGCAACATGCTTGATTTCCAATGCCTTCCCCTGCAGCTTGGCTGTAGCATTCAATTATTCAGAGTCTTATCTGACCATTAATATCTTGGTGTGGCAGTTGTGGATTGCACTAGCTATTGCGACCAATAGCAGCGCATGGTTGGGAACAGCTGTTTTAGTAACCAACATGAGGAACTTTCCACTTAGTAGGGGGACTGTTGCAGGCATTCTTAAGGGTTATATTGGTCTCAGTGCTGCTGTATATACTGAAATTTATACAGGAGTTCTTCATAATTCATCCACAAAGCTTTTGCTATTATTGACACTTGGTATTCCGGTTATAAGTCTTTCTTTGATGTATTTAGTTAGGCCTTGTGTCCCTTCAGCTGAAGATGATTCATCAGAGCGTGGCCATTTTCTATTTGTTCAAAGTGCCAGTGTACTGTTAGGTGTCTATCTTCTGACTACTACAATATTGGATGATGTGCTCACAATACCTGATTCTATTTCCTACACATTTGTTGGAATAATGGTACTCTTTCTCCTAGCTCCACTTGCAATTCCATTAAAGATGACACTGTTTCCAGCTACTCAGAGAAAAAGAGGCATTATTGGCCCATCTAGTTCATCAGAACATCTTTTGTCAGGAGTACATTCTGATAAATCTGAACCAATGCTGGCTACATCTTCATCAACCACAAACCTTGGAAGCTTTCAGGAGGTTGATGATGCTTCTGATGTAGATATTCTTCTTGCGGAGGGTGAAGGAGCTGTAAGAAAGAAGAGGCGGCCCAGAAGGGGGGAGGATTTTGAATTCTGTGAGGCTCTTATTAAGGCCGACTTCTGGCTTCTTTTTCTTGCATACTTCCTTGGAGTTGGTTCAGGAGTCACTGTTCTCAATAATCTGGCACAAATTGGAATTGCAGCCGGCGTTAATGACACTACTATCTTGTTATGCCTCTTCAGCTTCTGCAACTTTCTTGGACGTCTTTTTGGCGGCATCATTTCGGAACATTTTGTTAGGTGATAATTTTAGTTACTCGGTAGAATAACTACAGAGGTGTGACTGCATTTATTCATCTGAGCGTATGAATTTTGCAGGTTAAGGATGCTTCCTCGACCAGTTTGGATGGCATCCACACAAGTTTTGATGGCATTGTCCCATGGCCTCTTTGCATGGGGCCTGAAGGCTACCCTTTATGCTTCAACTGCTATACTAGGCATATGTTATGGGTTCCAATTCTCTGTTATGATTCCAACTGCGTCTGAACTTTTTGGGCTGAAGCACTTTGGCATCATCTATAATTTTATGATACTGGGAAATCCTCTTGGAGCACTTCTATTCTCTGGGCTTCTTGCTGGGTATGTGTATGATCAGGAAGCAGCAAAGCAGCAAGGAGGTCTTCTGAATGGTTCCAATTCTACTTGCCTGGGTCCTAACTGTTTTAGGCTCACATTTGAGGTTCTAGCAGCTGCCTGCATGTTAGGATCCATACTGAGCACACTCTTGGCCGTGAGAACAAAGCCCGTCTATCAAATGCTTTATGCAGGTGGTTCATTTCGAATGCCTCGTAGTTCCGGACACTGATGATGAGTTGGAAGTATGTATGAAGATGGTGCTGGATCACATCATACCTGTGCTACGTACATTTGCTGTATGGTTCATGCAGCTCCTCGTTTTGTTAACTGTGTCTTCATTCACTATCAGAATTCTTGTTCTATTTTGCTGTCAAGTGGTTAGCCACCAACCTTGGGTTATTCCGCTTACTTGCCTGGAACCGAGTTTGATAGTAGGGTTAAGTTACCTGGAGTCGGTTAAAGTTATTTCAAATATTCTTGTTCAGTGCAAGTTATATATATATATATATATATCTCTTCACAAGCAACAGGGAGTTGTAATTTCCACTTTTGTTTGAGACATCATGCATGACAACTGTCCGTGTGCTGGAGGATTGCGATAACTATAAGCCTTGCTTTGTTTTGGGATTAAAGATAGCTCGATTAAATTTAAGTAGATTTATTTTATCCACTTTTATATTTGTTTACTTTGGCATGGCACTAGATTAAATTATCTCATCTGTGGAGGTGGGATAGGTTAATCCGACTTAAGTCAGATTAAGTTATCTTTAAGCAGGTTATTTAAATTTGCTCTCGTCAAAATAAAATAACTTAAGTTTGAGTTAAAATAAATAAGAAAATTCATCTCCATGATCCTTGAAAAATGCATAACTCACCCGTTATGCTACGGAGTCTGAAAATATTTTATTTTCTCTTTTTTGGAGATCCGAAGATCTGATGTTTAAAAAATTCTATTTTATTCACAAAACACGATCTGAGACCCGCAAAAATGGTCCGAAACCCATTGATACTCGATCCAAAAACCCAGGTCGTGACAGGTGTCATCTAGTTTTGAGGGCTCAGATGTGCTTTAGATGTGGCTATTGTGGGCATTTTCAGAGGTTCTGTAACATACCACCGGCAGGGCCTTGTCAGTGACCGCAGACGTAGCTTCCCACCTTCGGTGGTCTGGGTCACTTGCGGTGATCTTTCGCTGATATCGTTCAGGGCAGACCGGCTAATTGTGGTCTTGGGAAGGCTATCTGGAGATGCTGGGAGGTAGGCCAGATGCCAAAGGAGATCAGTCGGAGGTAGATCCAGTGGTAGTTTGGGTGTTGTGCGAGGAGGATATCTCGACCGTCCTCTTCGCCAAAGTCGATGGAGGTCGATTCCCCGTTAGAATGGAGGTTTGCTTGGAATAGTGCCAACCGCCAACGTTGAAGAAGAAGAAGCCCATTTGAATTTTGAATGGCCCACCAGTGGAGTAGTCAGCTAGGTTTCCCTCCTACCCAAGTGGATTTCATCTAGGCCCAAAGTCTGTCCCAACCCCACAGTGCCTAGGACCTGACATTGGACATGTTACCTGTGACTTACCCGATATCTGAGGTCATGGGTCTAACAGACCTTCAATGGAGATCCGCTCTGTGGTGTGACTTGGGCCCTGTTGTCATCTTGACCCAATGCCCACTGGTCTACTTTGGGGTGGTGGAAGTAGGTCTGATCATCACCTGCTATCACCTCCAGGCCACGTCGACATTGCTCCGCCACCCCTACTAGTCCCGCCGACATCATGCACCCTACTTCATACGTGGAGGAGCTCCGGGGTCCACAAGACGAAGGCTCTCATCTGGGTTCGATGGATTTAGGCGAGTCAACCAGTGATTGTGGTGGTGGGGATAGGCAAGGAAACTGCAAGGCTCTATCCTTCCTCTCTTTACTAAGGGGGAGAAGTTTGGCCGGGACTCGGATGTCTTGCCCACCCTACCCCTCTCAACAGAGGGTCCTTCTCTTTTGCTATCAAGGGGCGACAGTAGCAGGGTTCTAGAGGCCGAGGGTCTCCTCCATCTCCTCTTTAACAGATTCACTATGCAGGAGGAGGAGGTGGGATCCCTGGAAGGTCAGGGCGTCAACACCATCTATCAAACTGATGAACCATCTGAGTAGCTATGTGGTAGCAGCAATGCAGAAGGGAGGGAGTACGTCTTCTCCCTTTCAATGTGCACTCGGACCAAGGCGAGGGGGAGGCAAGTGCAACAACAGTTGCTTTAGGAGGTGTCCCAATAGACTAGGGAGACACCTACGTCCTATAGCTAGCTAGGCCAGCTGTTGACTTGGTGCCTCAGGTCGGGGACTGTACAGCTGATCCAATGCCCCCATACCAGCCAGTGCTACAAGTGGCTGTGGTGTTGGCGGAGTCTTGCTCGATTTCAGAGGAGGAAGCCCTTTTGGAGGGGACAGATCCTACATAGAAGGAGAAGTAAGGCGAAGAAAGGAGGAGGTCAAAGAAATCTTATCTGAGGTAGAGAGGTTTATGGGAGAACAGGCGAAAGATGTGGCTAGCTCGATTGGGGTTTCCTATGAAAGAGTTGATAATGATATCAAAATAGTGCTCAACAAGATTCAAAAAAGATGGAATGCAAAGCTGGCGAGGGAAGCCAAGGCAAAGAAAAATGCTATAAGAGGGGAGGTGGTGCCCCCTTCCCTAGATCCAGCAACCAAGTTGGAGGATGTTTACTCTGCCTACATCTAATCGTTATAAGTCTAAGAGGTCCGCGGGCACTACTGGCCAAACTATCGCACAATCCAAACATAAGCACACATACCATTGCCATAAAATATATAGAGTTACATCATGCATTACAACACATCCAGTGCTAAGTCTCTCTCAATCAAATATTGTTTACATCTCACACACTAAAACTCCAGAAAATTACATCACAAAATGAGAGAAATAAACCTTATGATTCTAAAATCTGTTGGCCTCCAACATGCTCCCAAGATTCCTATGCCTCCGACTAATCCCTCGTCGGAGATAAGTCTAACTACTGATCTCCTAAAAAGGTTAAGGAGTGGACATGAGTCCTAAGACTCAGTAGATTTAAGGTTACTAGCATATCTACCATATAATACTCATCTGAAAAGTGTTTATACAATAGCTACATAGAGAATCACGCCTTCCGTCATACTATTACATGTAATATATCTCAAGGAAGAATATACACAACAGTATGACATTTTGTTTTTTAAAGGCCCTGGGAACTTCCTTTTTTGGAAGGACATTTGGTTTGGTGATAGGCCTTTGAAGGAGCCGATTAATCCTAACATGTGGGTGCATATTACTAATAAAAACATCACCGTTAACACTCTCAGTGACTCTAATCACCCTTCTTGGAGAGTAGTCCTCCAAATTCTCCCCAAAGACGTTGCTCAAGCAATTAAGTTCAGTTATTCCAGAAGTCCTCTCCCGGGGGACAGACGAGTCTGGTGCCCGAACCCTTTGGGCTCCTTCTCCATCAACTTTATGAGGAAGCTGTAGAATTCTATCCACATTTCTTTCCCTTTCTCACACCTTTGGGCAGACTTTGTGCCCCCGAAGATCTCCCTTTTCCTATGGAAATTCATCATTGGCATTCTTCCCACAGATAATAATGTCCAGAAATGTGGCATCTCTCTTTGTTCGAGATGCTCTTACTACACTCTACCTCAAGAGGAATCAGACTACCACCTACTGCTGCACAACAACCTGGCTTTATCAACCTGGGCTTTCTTCAAACGGTGCTACCTGGTTGATCCTGAGAAATGTGCTTCGGGCTCTGCCTTTTTAGACCAAGTAATCCGAGAAACCCATGTTTCAAGCACCGCGGGGAAGGTTTCACTGCTAATTGTCTTCCGTTGGCTTTGGGAGAATTGGTGTGAGAGGAACAACAGAAAATATGATGGCAAGTTCTGCACCCCAAGCACAATCTACTACAAAATTATTCATTCAGTCAAAAACACCTGCTTCAAAGCATGTTCGTTGGCTAGAGACCAATCAGTGCTCAGTACTTTGTGACATCTTTCAATTCCTACACCTGAGATAAAGAGAAGGAAGCCATTGGTCGTGAGATGGAGTCTCCCACCAGTTGGCAAGTTCAAATTAAATGTTGATGGTGCCAGCAAGGGCAACCCGGGCTTTGGAGGGGGCAGAGGATTGATCTGGGACCATGAAGGAAATGTCTTTCTTGCCTTTAGTCATTACTATGGCTGGTGCTTCAGTTTGGTGGCCGAAGCCCGTGCCATGCTCGACAGAATGCGGTACGCTGTAACCCATGGCATAATCATCCAGTCAGTTGAATCTGATTCCAAATTATTGGTTAATGTCATCAAGGATGAAATTCCATGCCCGTGGAGACTCCTACCATTCATCACTGAGCTGTGCTATCTTATTCATTGCCAAAAAACCATTGTTGTCCACATATTCATTGAAAGCAACTGTGCTGCTGATTGTCTTGCAAACATTGCTTGCACTAGCAATACTGTCTCCACGCTATATAGTAATTCTTCTTTGTTACGACCTTTCCTACAGGGGGTATGCAGACTGGACAAGCTTGGTACCCCATATTTCAGAGCTTAGCCCTCTTGTGGTTCTCTCTTGTTCTGTCTTATTTCAGGGGTATGCCCCGACGTTACATGTAAATAACTTTTTCTTAATAAAATTGACCCTGGATTCTGATCTGGTGGAGTGACACATCCACTTGGGTGCACTCTCCTAGACCATGTCCAAGGTGTCGTTATTGATTTAAAAAAATTGAATGGTTAACCGCACAGGCTTGCCAGTCACGTAAGTGACAGATTTATTATGCGCTCAATCTGACCCGTATTGGGCGAGAGTGAGATCCGTGTCGGGACCAACAGTCCACCATACCGTAAAGGCTATGACGTTAATTACATCTCCCATAAGGAGGAAAATCTTTGATTAATTACCGAGATAATGAGTCGTCCGAGGCCGAGATAAGATGTAAAAGAATGCATATGACAAGGTCACATGGAATGATTCATTTATCATGCAGGACAGGCATGGTTTGTTAGGTCGGAACCCTCGATACGTGGCAGAGAACATAGATCTGAAGACCACCATCAAGCAGAGTGAAAGCTTCTAGTCGGGTGTAACCCAGCCTTCCGTCAGTGCCAGTTTATATACCAGAGGGCCCATGCAAGCAAGCATGCATTATCATGGCGTTCGTGGATACTAAAGTATGATAATAGGACCACGAGGATAGACAATTTAGACTAGAATAGTCCCTTTTATTTGGTTTATGATTAATTAAGTTTATTAACCTCGGCTGAGGGAGGCAAAGATAATCCCGAAGATGAGTGAGGGATTAAAATGCCATGAGGGAGGAATATGGATCAAAACCGGCACGGCTAGGCATAGGTGTATGGTTCCCCGGCGTGGTGAAGCGTAGGTGAAGGGGTTATACGGTGTGAGGAGGGCAACATGCCCTTAACCAGCGCAGATTGCTTGGGGCGTGCCGAAATAGGGTGCACCGGGTAGAGACCATTTAAAATTCTTTTAATTTGAGTATGGCTAATCTGGCACGGGGGGGTACCGCGCCAGATTAGGGCCAGGCTAGTTTGAGGGTTTTTAATAAGATCCAACCTCATCCCTGGTCAGTTCGACATCTATCTAGCCTCCTATAATGCTTGGAGAAGTCTGTGGCACCCCCGACACCACCTTGCTTTCCTACGGGTTAAGACTGGACAGAACCAGTTCCCCACACACTCCCCGCCCCACGTCTGGCCTGCTGAAATCCCCTCCTTACACAGAGGTAAATTTTGGTAGTAAAAAATTTAATTCCCCACCACTTGAGCCAACCCTCCTACATGAGGCGTAGTGTTGTAACTGTGGGTTTTAGGTCAAGCGACAACGACGCAACATGCAGGTTGCGAGCCCACACTTCCCCACTTGGCCACGTCTCCGACTAGGGCCGATTTCTTCAAATCGGCTAGGTAAGCACTCAACCCTTGTTTCATACATTCTTGTTCATCTCGTATTCTTCGTTTGCTTCATTGTCAAGGGAGTGAGTGCTGGGCCCCAAGGTTCCACCCTCGTCGAGCGACCACTGCAGAAAGCGAGCGGAGTGTCACCTGTGCCCACTCGACACAAGGTCTGCCCCTTTGAATTGGGCTACTGTACCTAGGGGGGTTGACCTAAGCCATGTTGGCCCTCTACCAGTGAGGGACTCCTTCCACATCCTCGACTTGGCATCCCCGAGTCACCCCAGGTTGGGTTGCAGCGCGCGAGTCTGCCCGTCGATTTTGATTTCTCATCCGAATTTTTGTGCTTGCTCCCGTAGGTCCTAGGTGCATCAGGTCGGTCACCCGTGCCCTTCCCCGCTGTGCCACGTCATGCCACGGTCAGCTAGCGTAGGGATGCAGAGGTCCCGAGGCAGAGTTACACACATGACCAGGGTAGAGGTCGAGGCATCACGACTAGTGGAAGGTACTATCGTGATTTTGGGTTGTGCGGCTCGAGTTTTGTTCGATTCTGGCACGCCCCACTCGTTCATATCGGAGGATTTTGCTCAGAGTGTCGAGGAGTCCATGACTGATATGTCTTGTGATTTAGCTATGGAACTACCTATCGGCGAGTTCATGCTCACTCCGTATTGCCTTAAGAAGGTGCCAGTGTGGATTGAGGGGTAGAATTTGCCGATTAGGCTTTATGCTTTACAGCTTGATTTTGATGTGATTTTGGGTATGGATTGGTTCGAGGCCCATGGTGCTATGGTAGATTGTAGCTCGAAAAGGGTCTACTTCTAACATCCTCGTAGACCCACATTCTACTTCCAAGGTATTCGGTCTTCCTCTCCCCGCTTTCTTATTTCAGCCATTAGGGCCTGCAAATTACTTGATGCTGGGTGCCAGGGTTTCCTAGCTTCTTTGGTTATGGTTGATCGACATCAGCAGGGTTTAGAGGATATTCTTGTTGTGTGTGAGTTTCCCGATGTTTTCCTTGATGAGCTACCTAGGTTGCCTTCACAGCGAGAGATTGCTTTCATTATTGAGGTTGTGCCAGGCACTGCGTTTATGTCAAAGGCTCCTTATCACATGGCACCCGTCAAGCTAAGAGAGTTGAAGGTGCAGTTATTGGAGTTTCTTTGCCAAGGTGTACATTCGTCCTAGCTTTTCCCCTTGGGGTGCGCCCGTGTTGTTCATGAAGAAGAAGGATGGTAGTCTGAGGTTGTGTATTGACTACCGACAGTTGAACCAGGTAACTATTAAGAACAAGTATCTGCTGTCTTGGATTGATGACATATTTGATCAACTTCAGTCGGCCTAGGTGTTCTCACCGATTGATTTAAGGTCGGGTTATTATCAACTGCGGATCCGAGAGTCTGACATTGAGGAGACTACTTTTAGCTCGAGATATGGGCACTATGAGTTCTTGGTGATGCCGTTTGGGCTCACCAATGCCCCCGCAGCATTTATGGATTTGATGCAAAGGGTGTTTTATCCCTATCTAGATCAGTTCGTGGTCATGTTTGTGGATGACATCCTTGTCTATTCACGGTCTGTAGAGGAGCATGTACATCATTTGAGGATCGTGTTGTAGACTTTGCGAGATCACCAGCTGTATGCTAAGATTAGCAAGTGTGAGTTTTGGCTATGAGAAGTGCATTTTCTAGGGCACGCGATCTCTGGTGATAGAGTTTCCATGGATTAGGCCAAGGTCATGGCTGTGGTGCAATGGCTGAGGCTGAGATCTGTAATAGAAGTTCGGAGCTTTTTGGGACTTGCGAGCTATTATAGGAGATTTATTCAGCATTTTGCTCATATTATGGCCCCAATGACCAAACTCACGCGGAAGGATGTGTCGTTTGTCTGGATGGAGGAGTGTGAGCAGAGCTTTATGGAGCTGAAGAGATTGCTCACTACTGTTGAGTAGTGGATGGCTGATCTAGAGGGGAGGGGTGAATAGATCTGCCCCTCTTTTCGCGATGCTGCCCTCTTTATAGCTAGTTGAAATAAATTTCATTTAGTCTTCATACTATTTGAGGGAAACAAGGTTATTAATAAAGCTTGGGTTATTTCTATATTGCGCGCTCTGTTTGTATGTGTTGAATGCACTACGCTCTGATTGACATGATTGTTATAGACATCGTCACACCACTTCCGAGTTATCTTCCGCGCTCGGGGCGTGACAGTACCAGCTGATTCCCCACCTGATAAAGAAGCCCCCCTGAGATGAAGAAATGCCGACTCAACGGAAAACCCGAGTGAGCTGATCATGACACCCGGGGTGCCAAAGGGGTCCGTAAATGACCATAGAGCTGCCTCGTAAGGGTGAAAATCTCCGAGATGGATTCCCACTCAATGAAGACGCTTTCTATAAATGTAAAGCAAGCCCAAAAGTGTGATATGTAGTGCCAAAGGTGATATCAGTGAAAAACCTGAGAAGTCCGCTCCACATACACGGAATGTCAGAACGATCCGTAAGTGGCCAGAAAGACTTCCAGCCAAGGCAGAAATGCTTCGAGTTATGGCCCTCCTCATGAAGACCCTCCACATGCCCACAAAGTGGAGTTGGCAGCACAAATCGACATGCCGAATGCTAAATCAGGGGAAACCTGGGTTACCAGATTCGGGTACATATGGCACCGAAAAAGGGTCGTAAATGACCTCAAAGATGCCCAGTGAAGGTGAAAATGCTTCGAGGAAAGGTCCACTCGATGAAGAAGCCCCACGTGGCTCTAAAGTAAGCCTAGCAGCACAAATCATAGTGCCGAAGGTCGAATCAAGGCAAAACCTGAGAAAAGTAGTACGGGTTTGGCATGTGTCAAAAATCACCGAAAATTCCAAATCAGGGCTTCGAAGCATATTTCGGGGCCACTACATCAACTCCAGGGCTACTCTGGACCACAAGCTCTTGTCGGGTCAATTTCAGGGCAAAATGTCAAAATTATGAAAAATGTCCTCCATTGAGTCTGTGGCACCTTGAATGCTGATTCGGTTGCACCTTATCTATTGAGTCGGTGGCGCTCAAATGCTCATTGGCACTTTGAGTCGACGACGCCCCCTTCACGGCTGGATCGGTGGCACCCATGGCGATGGCGGACCGACGGGTCAGTGGCACCTTTATCACGACGGGTCGGCAATTCGGTGATGATGGCACTGATTCCCTACTTCCATTCCTCTATAAAAATGGGCATTCACCCTCGATCACGAGAGACAGAAGACGAGGATAGATAGAAGTGCAAGGGAAGGGAGAAGACACACAGCGAAGCAAAGAGAAGGAATTGAGAACGTAGACAGAGAAGAGAAGAGAGCCAAGGAAAAAGGGCATGAGGAAGAAGAAGGTGGGCAGCAGGATAGGGGTCTCCAACACTGCTCCCTCCCCTGTTGTTGCTTGTATCTTTTGATTTCTGTCTTGTTGTAATAAGAATTGCTAACTATATCCCTTGATCCATGTTATCTTGGAATAAAAAAGAAAAGTTCATCCTCCTTCTCATCTCTGGTTTTCGGCTTACTCATTTTCTTTTGTGTGCATTGTTGATTTCTTTCTTGAGAGTTTGTTGACTTCTCTCTGCCACCCCCCCAGTGTGAGGAGGCCCTCGAGGGCTATAATTACTCCAAATTCTAGGATCACTCAGAGGGGGAAGGTAATGCGATGACTCTCATGGCAATGGCCGATGGCCATGCCCAGTAGGGCGACAGCGAGTCCCCTCCTGAGATTTTCTAGTTGTTCGTCAGTCTTTGTGTCTACACATTCAATGAAATAGAGTGCATGCATTTGCATATAGGGATGTGGTGAATTAAAAGTAGATAGATCGCCTGATGATAATTGGAAATGCCGGATGCCCTTTCATTCCCTTTCTGATGAGTTGTAGGGGCATCGGTCGACTCCCACATGTGTTCCAGCCATGGCGCCGTTTGCTTTGAAGGGCGGTAGTGTACCTCTCTTTGGGTGTTCGACACAATGCCTTGAAGATTTTTCCTCGTTCACTAAACTCCCTCAATTACCTTCTAACTGGGCACGAGCTCACTCCTACGGGCTGGGACTGCCTATTCTGGTTCAAAGAGGGGTGCGAGGGTTTGTTTGTTTTGACGATCTCGATCGTTGTGCCTTGTCATAGGATAGAAGAGGGGTTTCTCATCTATAGTCACGATTTCTTTAATTAGATATGTGAAATAGCTATAGGGAAGGGGAACAACTCCTTTCTATGATTCTTTTCGTTTCGTCATATTCCACTCACTTCTAGTTCTAGGGGGTCTATCGCCCATGATATGTTCCCCTAGAAGCCTATTGCACAAAGTGAGAAATGAACGCCACCCAGCTGGCTACATTAAACTCGGTCGACTTTTGAGCTACCCCTCCTAGAACACCATGAACCCTTCGTAGGCTGGCCCTCAAGGTTCTTACCTTCTGTTATCTGCATAACTCTTTAGCCAATCTTGGGCTATTTTCAACCTTTGCCTAATTAGCTGAACCTTCTCAGAAGGTCCTTGCATCACTTTGGCCCGATCAACTGTCTGTCACCAACCTCTTCCCAGCATAGAGGAGATCTACATGGCCTCCCATACAAAGTCTCAAATGGAGCCATATCTATACTTGCATTATAACTATTATTGTAGGTAAATTCTACCAATGGTAGATGTCGCTCCCAATCTCCTCCCCAATCCAGAATACAGGCTCTCAACATATCATCCAAAGTGTGAATAGTCCTCTTGGACGGACCATCTATCTGGGGGTGATATGCCGAACTAAGCTTCAATTGGGACCCAAAAGCTTATGCAATCCTTGCCAAAGTCTCGACGTGAAATGAGGATCTCGATCTGAAATAATGGACTTCGAAACTTCATGCAATCTGACGACGTTCTCGATATAAAGACGTGCCAAGCTCTCCACTGATTGCTTCTTCTTCATGGCCAGAAAATGTGCAGTATTCGAGAATCGATCCACAATCACCTAAATAGAATCATTGCCCTTCGATGATCGGGGCAAGCCCGTAACAAAATCCATTGTGATATCCTCCCATTTCCATTATGGTATCTCTATCCTTTGTATCAACCCTGACGGTCTTTGGTTTTTAGCTTTAACCTACTGGGAAACCAAATATTTGGACACAAATTTTGCTACATCCTTCTTCATACCTGGCCACCAAAAGAATCGTTTCAAATCTTGATACATCTTGTGACTACCAGGATGAATGGAGAACTTCGATCTATGAGTTTCCTTCATAACTTCATTCTTCAATTTGATCACATCAGGCATGCAAATTCTATGTTGAAATCTAACCACACCATCTTCATCTTGAAAAACTCCAGCCTTACCAATCATACCTTGTAATTGAGGGTTATCCCGCTAAGCCTCTATTACTTGATCCATAACTGTCGACCTGAGGCATAGCTGAGCAATGAACGCCTGGCAAAGTTATGGCTCAATTGATGTCATGGAACATACCGCATCCTCAATCATCTTCTGGTCTTGCTGTAATAAAGTTCCCTTCCGACTAAGGGCATCTGCCACTACATTAGCCTTCCTAGGATGATATTGTAGTTCAAAATCGTAGTCCTTTAAGAATTCGACCCATCGCCTCTGGCACAAATTCAGCTCCTTCTAAGAAAATAAATATTTAAGACTCTTGTGGTCCATGAAGACTTCAAACTTGACCCTATTTAAGTAATGTCTCTAGATTTTCAATGCATGGACAACAGCGGCCAACTCCAAGTCATGCGTAGGGTAGTTCTTCTCGTGCTCCCTCAATTGTCTAGAGGCATATGCAACAACCCTACCATTCTGCATTAGAATACAACCAATCCCGATCCTTGAAGCATCAGTGTAGAGGGTGAACATGTCGATCCTATTGGGTAGGACCAAGAGTGGTGCTGACGTCAGACAATCCTTCAGCTCCTAAAAACTTTGCTCACATTCCTCGGACCATACGAACTTCACTCCTTTCCTAGTCAGCCTCATCAAAGACACTGCAATAGAAGCAAAACCTGGGCCACTTTGGTAACGGGTTAAGTTGGGTTAGGATGAGTTAACTGGGGTTGGGTGAGTTGTTCCTTGTTTAATAGTTTTTTTCTTAACCCAGGTCGGATAGGGTTAAAGTGGATTAACTCATTCCTAGGAAATAAGTGGAATGAGTTAATCCACTCGGGTTAGGGTTAGGGCTGGGGTGGACTAACCCGGGTAAGTCACCCGCCCCTAACCTAACCCGTTACCAAAGTGGCCCTTAAAGATCTTTTGATAGAAAGATAAAAGGCAGAAAAAGGGTTGGCGTCCCCAAGATCAAACAGCACCTCATTTGGCTCAAAATGCGCGAAGAAAATGTTGGAGCAAGGACCCTATTTGGTCAAGGATGGAGAGAGAAAACCAGTCGAAGCAAAGATCTCGACCATGGAAGACGATCGTTCGATAGACTACCGCCTTCACCAAATGGTCCATCAGGCGACCGCCATCAAGCGTGTCAGTGGAAAATAATAACAAGATAAATAACCCAACTTATCTAAAGACCAAGTTAATCTAGCTGATGTAGGACTCTCCGTCAAAAAGCGGTCCTTCGATAGGCTGTTAACTGAACGAAAATGGCCCATTGAGAGACCGCCATTTAGGTGTTGGTGGAAAATAATAAAAATGAGATAAATGCCCATTTATCCTAAAAGCAGACCGATGTAGGACTCTGGCTCAGAAAATGATCTTTCCGTAGGCCACCTACCCTAATTAAATAGTTCATCGTGAGACCGTTATTCAGGTGAGCGGTGGAAAGAAATGAATATAGGATAAACGTGCCCATTTACCGTGAAGACCAAATTAAACCAAGGCCCATTAAGCCTAACTTTGAGAAAATTCTAGAGCAAGCCTAGCCAGGGAGAAAATACCAATAAAATAGGCCTAATGAAATGCCTAGAAATGGCCCAACGAGTGATGAACAACTTGAGGCATTAAAAATGAGGGTAAGAAAATGACTTAACTCAAAGGCAAAAAATGGGTGTCAATAGATGTCCGTCCTTAACGTCCTCTTTGCAGGGGAGCTAGTAGAGGTGAAGCGAAAGTGAAATGGAACATGGAGATGAAGCGAAAATGCAGCGGAGTGGACTGAAAAGAGGGCGTTAAGGTAAACGACACCCGTCCTCAACCAACGAGTGATAGGAATCTTCTGGAAAACTTTGAACCAATCACAAGGAACGGCGAAGCTGAATGATGCATGCTTGGAGGAACTATCAACTAAGGAAAATAAAACACGACCAACCTCCTAACTGGAACGCACAGCTGATAGGTGGTCGGAGCAAGTGAAAAAAGTAAAGAGACAAGCAACTAAACTCCAGGCAGGAATCTTCAGCTAACCAGACCAAACAAAATGGACCGAAGGAAACCTTCCAATTTAGAGTGGAATGACTCTCCTTATCCAAGATCATGGATATGCAGCTATCCACCATTACTGAGACACTTTGGACGAATGAAGGCACATGAATGCTCAAAGATGTGCATGATGCATGATGGGTTAAAGGAAAAGAAATCATCAAAACAAATGCAAAGAAAACATACAAATAAGAATATACTTGAGAATAATATTGCTATATCGGACAAATCTAGGTCAGGATACTATCTGCAACCACGGCGTGCAAGATACAACCATCAGCCCCCAACTTTTCCAACCTAACGGCCTATCCAACGATTAATCATGTGCACCTAGATCATCATCATTTTTGGTAAAGGAGAACATCAGATCCCAGAACACATGAATGACCAGTTGATTCTCGAGATAATATATCATATATACAATATAGTAATGCATTAAGGGACTCAAGGATCAAAACACTTACCTGACTTACCTGCCTGGCGAGGAGTATCGTGATGCGTTGGTGCTCATGATTATGACAATAAGAGATTAGCCATCAACAGTTAAATCCATAGAATAGACATTAAGCATCAAAATAAGGCATAGACCACACAAGAATGGATCAAAGAATGGAGTGAGCAAATCATTGCAAGCATCCAACTCATCACAGTAATCATATGGAAAACAGTCATTATATAGACCGCAAATGGAGACTAACGGCCGAGCGATAGACCGCCACCTTTAAGGCGGTTTGCATTCCTTGATGGGCATGACCCAATGTAAAAATGGTCCAGGGAGGACCGCTAAGCTCAGCCTAACGGTCTCACGATAGACCGCAAGGCTACGAGAGAATTCAAAAACCAGAACCGGCCGTTCAATCTCCCACCCTTCTCATTCCATTCTATTCCACAACAACTCTGCATTCCTCACCCCGACGACGAGCCCTACCGGTGACCACCACCACCCAGCCCATTCACTCACCTAGGCAGACAACATGGGAAGAAAAAGGACCACAGTGCAGCACTTCCTGCACCATTTGGAAGAGGAGGGAACACCTCCAGCGGCATCGGACCAACCGGAAGGAGAAGAATAGTCGTCGGCCCAAATAGTAGTGGAAGGGCCTTCCACAGCGGTGCCTGAGGCTAAAGAAGATGCTGGAGACGAGGAGGGTGAGCACACGACAGAGGAAACCACCGAGGCGGCGGCCGGACGTCGGTCATCAGAGGTAGGTCAAGATCTCAAAATCCCCAATTTTTGATTTTTAAACCGCATGCATGTGGGTAGATCAGCGAGGGAATGGGTCAGGGGACCCATAGAAGTGGTGTAGGGGCAAAGGGGTATGATCAAAACCCTAATTGCCTATGAACAAAGGGTCATATGCAATCATGAAAAAAAGCTTGTCGATGAGTCTGTACTCATGAAATGTTCTCGCCAGTATCTTGTACACCTTATAATACTTATGAAATATGCTTATGGCCATGTGAGCACGACTCTATAAAATTCTGTGAATGCTCGAGTCATGAAACACCATGTTTTGCATCATGCAAAGATAATTATGGAGGTTTGAGACTTAGTCGCGTGGAGGTCAAATGGCCAACACATAGAAGCCTTGACCATTGAGGTTATAAGTCTGGGGATTCACTTCGGTCCCCGTAACTACGTCGGTTGAGTCCGTAGTCCTTCCTGCAATGCTCCCAATACTTGGCATCGCCTCGCACGACCTGGCACTTTGGGCAATGCCCTTAACATCACAACTAACTTTGTGTAAATCGAGGATTTTCTTTGGCAGCTAATCAAGGTATTCAGACTCGCATTGATGTAAATAAACACCTACTGCGGTCGGTGGGGAATTGTCCAGTACTCGAATCCTAATCGTCTGATAAACTCAATTCACGGAATATTTAACTTATATGCCTTAACCGACTCTTATGTGCATGGTCAATAAACAAACGTGTTCATGTTTTGAATAACTTTGTCTCTTTTTATCCCCCTCCCCCTAATCTAATTAATTATCTGTTAAATTCCATGAGTTAAACAGTCGCCTTTGATCTCCTCCTTTCTGGGACCCATGGGGGATATTTATAGATAGTAGGGGGTCACTTGGACTCGGTTAAGCCTCATGGGGTTTACGCAGGGTCAAATGGCCTGCTAGATAGGCAAATGACCCCGGACAAGCAATTTTTAGGAATTAACCGGGGTCAAATGACCCTAGAAAGATGGGGATCGGGGTTAAGCCCATAGGGCTTAATCGGGGTCAATCGACCTTTATCAGGCAGATGGGCTTAACCGGGGTCAATCGACCCTAATTAAGCGGGGATTGACCTAGTAGGAGGGGAATGGACCCTGGCAAGAAGGGGAATGGAATTTACCTCGGTAACTCCTTTGGAGTTAACCGGGGTCAATTGACCCCAATGCGAGAGGAGGGGGGTCCAGTGAACTGCGGGGCTTAATCGGGGTTGACCACCCCAATGGTGCCGTCGTCTCGGGACACTCGGTGCCCGGTCGGGGTTGTGTCACACCATCTTACACTCTTCGTCGCCGTTGACCTGAGGTATTCGCATACACTCAAGTCCATACCATCTCTTATTCCAAAAAAAAACACAACTGTATCATTTCCATTCATGACAAACACACATAATTCGCATCACATAATCCATTACATAAATCTGAACCTAAAAATATGTTGACAATACAAAACCATAATACACAACCCAAATACAACCCACTTACTAGAAAAGTTTCCTAAGACCACACTCAGACTCATCTGTGCAACATTGTTTATCTTTTTCAGCTTTCAAACGAACCCTCGTGAACATAAGGAAAATTAAAACCTTAAATTCTTCTATGCGGCTGTTGGAAGCTCCCCAAGCTCCCTCCTCTAAATTCTTGCTCGACGGGTTACAATATAGACCCCATTGGTTTCTGAAAATTGTTAAGCCACAGACGTGAGTTCGAAGACTCAATAGGCATTTGAGAAACTAGTCACATGCATACTATAATATTAAACATTTTGCAAAATGCAGGAAGATTTTCATGCAGTATACATATATATACACCCATGTCATAGCAAGTTTTAACATAGGCTAGGCATAATTCAAGGAATGTAAACACTGGAGTAATATCACTGTCAGGGGTTCAGATTTCAGGAGGCATGCAGGTCACATTGCATTAAATCACACGGCTACCCATAGCCATTTATTTACCGCCTCATTCAATCGGGTTGTTCCTTTTTCACAGTTTAAACCCCACATACATGTAATGTTTGAATCACCTTAGCTTGCACACTTCGGACATGCATCTAATCCATGACAAAAGGAGTTAATCACTGGAGTTCAGAGGCGCGGCACACGGTTGCAGATGGCCCAACGCTTGTCCTATCAGTCTTGATCCAAATTGTACAAGATCGGGGGACTTTCCCCACCTTCCACCAGGTCATCGTCCGGCCTGGCTTTCGGATTCTGTCCGCTCGTATCTCGGATGAGGGTCACTCCCGAGCAGACGCTTACCCGGTTGCCTTGCCCTCCTTAACGGTGGCACCGTCCATGTGCTTTATCTCTTATTCACATTTTCATTTACCTTTCATTTGAATCAACTTTAATCGCTTGATGAACATGGATATCACAACTATGCCTCACAGCAAATCAGAAAAATAAGATATTTATGCAGACCATAAACGTACTTTTAATATACAGATTTCAGATTCTAGCTTTGCATGTAGTAGTTACATAATCAGGACTAATAATTATACATGTATGTTTATTTATTTTGATCACTATATCTTATTTTTTATTATCTTAAGTTATAGAATCGGATCGGACTATATATCAATATTATAACGACATCATGATTCAAATCTATTCGAACCGAACTAACTCATTGTCCAATTCAAACACCGATCCGATTCTGATAATACTACTTTGGAGGTCCCTCCCCTCACTTGAAAAGTCCTCTCACCCTTTTCTATATATCATTTGGAATCCTTTCTGGTTAATGTATGGCATGCAGATTGCAAGATCATGTTGAACCTACACAATGGGTTGGAGCGCCGGGCTAGGTGTTTATTGGGAGCATTAATTAATTTCTACATTATCACGTACCTTTTGCTAACAAATTCTCGAAGTACCATTAATTTCTTGTGTGTCCTTATTTTGGTGGGGTAGGAAAGGGCAAGAGATAAAAAGTGGTAATAAGGGTGCTCTAAAGCAGGATAAGGTAGAAGATTGCGCCGTCGCACCTGCTCTTCTGCATACCATATATTCCGTTGGCAAATGGGGAACAACGCATGTGCTGGTGCATCGACGATGCACCAGGAGAACGGGTGGTGGTGGTGGTGTGAATAGCAAAGGTGGGGACAGCAGCACGCAACGCATCGAAGCTTGACTGGGGCTCGAGCATGTGGTTTGAGCTGAGGGCGAACTTGCGGTAGAGAGCCTAGCTAGAGTGTTGATTAAGATTGGGACACTGCTAATTAAGATGACATTCCTATTCATACACACACACACACCATGGAAGGGAGCAATGGAGAGGACTTTGAGGAATCGCACTTCTCCGCTTCTAAAAAAGAAACACATGCAGCTTCCTCTCCGGTGGTTCCTACCGAACACTCAACTCTCTCGATATATATATCACACTTTTAAGTTTATAGTCATATTTATAGAATATCCTCAGCAGTCTCCTAATCTCGTTTGGATTGCTCCTAATACTTAAACCTAAATCCTAGATAGACTCCATCTGGAGTCCATCTCAATCCAACTCCACGTACTTGCAGATCAAGACACCCCACATCAATTTTCACTTTGGCTTGAATACGAAGATCAACCCGGTGTCGAATCTATTAATTGTCTATCCTACATGTTTGTACCTAAATGCCCGCACCCAAGTTTGGTGCCCACGTTGCTCGGTACTGTTGCACACCCCGATATGGCTCCACCTCTCTCGATTGACGCGAGAGATGATCACCACCATCATGAAAGTCGCCCACTTTCTCTGTGCTTCACAAATCCTCTGTCAATCCGTACACACTTCTCGCCTGGAACATAGCCGTAGCCAATTAAGTGTTTATGAGCTCTCCCTATGAGCCTAGATATGCACTCCCACCCATCATCTATCTTCGCAACGCAACCTATGCTTCATTGCACACGTTGAGAGCCCCACCTTTGAGAGTGTATCACTAATCTCTTGTAGTCGGCACTCCCAGTCAGAGTAAATTCTTCTTCAGATGTGGCACATGCATGTCAGACCTCTAGCAAAATTCACTTTGACCCATGAATCATGTGAAGCCGCACCAACCCCACCATTGCAATACTGCACTCTACACCACTTGCCAACTAGATCGAGCCACCATCATATGCCAGACGTGTGCTAAATTGCTCCCTACTCAAACACAGGTGCACTGAACAACTAGAATGTAAGATCCAACATGAATCCCTCACAAGTAGATGTTAGCCACAAGATCACATCTTCTTCGTTAATTGTCTCCCATTGCTGCCCTAATAGTTGATGTCTCCTTCTCTTTCCCTTTTTCCTTCTATAGTTTCAAACCAACCTTCCACACTAGTCAATCCCTCTTCAGATGGCCTTCCAATTTATGGTAGTAACACCCCCATAACTTGAAATGGCTATCACATCTCGAACTGATAGCAACATAAATTTACTCAGAACGTGTTAGCGAAACAGTCATGACAATCAGAGCAAATCATAACACCAAGAATAGATAGAAACATAATGTCATTAAAATTTTAAATATAAATTTATTACAATTCGACTCAGACTAACATACTCAATAAAAAAAATTAATTACAAGGAGACTCTCAACTAGCTAGACTAGACACAAGACTACAAGGTTCATTTAAGTTGCCGAAATTCTCTTCCCTCTTGTCCTTACCCATCTTGGATAAATTCATCTTTATGATTACTTGGAAAATATTAGAAAAATACTAAGTGAGCGAAAACTCAGTAAGTCTTAAATCTCTGGAAGCAAGTTATCATTAAGTGATTAACAACTTAACAAGAATATGCATGCTATGAGAAAGTAAATAATAACTAGAACTATAGTTGGCAAGAGATAGGACAAGAATCAAGAGATAAATTTTCAAGAGTACATTAGGGCTCGCCCGTATGCACATGTAAATGTACAAATTCATGAATAAAAATTCATATAATTTTCCGGTTACAACATCATGCTAAAAAGCCTAAGTTTATGTGTATATTTTTCCAAAATTTATTTTATCTTTCCACGTGTATGTAAACAAACTGGCATGCCCGGTGGGACATTTTCTGTCTTTCATCTTTTCGCCGAAAGATATTTCAATGCCTTTGCAAGGATTCTCATTGCCCTTATTTGTCCTTTCCATGAGGGAGTAGGGAGGGTCCCAACTTCAACATCGGTTGCAAAGTAAAGTGCTTTCTCCAAACTTAAGCTCCCAAATTGCGCCCATGACATACGGTCCTCTCGTGGTTGCCACCCATGCCAGATATGGTTATCTGACAACTCCAATTGTCTTTGGGGATTTCTCCCCAGTGGTAGGCTCCCCCTTCTTTCTAGGGGTCGTCCCCGCTGCCCAAGAAGAGTCGATCGTTCCGGCCGAAATCATTTCACTTGAGGGCATCAGGCCCTATCTCCCGCAAGGCCGAGTTTTCTCGGTAAATACGATTTCTTACAATTCCGCCCCTGTTAAATGGGGGAGCTGCCAGGCCCGCCAGAACAAGAATCTCGCGGCAGCAATCTCTCGCTCCGATAAGAAGATCCTTGTCGGAAACCTGCGTGTTCTGCTCGACGATGGCGAGCCAATACTCCCGTAGGACAACCACTCCCAACCGTCCCAACTTCCAATCGTTTCGTGCCCCTTCACAAGGTGCGCGAGGATAAGCCAGACTTTAAGAAGTCCAAAGCCAACAACGGGGGCAACATAGTCAAGGACCGCCCTTAGAAGATGAAGCAGATGTGGGTCTGCCCCTAGAAGATGAAGCAGATGTGGGTCACCAAGTAGGCGGCCCACGCCCTCAAACGAGCCTGGCCAGCTAAGCTCGACCAAGCTCGGGAATGGCAACAAGACCTTTCTCCGTCATCCCGGGACGTCAAGCCCTTGTGCCCTCGAGGACAAAAGAGAAAAGGGGTCTATCGAAAGCCCAATTTTACTCAAGCCTCGGAGCTAGTTCGAGCGAAACAAATTACACGTGTTGAGGTCTCGACGACACGTGTCTCAGTCTTTGGTAGGCTGGGGGCACCAGCCCCCTTGAGAGTCCAACCATTAAGAAAGGGTGGTGTGAATGTCTGAAGTCGGGGATGGCATGAAAGTTTATACTTGCTATGTCTCCGGTCGGGAGCCGGTGCAGGTTGTTGGCATCCTAGCCAACCCCAATGAACTTGCTGAAAATCCCGTGGTGGATGCGGTATACCTAATATCTGGAACGCTGCCTGAAGAAGCCTCCAAACCTAGTTTAGTGGCCAGACAGGGATTTCCAGCCAGGGTCAACATCAGGGTCAAGCCCAAGAGCAAGGTCTGAATCAAGATTAGAATTTGCCTCCAAAAGAAAATGATCCTCATAAAGTTATAAGCATCCATAGAGAAGGGGGAGCTTAACCCATGGGTGGATATATAAACCCGGTGTTTGAACCTCCTACAAGGGCCGCATTCTAAGCAATGTCTGACAATGCCAAGTTTGAAATCATGCAGCGTTGGCACATATAGATGACTAATCTCATGCTCGAGATGAAGTGACAAATGAGTGTGAATGCTCAAAGGCCCGCAACACTGGTGCACAACCAAACTCTTCGACGAGAGTTACGACTGGGTAATCCCGCCATGATTAACCGACAGACGGCTGTACCCTGCAATGTGGCCGTTGAAACAAGGACCGAGCCATTCTCTGCTCTACCTAATGTTCAGTCTTCCCAGACTCCTGTAGGCAAAGACGTCATCGCCCAACGGCATATGATTGAGAAAATAGTTGAAGACAAGTTCACCCAGCGCGGCGAGGGTATCACCACTGTTGATTTATACAGTGTGCCATATCCAGTCCACCATCAATTTAAGAAGCTTCCGTCAGATTGCCCAAAGGCACCAAACTACAGAAGTTTAACGGGTAGGGGTCCCCGCATGAATACTTGACCTATTACATAACGGCCTTGGGTGACTGGACACTCGATGAGTCATATCTTCTTCGCTATTTTGCGACATCTCTGATAGGCAGTGCCTTCCAATAGTACTCAAGGCTGAAATCCAACTTGGTGGTCGATTGGGCCGATCTTTAGAAGAAGTTTATCGATCGCTTCCAAGCGGCCGAGAGGAAAGTATCTCTCGCAGAGCTCTGCTCAGTTAAGTAAAAAGAGGGGAGACTGTCCTGGACTTTATCAAGCGCTAGAGGGACTTCAGCATGAGATGTAACAACCCTCCTTCCCAGGAAGACGCAATAACAATATGTTGAAGGGGCTTCTCGGCAGAGGTCAGCGAAAAGCTCCTGGGGGCAAATCTCAAAGGTTTTGATCAATTAACACAAAAATAATGGAGAAACGACCCCGGTTAAACCCCATGGACTTAACTGGGGTTGATTGACCCCGGTTGGGGGTGCAATCGACCCGGGTTAGGTCCAACTGGGGGTGCAATCGACCTCGGTTAGGTCTTGGGACCTAACTGGGATCAATTGACCACAGTAAATGCCCGATCAACCCTGGTTAAGCACGAGACTTAATTGGGGTTGAACGGCTTGTTAAAGGGGCAATTGACCCCGGGTAACCCCGAGGAAGCTTACCTCAGGTCGAATGACCCCAAGGTGGTCCATTTGACCACGGGCAAGTCCCCCAAGGGGCCTACCTAGGTGCAAGTGATCAGGATTTTAGAGAGAGAGGGGGCGGCCCCTATAAAATTCTACTTATTTTCACTTTTTCCTAGATTTTCTGCTGCTTTGCCATGTGGAGAGAAGAAAGACTCCTCCTTTGTGCATTTGTTCGGTTTTCTCCGTGCCATTCGTCGAGGGGAGAAGTTTGCATGCCGTCGAGGCCGTCTTGCACACTCGTGTCAGACCTTCAGCAAGTGTGTGGTTGCTTTCTTGCTGCGAGGTTTTTTCTTTAACCCCGGACATCCAACAAGAATCCCTGAGATTCGGGAGTTTGTCCAGGATCACAACGACACTAGGCTTTGTGCCCTTTATCGGTCATTGTTGAGTTGAATTTCCTTCAATTGCCTCAATTGTTTCGAGAATATGATTCATTTTTTTGACTGGGGATCCCCGGGATTTGAAGATAACTCCTCGGAGCAATGGTACTGACTTTGTGTCATATTCCAACCGTCGCTGAGCCACCTTAATTTAATGTACCTCGATTAATTTGAGAAAAAATACCTCAATTAATTTGAGAAAAATAACGTGCTCAACAGGGACACTAGCCCTTATAAGTTTACCGGCTTGAGAAAAGGACAATTCTGAATTACTAAATGTAAAAATAACAAATCTTCAAAAGAAGACAACTAGAGAAAGACAACCTACCTTGCCAAAAAGTAAAAAAGCAAATACCCTCCAAATGGCAACCTCGCCTAAAATTTAAAACAAACAAATTCCCTCCAAAAGACAACCCAGCCCAAAAGTCCTTAGTAAGATTGCATCCAAAGGGCTGGAGCAGTGCAAGGCTGACACTGATAGACCAGGGCCAGGTCAAATCGGCGGCTCGCACCATGGTCCCCACCACTTCTGTACATCCTGGCAACAATCCGTTTCTCAAACAGGAGCCACATGAAAGCCTTAATCTTCAGAGGTGTTTTACGCTTCCATACCTCTCTGAATTTTGGGTAATGAACTGAATAATAAGAAAATCCAAATAATATGATCTAATAAGTTTTGTAAGTGTGGAAAGCTTGATGAAAGTCAGGCAGGATTCCAGATAAGGCAAGAAGAAGAGTTAACACCTGTCAAGGGTTCCATTGACACCCAATCACAGAAGCACCCAGACAGAAAGAAGGTTCCAAGTTGTTAATGCCACTAAAGCAGAAGGCAAGAGGTATCAACACCCATAAAAATTCCACAAATTAAGATGTGATAGATTATAATACATTCTATTGAACTGTTTTGCAATTTTGTTGGAAGGATCTGAAGCCAATCATCGACTTGTTGCTCACTTTCTTTCATCTAGGACCTTGGTATTGACAATTTTGGTATGTGCGCTATAATTTTATATGATGATTATATGGCGGTAAAATTCACCTCTTGTTCCTTTCCTTGGTTCAAGTACTTCTACCTTGAGAACTGCAGCATTGTGCACATCCCCCGCCCAACTGCAAAGAAAGCCCATCTCCTTTCAAAAACCCAACTACCCAAGATGTGACTGAAGAACAAAATGACTCTAAATCAGTCTGCACATCTCTAAATTTAGCTATTTAGCTATCTGGGTATTCTGAAAGAGAAACTACATTTCATGTTCTTGACAAAGGATTAGTGCTCTTTTTTTTTTGGAAGGTGGTGAAAGCCACAATTCATTAAATCAGGAAAGATCGCAAGCACACATAAGAATAAAAGCAGTATCGAGGTGTCCACCAAGCCAATAGACACAACTCCCACACAAACCCAAACTCCTTACACCCTTAATCTCTTGTTACGAAATAAAATTCTTAAAGTTAAGCAATCTACAACAATAGTCTCAATACTCCTATTACCAGCATTAGAAAAACATCACTCTTAGAGAAAATGTATAAAACTGTAAATGAATTCAGCTGGTTGTCTGAAATCATTTTGGTTATTCCTCTCCTTCCAAATTCCACAGAGCATGGCCAGTAAGGCAAGGTTGTGTTTGATTTCCCTTAGTTGAGCACTTATATCTTAAGCAGTAAGATGGCAATAAACTCAGACTGTTAGAAAAAATATATGTCTTAAGGAGGGAAACTGATCAAACCATCGCGGTGTGCATCGCCGGCATCGCAGTGGTGTTCCAGAAGCACGACATTCTCGGCGACATCGGTATCCCGATGGTCGCGCTCGGGATCATGCTCGCCGTGCTCGTGCTCGTGGGAATCCGCCCGACCACGGTCACAATGGTCGTGTACCTCGCGGTGGGCGGCATCGCGAACTACGTCTTCCTGTATTCGGCCCTGCATCATCACACCGACCTGCTGCCGATGGCGATCGTCGTTCTGACTCGGCCGTCGACAGCCCTCATCCTGGTCGGAACGCCCGGCACTCGACCGCTGCCCGCGGTCGCCTGGGGAATAGCGGGCTTCCTCATCGCCAGCGGCACAACCGTGCTCGTCGATCTGCAGCTGGGGATCCCGGTGCGGTTCGACAACGGGCCGGGCATCACCCTCGCCAACTACTGCGCTGTGTATTTGGGGCTCTCGATCGTGCAACGCGCGCAGCGCCGCCGGGTGCCCGACTTTCTTCAGATGCAGCGGGAGACCAGGCGGATGGAGGTCGAGCGCAGCTCAGACCAGCGCACGGTTGCGCTCATGCACGACACCGTGCTGAACGATCTTGCTCTCATCATCAATGGTCCCGAGGTCATGGACTCGCGCATGCGGGATCGGATGACCCACGACATCGAAACGCTGGCGAGCACGCACCTCCTCGACGAGAAGGAGTCGAAACAGATCGTCGACCCGAGCGACGGGTCGCTGCGCAACCAGATGACGCAGCTGATCAGCGACTTCCAGTGGCGCGGGCTCAACGTCGAATTCACGGGCGACACCGGCACGGTCGCGCACATGACCCAGGGCGCCGTTGCTGCCGCGGTGGGCGCGTTGCGCGCCTGCCTCGAGAACGTGCTCGCGCACTCCGGGGTCGACTCCGCTGAGATCGTGGTTGCAGCAGGCGATTCGGCGGTGACCTGGACAGTCAACGACGCCGGCAAGGGGTTCGACCCCGCAGCGGTTCCGAAGGACAGGCTCGGCCTGAAGTCTTCGGTCTTCCGCCGGGTCGAGTCCGAGGGCGGAACCGTGAAGGTGTGGTCGTCGCCCGGCTCCGGCACATCCGTTCTGTTCACGCTGCCGCAGCTGCCTGCACCGACGGGCGGCACCGATGACTAGCGCCTGGACGAAGTCACCGCAGGACGTCGACCCGATCAGCTGGTTCACCGGCCCGTGGATGCCGCTGCTGTTCTCCGTCGCCGCGGTGGTGCAGGGCCTGGTACTGACAATCATCAACTGGGACGGCTGGTCCGACGTCTTCCTGCAGTTCACCGCCATGCCGTTTTTCCTCGCGGCCGGCTGGCTGACGACCGTCGGAGTGCAACCCACGCGCGTTCGGTTCGGGTTGCGGGATGCCGCAGGCGTGCTCGCTCTCGCCTGCATCGGCGTCGTCGTCTCGGCTTTCGGCACGTACGGCGGGACCGTGGTGCTGTCGCAGTGGTGGCCCGGCATCGCGCTCGGCGTGACGGCGATCGGTCTTTCGCCATACTGCAGCCCGCGACAGCAGCTCATCTGCGCCGTGCCCATCCTCGGGTTCATCGGCGTCACCGGCTGGCTCGTCTTCGGCGACGACGCGAGCCAGTGGCCCGCCCCCACCATGACGTTCCTCTTCGTTGGTCCGACCCTGATCGGCGTGCTGGGCGGGGTGGTGTTCGCGTACACGGTGGTGTCACGAACGCTCGCGCTGCTCGACACCTCTGCTGGAACCGAGGAGTTCTACCCGGCATCCGTCGAGATCGACGAATCGACGCAGCGGGGGAGTGTTGCGCGGTTGAGCGCTCGCGTCGTGCCGTTCCTGCAGGAAGTCGCAGCGGCCGGCGTGATCACCGACGAGAACCGTGCACTCGCCGCCCAACTCGCCAGGCGGTTGCGCACCGATCTCGTCAGCGTGACAACGCGAAGCTGGCTCGACACCGTTGCGGCGGAAACCGGCATCATCGTCAGCGATCCGGCGCGACTGGCCGACCTGATGAACGAGTCGCAGCGGGCAGCACTTCGCGGCCTGCTCGTCGCCGCCATGGATACGACCGCCGTCGACCGCCGGTCGCTGCTCATCGAACTGCGAGCGCAACCCGACGGTTCGACCGCAGTAGCCCTCTCGATCGACGTCGACCTGCCCGAGGGTCGTCGACTGCTACTGCTGGCGCCGTACTACCTGACGCTGAAGACGACCGTCGATGATCTCTCCTGGGACGACGGTCGCTCCATAATGCTGAAGTTCCGCATAGCGCCGGAATAAGCAGTTGTTCGTGCCGGGCGCGGCGCAGGCGGATGACTCGGCCAATTTTCCGGCTGCCACGCCGTGCCCATGGAGGCCCGCCACACCGCGGCATGACACCCGAAAAATTGGCCAAGGCATCCGCCTTCGTCGCGCCCAAGTCCTCCGGCGGCCACCCCACCGAAGCCTTCGAACGCGCCCTCCGCGCCATCGCCGCGGAGACGTAGCGCGCGCGGCGGAAGGGGCGGGGTGGTGAGCGGAACTATGAGACCCCGGCGTCGCATGCTCGAATGTAGGTCACGGCTGTGATGGCTTGGCGCCTGGAGCGGGAATAGGTCTGCACTTCACCCGTACGATGGAAGCCGAGCTTCAACAGCACCCGTCCCGAAGCCAGGTTGTCGGCGGCGTGGCCAGCGGTGAGTTGGCTCAGGGCTAAGGCGCCGCCAGCGAGCCCTATCAGCGCACGCGCGGCTTCGGTGGCGTATCCGTTTCCCCACCAGGCCCTGCCGAACCAATAGCCCAGTTCTGCGCTTGCGCCGGAGACCCGGTCGAGGTCGGCCAGGCCAATCATCTGTTTGTCCAGCAGAACCGCGAATCGATAGGCTCGGCCGCCGGCCCACGCACTCGGATGCCCATCGAACCAAACCTGCTGGTCGCGTTGGTCCGGGGGAAACGCCACCGCGCTCAGGTTCCGGGTTACCTCCCAATCCGAGAGGATCCCGAAGCTGCGATCCGCGTCGTCAGAACGGCTGGGCCTTAAGACCAGGCGGGCCGTCTTCAGGACGATGGATCGCGGTGGCGGCCGTCTGGATTCCACGGGCTTTGAGGTTCCACGAGCGGGCTGGATGCGCAAGGTCCGTAGTGGGTGGTTTCTCGCTGAGGGTTGCGATCCGTGAAGCGGAAGTGGTGTCTCGTCCGCTTTGCGCGAAGGCTATGGCGGGCGCAAACCTGAGTCTTCGTACCTGCGCCTGTCCACTTGCAGCTTGCCACTGGCGGGTGGCGTAAGAATACGGAGGTGAGCCGCGGTCGGGTCGCAGTCGGTGGCGAAGGTAGGGTGGATCGTCGGGGCGGTGGCGGTGCTGGCGGCCACGGTGTGCGACGCGCAGGCCGTGGACATCATGCGCTACTACCCGGACCGGGCGCAGCGGATGAATGTCGAGGGGAGAGCTGTGGCCGGCTGCGCGATCACCGCCGCAGGGCGGCTCACCGATTGCGCTGTTGTCTCAGAAGACCCGCCGGGGTTCGGCTTCGGCGACGCCGCGCTGAAGATGTCGTTCCTCTTCAAGATGCGGCCGAGGACCAAGGCCGACGTCCCCGTCGACGGTGGCAGTGGGACGATCTCCATTCGCTTCCAGTTGCCGAAGGACGCGCCACCGCCAGTTGCGGTTCCGGCCCCGGCTCCGATGCCGTAGCGGCGGGACAGGCGGGACGTCCGCTTGCCGCGCCGGCGTTAAGGGGGACAAGACCCAAGTCGGACCTTCACGACACCGAAGTCGGAGAAATGGGGGGCATGTCGTCGAACACAGCGCAGCCGTCGGGGTACCCAACCCAGGGCATCCCCTGAGCGGCGCGTACCGCGATGGTGGGGGCCGGCAGGGTCGGATCGGCGAAGCAACCTCCCGCAAAACCCGTCTGGCCGGGCCTCCACGCCCCGAGGGATCTCCAATAGAGGGTCGAGCCGCAGGTCGAGCAGAACCAGCGCTTGCCAAACCCTTCGAGGACCGTGAGCGGACCTGCGACACGCCTGACCTGCTCGTCGTGGAAGTAGACGGACCAGCCGAATGGAGCGCCCGTGCGACGTTTGCAGTTGTCGCAACTGCAAAGCCCGCTGCTGACCGGCTCGCCTTCAACCGCAACCTGGCATGCGCCGCAGGCGCATTGTGCAGTTCGAATGGTCATGGTGTGCCCCACGCTACGACAAGCATCGGAATAGTGAGCGCTGCGGCGAAAGCCGTCCACCTGCCACGCGGTCATGTCGGTTTTCCATCACCCTTGGCTGGCCTTCCGAAAGTCCGCGTGTTGACGGGCCGCCGAATGTCCTGTTCCCGGCGCGACGCTAATGGGCGCCCACGACCTATAGCGGACCTTCTCGGCCTCCGCGTCGTCGAGACACCGAGGCGAACGCGCCGGGGCCGGGTAGACGCCTCCCAACAGGCGGAGACCGGCCATGTCCGGGGGGCGGATCGGGGTGTTCTCGGAACGCCAGGCCTGCGCCCGCCTCGATCGTCCCGGCCTTCATCAGCGAGTCCCGGAGAGGTCGCGCCGGTGGGGTCCGACCAGCAGTCCTTCCACACGGGAGCCCTCGATGGCCAGGACGGGGCGCAGGCGCTGGAACAGACGCGCGTAGTTGTAGAACGGCACGCTGGGCCAGAGGTGGTGCATCAGGTGCAGGTTCTGCTGCAGCAGCACAAGCGTGCCGCCCGGCCACAGGCTGATCCGGGTGTTCTTGTAGCGCTCGGTGCTGTCGAACGGATGGTGCGGCAGCCACGAGAAGAACGTCATCAGGATGATACTGGCGATCGCCTTGGGGACCAGCCACAGCCAAAGCCATCCTTGACTTTGTGTTGCTGCACCGCGACTCCATCCGCGCTGATGACGTGGCCAAGGAACGATACCTGCTGCTGGAAAAACTCGCACTTGTCGGGATGCGCATAGTAGCCCTCCTCCTTCAGACGCCGAAGGACGAACTCGACCAGCTCTGCATGATCAGCCGCCGTCTTCGAGTAGATGAGGATGCCGTCGACGAAGACCAGTACACCGTTGTACAGCCGCTCCTTCGGCACGCGCTGCATCTCCCGTTGAAAGGTGGCCAGCGCGTTCTTGAATCCAAACGGCATAAAGCGGGGCTGCTTCAGACCCAACGGCGTAGAAAAGGCCAACAGCTCCCGGACCCTCCTCCGCAATGGGATTTGCCAGAAGCCCTTCAGCAGGTCGAGCTTGGAGAAGATGCGAGCGCCCTGCAGGTGATCGAACATCACCTCGGGCAGCGGTAACGGATGGGCGTCGCTGACAGTCTGGTCGTTCAGCCCACGATAGTCCACACAAAACCGCCGCTCCTTCAGGATCACACCGTCGCGCTTCTTGGCCACGAACAGCCCCTGTGCCGACCACGGGCTCACGCTGTCCTCGATCAGGCCGGCCGCTTCCATCTCCCTGACGGTGTCAATGATGGCCTGTGTGTCCTTTGGCGACCGGCGTCGTTCTCTGCAGACGATGGGTCTGCAGTCCGGGTTCTTGAGTCGGATCTCATGGTGGACCGCCGTTGGATTGGGCTCGGATGACCGCACCGGCAGGTCCGTGCGGAACACGTCCTCGTAGCGTCGGCGTATGGCCTCGAACTGCCCCTCGTACCCGGCAGCCACCTTGATCGCGCACAGCCGAGGCGTGGTGGCCTCAGCAGGCGTCCCTCTGGTTCTGGTTCCCTCGGCGGTCTGCGGACCTGACTCGGCCCACCGCGAATTGACGGCCTGCGGGCTTGACTCAGCCGGCCGTGGTTCTAGTTCTAGTTCTGGTTCTGGTTCCGTCGACGGCAGAGTCTGACTCGTCCGGCAGCAGTCCTGGTTCTGGTTCTGGTTCCATTGGCGGCCTACGGGCCTGATTCGGCCGGCCGCTGTTCGGGTTCTGGGTCCATCGGCGGCACGTCCTGACTCGGCCGGCCGCGGTTCTGATTCTGGTGACGATCGCAAATGCAGCGATGGTCCGTTCCATCTCCTGTTGTCAGCCCAGCAACCCAGCGTGATGCTGGCGCTTCGCTGCCACGGCTGCACGCTGCGGCCGGCGTCATAGACGACAGTCTCCGTAACGACCAGCCGCCATGGCGTGTGCCCCCCTTCGACGACGACCTCGTCGACCTGATAATTACTTCCCGTCAGCTGGCGAATGCTGCGCCAGTCCACCATGATCCTCCCATACAACGGCTGCTCCAGTCGCTCCATCAGCAGCTGGTGACACCTCGCCCAGCTGGGATGTGCGAACGCGGAGGATGCAACAGCCGCCACCAGCCCGTTCCAACACCTTTCGCCGCCTCGCCAGCCTGTCAGCACCAGCAGTGTAGTACTGCCGTGCAGCAGCCGAGTGAAGCTTTCCACCACTGCGGCCAGCATCGTGGGCTCCACAGGCTGCAGAAACGCTTCCGACTGCTGCCTGTGCCCATGTCGCTGTCGCTCCTGCCATGATCGCGCCCTGCGGCTCCGTCCCATGGACTCGTCCTCTCGTTCCTGTCCAGCTCCTGCATGTCCTTGCTGCCCTGCAGTCCCTTGTAGTCCCTCGTCTGTTGCGTTCCGCACCTTCGCTGCTTCTCCTGTTCCCGTATCCTCCTCCGTGACGTCCTCTCGCCTCGCCGCCTCCTCCAGCTCTGACGCGCTACTGTGCGACACGGAGTCGTGCCGACTGTCGCCCGCGTCTGCCAGCGTGTTGAGACCCAGCGAGATGAGAGGCGGTGATGATGATGACTGCCTGGTCTGCTCCCGCTCTGCAGCAGCCAGGCTCAGGCGTTTAACTGCTCCGCGCCGTCAGCGATCAGGCCGCGCTGTTCACCTCGGCAGTACAACGGCACAGACCGCCGCGGTTGACGCTGGCCGTCCCGCATGCGAGCCGCATTGAGCGCAGCCAGCCTCCACGCGCTCAGGTCTGGTTCCTGCTGCTGGTCGGAGAAGAGGAGGTTGCGGCACCTTCCCTCTCCGACGACCAGCGCGTCCCTCTGCAGGATGACAGAGTCTGACGACCGGTCGTCGCTCATGATGTAAGCTCAGGTTCTGCTCATACGAGCGGGAACAGGGTCAGGTCCATGGGTACAGAGCTAAGGCGAGCCGATACCACTGTAGCGAGTCGGGTTGATACTTGGTCGATGTATCGTAGGATCGAAGAATGACAACAAGCGCAGGCAGCGAACCGGCAGGTAAGCAGGGACCACGCACGCAGAGCTCTTCACTCACGGCTTTTATTTACAAGTTCAAGGATGGCATAGAGACAAACCAGAGACAAGCCATATCAAAAAATGCAAAACAAAAACATGAACAAACGCGTGTCGGACATGCACTCAACGTCACCGATGGAAGAAAATAAAAAAAGGAACTTGGGTCTCGTCTAAATACCTTTGCCGCCCTGGTGAGCCGATCTCCACTTTCCTCGACGCAAATGTTCAGGACGAGCTTCTGCACCTTGATCTCCCGCATCGGATTCGAGGGCTTCTTCTCCGACGCCTACGAAACGCCACAAAGAATAAATACCAGTCAGGCGCGACGACGAGAGGAAAGAAGAAGAACAACAAAGAAAAAAGGGGAAGAACACCGGAAGGGGTTTAGGGAAGGCGCCGACCATCGCTCCCTATTTGATGCAAGGGGGTTGGAGGAAGAGGAGTGTGGGGGAGATCAACATACCCTAGAGGCACCGATCGTGTCCTCGTCTCTGAGATCAACATACCCTAGAGGCAACAGCAAGAGCAAACGCCAAATACCACAGCTTTACCTGTAGCAGGTGCCGCCTTGCTATGTATAGATATTAAGAAGGAGATTAGGAGGAAAGCGAGGTCGTCGCCGTCGTGAGCAGTCGAAGGAGATGTTGTCGTCGTCGTGAGCAGCCGAAGGAGAGCGAGGTGCCGTCGCCGCCACAGCCCACAGGTGATGTCACCGCCGCAGGTGGCCGATCGCCGTTGTGAGAGGCCACTGGTGGCCGGCCGCCACAGCGTTGCGGAAGACGGGAGCAACCCTAGAGGGAGGCCGCAACACGAAGCGGCGATGATGGATGGAGTGGCTAGCGGGGTTGCTCGCCCCGAAAGGAGAGGGGTTTTATGGCGCCCCGAGACCGATCCGAAATCCAAAATTTCAGATCAAAAATGCTTCACCCCGAATTCTATCATGGGAATCAAATAAGTATTTACGTATTAGAATTTCGGATCCGAAGGATCCATTGACACTCCTACTGCCAAGTGTGTCACATCCGGCAACCCATGGGGGTTCCACCCCTCTTGTGGCCGGTATATGTACCTGGAGTACGTCCGGAACTGCAACTCCACCTCTGTGTACTCCTCCCAAGGAGTTTAGTCTCTTGCAAACCCCTGATAAAAGCAGAAGGGCCTGTTGTAGAAGTGACGGACCCACATATTCAACGGCACCCTGGGAGTGTGTGCGACTCGCTCTCTCCCAATCAAGGCCAAGTCCCTCCAGGTCTTCAGTAGATACTGATAACTATAGGGAACTCGGTATTGTCCTTGTCCGTCGATGTGGCTGCGGTGGAGGTCATCCAGCACTACCTCCTCATACCCTTCGCCACTGATTGACAGACCAGAAATTCGGAAGAGCGACCACAGGTCCAGTGAAGTCTCTCCCTCTACTGACGCCACCGTGTTCCACCGGTGGTTGAAGTGCTCCACCAGTGCCTGTATCAACCCTGTGTAGTAGGGGTACCCATATAGTGCCACGGTCACTACATATATGATATTAGCCCTGTCCAAGAGCACCCGGTAATGGTGCACGATCCCCATCAGCCACTCGGTCACTCCCGGATGGTACCTGTGTGAGGGGATCATAGCCCAACAGTCGCACCAACTCACGACAGTCTGCCGAAGAATCCCATCCAGGAGGCTGTGGTCGTCGTAGCCTTCTCCAGCATACTGTAGCCCTGACGGCTCCAACACCAACCCCTGAGTCCCCTCTGTCTCCACCCGGTGGTGACCATGCAAGTCCCAGGAAGCAGGACCCAGGCTCTAACACGGATCCCGAAATGGTCCACCCTACTGAAAAAGCCTAGGCACTCAACACTGGGAAACTGACACTGCCTCCAGTAATCCATTGAAAAGCTCGGGAAGCCGTAAAAGGCGATCCCGTGCAGGTTGTCCTTGCCCACCAGAATGGCCCGCTCCAGTCAGCAGTGCTCTTCAGCAACATGAAAATCTTCTTCCTCCATGACAGATGGGACGAAACTCCGGATGAACTCAAACAAGTGTCGATCCAGCGAAAACTCCACCGAGTAGCCTCCAACATGATCATAGGTGTAAACCCCGCCTATCTCTGAAATCCAGGCCAGCTCTATGGTCCCGGCTCCACTCGCCCCCTCTCTAACGGGGCCCTCAGCTACCAGTGAACGTCCCAAGTCAAGCTGGTCTACACTGGCCACAGTGACAACGGGCGGGCCCCAGAGGAGGCAAGGGTGATGACGACACACGCCGTAGCACACGCTGGGATACAAGAAAGACGCCAGAGTCCCTTTGGCTCGGGGAGGACGTGGATGCCTAGATTGAGCCATCTATCGTTATTTCATGCTTTCAGGCCTTGTTGGGCCCATTGTAGTCCCTGTGTGGACAATTAGATTGCTATTTGTGTTTATTAGAGTAATGATGAATATTGAAAGAACAAGCACCACAAGGGAGCGAGGGTTGAGAGCTATACCAGGCCGATTTGAAGAAATCGGCCCCCTATCGGAGATGAGGGCGAGCGGGGAAGCGTGGGTTTGCTCCCCGCATGCTGCGTCGGAGTTGCTTTGACCTGAATTAGCTTAAATACAAAACTACTCCTCTCGCAGGAGGGGTGGACTAGGGGTGGGGAGTGGTTAATTACATCAAACACTACCTCCATGCAGGGAGGGGCACATGGCTGGCCAGGCATGGAGGGGAGATTAGTGTGGCTGAAGAAGATCGGCTCACGGTCGGTGCGGCCTAGTTTGCTGTCCTGGCTGTCTGCAACCAGTGCCCTGTTCGGAGGGGAACTCCTTATTGGGACATCCGACGGAGGTGGGGCCAGAGCCACTAGAAAGCTGGTTGTCTTAGGAATAACCAGGAAGAAGATCTGCCTTGTTCAGAGCTTGTACTTGCCCATGCTACTGGATCTTGTGGAACTGTGTAGGGTGTCAAATTCTGTAGGCCAGAGAGCTCTTGAATAGGGTCTTGCTCTCGGCTGGGATGTCTGATTGAGGCGGGACCACTACTGTTGGAAAGAGGGTAGGGTCTAGTGTGCCTCCACCAAAAAGCTTCGTCGATCTTGCCCGATCAAGTTGGTGGTAGCCTCTGGATGCCGACAGGGTCGAACCCAATGCAGGAGCAGAAATTGGGACCAACTTACCGGGGCAGTATCATGCAGGCATGATGCCAGATTGGGTTGGGGCTGGAGCCGACACGAAGAAGGACATTCCAGGAACGTTCCAGAGCTGAAACGGCCATGTTCTGAGGCAAGAAGCACCGGTACCATCCATTCTCCTGAGGTCACGCAGGAGAGGTCTCCAGACAGATAGGGAAGTCTTGCCGGGGGTGTATCTCCAGGCTGGGAATTCAGATCGAGGCGAGACTAGTCCCAGTGGAAATCTGGGAGACCCATGCTGAGTTCCTCCAAAGGACCGAAGTAGAAGAGGTGGGAGGTGGACGTGGTAGGTCCTGTGGCTGACTACTTGACCAGGGCGCTAGAAGGTCAGACTGCAGATCAGACTCGAGTTGTTTGGGCTGGTGCTCTCGAACGGTAGCTCCGACTAGCGCGGGGCTAGGCTTGAATGAAAGCTATGTGACCCTAGTTGAATACAATGAAAGATCAGAGCCAGAAGATGAGGAAAGAAGTTTGTCTTCTTCTGCAACTCTCTCTGGTCGCTGGTTGGAGTCTGCTTGCGCAGCTGGACAAGATCGGCTCTCCTGAGCAGCCCCGATGTCAAAAGTGAGTGCTCGAGCCACCGAGATGAAGCTGACATGGAGTAGAATCTCATGAATCTGGGTTGTATGCCAGAAGGGCTTCAGAGTTGGCTGGGTCATTGCTTCAAGTCGAAGGTGCTCTGCTATAGCCGCTATCTTTGGGTGACAACTGAGATGAGGGGTGAGAAATGGGGTAGATGGGAGGGGAAATGGGGTGGATGGGTGTGGGGGCGACCCTGTGGACGTCAAAAAATGACGATGACGATCCCACAGCCCCTGCGGCACTCGCATCTACGTGCAAGTTGAAGGCGGGAGGGCCGAATAAACCCATACCTCGTTCGGCCAGGACGAGAACCCGCTCGGCAGCCCGCTACCCATCAAGGGAGCCCCCGGGCAGAAGATATCCATGATCGGCCACGCCGAGAGGTGAATCAAAGAAAAGCCGGGGATGTCGGCACAGTATCGGCTTATGCCGGAAGGCACGCAAAGTCGCGGATCGAAGCCCAGAAACGGCAAATGAAACATTCCAGATGTCATGCGCTCAACTAAAACACCCCGGGAGTGCCAATACTTATATGAAGGGCCGCGACTTCGAAACGGATCCGTTCGGCACTTAAAACGGCACGAATAGGCCATGAAACGGCGCGGGTAGGACCTTAACCGGCGCCCCCTTAACCGGCGCGCCCCTTGCCCTTGCACAACTTGAATCGGCGCGCCCCCTTTGTGGTGTGTTGAAACGGCGCGCCCCAATGGCAATAGGCGCGCCGTTTCAACCCCTCATTCCCAAACATGCAATGCTTGTGGCTAAAACGGCGCCGCGACCGCCGTTTCACCCCATGCCTTCATCAATGCAGTCGGCTCACCCATACCCTGCGAATGATGGCGACGACGGCGTGGCAAGGGTGGACGCTCGACAACGCAACAGGCACGACGTGGGTGACCTCCCGGCGCGCTCGACTTCGAACAAACTACTCCTCTGTGCCTATATAATGGGCACTTTGTGTGAAATGAAAGGAGGAGAGGCAGAAGAACACTCCCGGCCAGAAGAAACCCCCCCACGCCAAGAAAAGTTCCCCCCGGCTGGCTCTCCCAGGGCGCATAGAAGTCAATTCTACCAACTGACTCCTATCCAGTTGGTTTCCAACTCCTATACTTTCATCTTATCCTTCATCTTTCTCTGCCATTCGTGCGGGGTGCACACTTCGTTGGACCTTTTCCATGCCTTTTTTGAGTTGAAGGAGTAGACCCATGCGGGCAAAGACTTCATCTATCTCCAGGCAAAAAGGGGAAGGAGTTATGTGTCCCTCTCTCCCAGAGACTCTTCTCACAAGGGGTGGAAGATCCAATTTTTCTAGGTGGGCTCGTCCAAGGGTGACATCTCTTGGGGCTTCCCGACGGAGCCCAACTTCCATCTGAACCTCGCTCCGAAGCAAGTGGCGGTTTCCCCGGAGCTTGAGGAGGAGGTCAGAATTCTCCAGAGGATTTGCCAGTTGACCGTCGAGCTGATGACTGTGGGCAACATCGATGAGTACCCCCCTTGATGCTATCAACTCTTGGTAAGGGCCTTAGGGTCTTGTGTCGTGCTTTTGGGTCGGGCATGTAAGCCTCCTTTTGATGATCTGCCTTCTTTTGTTGAGACTTGAGGTGGACTATTGATAAGGGGGAACAACTGCTGGAGCGTGAGATCATCGACTTAGAGGAGATGCCTACTCTGAGTGAACCCCGAACCTCAGGGGGCCCTTCCTGCACCCGAGATAAGGGCAAGCAGGTGGTCCGGGATGATGTCTCCGAGTGCCGTGGGGCCAAGCGCAAGGACCCTATGGAGCGGTTGCTATGGTCTTCAATGAAGGCCATGACCGCTGAGAAGAAGCGATTTAAGAAGGCAAAAGTCATTCACCTAGATGAGGAGGATGCTCGCTCGGTTCTCCCATCCACCGAGCCAGAGGCGGTAGCTATCGACGAGGAGACCGCTATTGAGACTACCGGACCACAAGCAAAGGTGATCGGTACTGTGGTGCCGAGCGAGGCCGAGGGTGCGTGGGGTGAGGCGATGACCTAGTCTTAGCCAGTTTGACCTAAGCCGGCTGTTAATATCCAAGAAGTGGGGACGCTCGGGGCAGACGCTCCAATCCCGGCTGCTCCAGAGAGGACTCCCCCACCTTCGATCGGTGCCTTCGCTGTCCAGGCTTCTCTGTACTAGAGGTGCCGATCCTTGGCGTATTCGGCAGTTCAAGGAGAACTCAGACGTGGTCCCCCCTCCATACTCTTCGAGCAAGTCATGGAGGGTGGTTTGATCATGGCCTAGCTGGGGGCCGAGATAGCAGATTTGTATGCACGGGTGGAGGCAGAGGGGAAGTCTCTCTCTCTAGGGTCTGTGCTGAGTCCGATCGAAAGATCGAGCAGTTGTCTTCTGAGATTGATGTCCTTCGGTGAGAGGCAGCCTCACTTCAGGTGCTGACTCAGTCGAGCCAGGAGGAGGCTCGGACACTAGCCGAGCAGTTGACCCAAGCCCGCTATACGGTCGACCTGAAGAATAAACTCCTTGAAGAGGAGTGTAAAGTTCAGGTCAAGCACGGCGAGTAGTGGAAGGCCGAGCGGGAAGAGCTCAATGGCTAGGTCCGAGAGGCCGAGCGAGTGCGGGAGGAAGCCAAGGCTGCACGGGCTGAGACCGAAGTGAAATTATCCGAGGCGGAGCAACGGGTGGCCGAGATTAGGAAGGCTGCGGAGCAGGCTACGGCAGAGGCGCTCGAGCGATACAGAAGCTCAGAGGGCTATCAGGCAGCTCTCTAGAAGGTCACCTTCTCGTATTATGAGTCAGGCTACCGTCGGGGCTGCAAAAGGGATTCACCCAGGGCTTCCATCGAGCAACTGCCGAGGCCCAGCTATAGGTGCTCGAAGATCTTGTTTTTCTTTCCAGGCAGCACTATGACTCAGATGAGGATGTCATAGATTCTTCCTCTCTGACGTCCAGTGAAGGGAGAAGCTGGGATGCCTCCATTTCGGTAGAGGGATCGTCAACTCTGGCTGTCTCGAGAGGGCACGCGATCGAGACAGTTCCCACACCAGTGGGGTCAATGCCTGGACCGACCGTCGCTGAGGGTACTGGGGAAGATCTCCTAGTCTTGAGGATCCTTCATCCGTCGATCCTCAAGATAGGCCTAGGGCCTGATGTATTTGCGCTTTTTCCTTTTTCTTTTTTGTTGGATGGAGCCGTGTAACATTTTTCCCTTCTATATATAATGACAATAATATTTAGAATTGAATTGACTGTTTCTTACTGCCTTTGGTGCGATTTGACTACCGTATCTATAGTTGTTGGAAAGGAGGTGATTTTATCTGCGGATATCTCACGTGCTGATTGGCTAGGTGACTAGTGTGGCACTGGCACCTTTTCATCTTTCCATGCTTTGAATGACCTGCCATTTTGCGTGTCCCGATGGCAGGGCCATTGAGGGAAATAGAGTAACTGCTCTTAGGGAAATGTTCCTGCCTTTTGCGTTCCTTCGAGGGGAGAGTCAATTAAGGTAAGGGTTCCCCCTTCAGCCTATAAAAAGGTCCCGAAGGGCTTCTCCGTCTCTCTTCACACCATATCAAGCTTCCCTTGCAGTTTTCCTCCTTCTCCCTTTCCATGAAGTGCCTGGCTGCCGCGATCGTTTTTGGTGAAGCATGGAAAGTGACTCAGAAGATGAAGATGCAGGTGGTCGCGGGGGCGTTCCTACAACTCTGACATAGAAGAGTGGTTAGCAGTCGGCGGGTAACGCAAAAGAGGGGTTAGCACGTGGCGACGTGCCCTCTCCTGACTTCTGGACCACTGACACTATGTTTGGAGGGAGGTAGAAGCGAGAGGAGGCCCGACGAAATGGGGCATCAGACACTGTGGCCTTGTCCTGCTCCTTCCTCACCGCTTCCCTCTTTCTCCTCCTTTCTTTCCATCGCCCCTCCCACCTCCTAGAGGGGGAGCTCTTCAAGCTTCTCCCTTTTTTGCTCTTTGACCAACCTCTCTTCTGCTCTTTCACTCTTTGCAGGATGCCTTTTACCATCCTCTTTTTTATCGCACCACGCAGAGGGTGTTTGCTTTCTGTTCGACCTCCTTCCAAAGCATTGGCAGAGGAGGTCCTCTCTTATTTTTCTACCATCTGGGCATTCCTTCCTCTTCTTCCTCTTTTCCTCCGATACCTTTTCTCTGAGTTTCTCGGGCAAACAGGGTCAGTCATCCCATTATCCGAGCTAGTTTTTACATTGGGTAGAGTTAGTGGCTCGGCCTGGGGGTGCTAGTCGAGTTCACGCCGAGTGATCAGCTCGTACTGTGGTATCAGATGTTGTATTTTCATTTTTGATATGCATTGTAATGGCTATGGCCTGTTTGATGTACAAAGAAACTTTAATGAAAGGAAGATGAGAACTGTCATTGCCATTTGTCACTTACATGTGTTTTTTGAGAAAAGGCATAAAAATAGAACTTGCGTAATGTTGTTGCATTCCATGTCCGGGGGATAGGTGCTCCTTCCATGGTAGACAGTCGATACGCCCCTTTCCTGAGCATCTCGACCACTCAGTAGGGGCCTTCCCAATTAGGGGCCAACTTTTCCACCATCTCCAGTGGTCGAGAGGCTTCGACTTTCCTTCGAATGAAGTCTCCTATATGGAAGTGCCTATCTCAGACTTTGGCGTTGTAGTACTGAGTGAGGCACCACTGGTATTCTAAGGCTCGGATGCTTGCGATCTCTCGTGTCTGGCTCACCAGATCGAGGTTCTCTAGTAGTTTCTGCTCGTTCACCTTGGGCAAGAAGTTGGTGACTCGGAGAGATGGGCTACCGACTTCCAAAGGAATCACGACTTCCATGTCATACACCAATTGGAAAGGAGTCTCACCGGTGGTGGTTCTCGGAGTAGTTCGGTGCGACCATAGTACGCTCAGTAATTCCTCGAGCTAACTTCCCTTGGCCTTATGGAGCCTGGCCTTAATGCCTTTTAGTATAGTTTTGTTGCCATTTTCGACCAGACTGTTGGCTCGGGGGTGGGCTATCGAAGTGAAGTGGTTGCGAATGTGTAGGTCGGTGCATCTATCTCTGAAGTAATGAGAATCAAATTACCGTCCATTATCACTCACCATCACTCAAGGGATACCAAAGCGACAGATGATCGACTTCAAAATGAAGCTCTATATGACTGACTCGGTAATTTTGGCTGTGGCTTCGGCTTCGGCTTCAAGCCACTTGGTAAAGTAGTCTATGGCGACGATGACGAACTTCTTCTGGGCCTATGCTGTAGGGAACGGCCCCAAGATGTCGATCCCCCATCAAGCGAAGGGATATGGGTTGGTAAGGGTGACGAGCTCCGAGGTAGGCTAATGGGCCAGATGATCGAGGCACTGGCATCGGTCGTACCTTTGAACGTAGGTCGAGCAGTCGTGCTGGAGAGTGGGCCACCAGTAGCCTTGTCGAAGCAAGATCCTGGTGAGCAATCTTCCTCCTTGATGCGCACCACAGACACCTTCGTGGACCTCTTGAATCACTTGGCAACCCTCATCGGTACCGAGGCACTTGAGGAGAGGATCGGAGATGCTGTAGTTAACGCTGTCATGCTGCACAGGCACCCTTTGTCGTTTTCATCACTTCACCTTTGTGCCTTCACACCTTCGTGTTGTTTTGTATTAACAATCATGTTCGTGTTGTTCACCTTCATGCTGTTTTCATTTGTGTCTTGTTACTTCGTGTGTCTTTGTTGTTTTAGTGTAGAAGTCCACCTCGTGTCGTATGTGGTGTTGGTTGAGCTCGTGCTGTTTTTCTGTTGTCGTTAGCTCGTGTTGTTTTAGAACAACGGGAGCTTGTGTTAACAGTTGTTTAGTTCGTGTCGTTTTGAGTGGAAGTCTTATTCGTGTTAAGTCAGTCAAGTCTTGTTCTTGTTAGTCAGTCAGCTCGTGTTGTTGTGGAACAACAGAGCTCGTGTTGTCTTAGACTAAGCTCGTGTTGTTCTTAGTCTAAGTTCGTGTCATTTCTGCGTCTCTAGCACTTCTGCTGTTCTGTGTTAGTTCGTGTAGGTTTGTCTAAGTTCGTGTCATTTCTGCGTCTCTAGCACTTCTGCTGTTCTGTGTTAGTTCGTGTAGGTTTGTCTAAGTTCG